>CM061534.1:205194165-205609503 GCA_030545055.2 Neoaliturus tenellus | reverse complement strand
CAGTATTGTGCGGACTTTTGTGAGGAGAAGCCATGTCGCGGGACGCTTTAGGTAAGAAACTTAGCCGTGTTAAGGCTTTATTAGTTGCTCACTGTCCACCACTCAAAGTTAAGAGGGTTTCCACTTTAGCTAAGTGGCGCAAACTGTTGCGCGGACACCCTAGGTTTTATACAAAACAGACTAATGTCAGTTTTACTGATGAGGATTTGTTTAAAATATTGGATGAAATGACTTTTCCTTGCAAAATTCAGTTAGTTACTCCCATTCCTGACAGTTTAGAGTCTTAGTCTCTCAAGCCGATATACCTAGAGTACACGGAGCCTGACAGTCAGTCACTCGGTGGCTGTCGTGGGGTGCGCATCGGTGTCGGCGCTCCGTTGTTAGGTTTTCAAGGTCACAGTAATATGAAATTGTTGGTGTTGTGCTGGTTCAAGGTCACCTGAGGGATAACCGATTGCCCATTTAGGCTGAGTCATGTCAGGAACTCGAGTTTAACTTGGCACTTTTGCCGTTTCTCGTCGATAATTCGCTCCAAGTGGTCAAGGTCACGGGGACTCGGACTGAAACTTGGAGCGTAGTGCGAGAAACGGCAAAAGTGTCAAAAAATTTTAAGTTTCGGCATGACCTTGACCTTAGTGGCGTCGGTGACGTCATTTTGATGACGTAAGGGGTGATGACGTCATCAGCACGTCATTTCTGTGACGTCATGGGTGTGACGTCATCAAAATGACGTCATTGGTGATGACATCATCGATGACGCAATCGATGACGTCATCGATGACGTCATCGGTGAGGTCATTGACCTCGATGACGTCATCCCTCAGGTGACCTTGAACTGGCCCAGCACCAACAATTTCACACTACTCATAAATTTTTATATCAACCACAGCAAGACTCCTTAATCTAACTCTTCATATTTACCATCTCACTTCAGTTCAGTAAAAACCACCAAATTGTTGAGCTTAGACATTGACCCAACTCTTTCTTGGCAGCAACATATCAACAACTTACTTTCTAAATTAAGTAAAGCATATTGTGCCTTGCTATCTCAATCCCATACTGTTGATTGTCCAAAGACAAGACTATTTTGCATACTTTCATTCTTTAATTTCCTATGGGGTAATTTTCTGGGAAACTCCAATTCCTCTTTAATGTATTCAGAATGCAGAAGAGAGTCATTAGATTGCTAATGGGACATATGGACTCCTGTAGACCATTTAAAAAAATGCTTAGCATCTTTCTTCTTCACATCTTGCAATGCCATCTTTTTGTCAGAACCAATTTAGACAAATTTTTCAACAACAATTATAAAGATCAATATGAACCCGAAATTCCAAAACTGCAGTACTCAATCCATAGAACAACTTTTTAGAAAAATCTCCTTCATACTTGTGTTTAAAGATTTATAATAAATGCCCCAAGTGCATAAAAGGAGAACTTACAACCAGAAAATTCAAGAAGTTAGGCGGTGTCCTAGTTGGGTGGCGAAATTCGGACGGCGTTGCGTGCGTGCGAATTTGACGGCCAGTGGAAATTTCAAACGCACTGAGAGACATGGGAGTCCTAGCGAAAGACAAACATGTTTGTGTTTGGACGTCCGTGCGGCAACTGCGTTACTGCGTCCAGTGCGTGTTTGGCTGTCACAGGATACAAACCTGATACTCATCCATAGGCAAATTGTCACCTGAACTCCTTATTTAAAAGTTAAAAGTGTCGATTGACATCCTAGTATGATTTTTAAACACTCATAACCCTTAACTTAGGATAGAGATGGTTAAATACACCAAATTCCTCTCTTTCTCTAAAGATTTTATTAATTTTAGATCTAATATTTCTAGCTTTATGCTTCAAATAAGCATAAACAATTACACACTTTCAGACCTATCAAGTAAATAAAGTTTTCGCTTACTTGCTGATAGCATCTTTACAATCACCCATTACTACGCAGCGAATGAGGGCTCGTGACTGCTCCCGCCGCATGCACGCACCGCGGCAGACGCAGTCCCAGTGCGTCAAATGCATGCAACACCGTGCGTTTTTTTAATGCACTGGGACTCGTGGCGGCGCGTATTGCAGGGGCACAAGGGGCGTCGGTGGCAAGGTTTAGATGGGCATGGGGGGCACGGGGGCACGTTGGGGAGCGGGGATGGGAAGGCCCAATGATAACTAGGGGCGTCGGTGGCACAGGTTAGAGGGGGGCAGATGGGCATGGGAACACAGGGGAGGCTTGGGAGACATAGACATAGACATGGGGACCACGGGGAAGAACGGTGGACATTGGGCACGGGAACACCGTAGGTGCGGGGGTGTGGGTGCACAAGGGTTGTCAAGGGCACTGGGATTAGGGGGGCATAGGGGCTAAGATAGAGGCATGGGGATATAGGGGGGCACGGGGAAGAATGGCGGGCATAATTGCACGGGAGTATGGGGCATGGGAATGGGGCCACAAAAGGTACTATAGAGACGTCAGTGACACAGAAGGTGATTGGACAAGGGGCACGGGGGCGGAATGAGGAACATAGAGGGTACGGGGTTCTTGGGGGTACAGGAATCACGGGTCAGGAGAGGTAAACTGGGGCACGGGTAGGCATAGGGCCATGGCGAGTGTGGGGGAATGGGGGGCACAGTGTTCCAGGGTGAAGGAGTGTACAGTATTAATAGCTTATGTTGGTTGTATTGAACTGTGATTTACTTTAGTTAGAAACTCATTATGAACATGTTTAAGGTTAAAACTATTTTCATCGTGTACGGTAGTACAATAGTGCAATGATTTTTCCCACAAAATAGACTACTGTATTTTAATACAGGGGAAATTATTTTTAATTTTACTCATTTGATACCGCTAAAGAGTTTTGTTAAGAACAGGAAATATTATACTAAAAAATTCAAACGTGTAAATTCACACTACAGCTTGAGAAAAATACAGTAATACTACAAGGAGGTGATAAATTGAAACTTATTTTTGGAGACAACATCACCATTTTAATTTTTAGGGGGCCCTTGCCCCTACAATCCTCTAGTAGACATTTATTTCCCTATTTATGAGCACGTGATGAAATTTTGTTTACAGGTTCATCTAGTCAAAATTAATATTACTAATTTGGAAATTCGCTGAGTATGCAGGTTTGCTGCGACGGGGGTATTACTAACATTAGATCCGAAAGAGATTTGTTTCTGGCACAATCCCATGACCTGTCCTTGACAACGATCAATGTATCATCGGCAAAAAGAATGAGTTTTCAAAAAATAGGTAATTTTGAAATGTTATTAATGTAAATTAAAAATAAAATTGATCCAAGAGTACCACCCTGAACAACGCCATACTCCACAGAGCGCTCATCACTATTGATGCCGCATATGGACACGGTCTGTCGTCTGTCAGAGAAGTAACTCCAGAGCCACGAAAGAGTATTCCCAGTTACACCTATAGCAGATAGTTTTTCGATGAGTTTAATCCTGTCTACACTGTCAAATGCTTTTCTCAAATCTAAAAAGATCAATAACATACGCATGTTGTCCAAGAGTGCATGATAAATTTCTTTATTTACATCAAAAAGAACATCAGAAACATTTTTGTCAGTTCTAAATCCATATTGACAGTCTGCTTAATTTTTTTTTTTTTTGATTGAGATAGGGCCTATGCAACTAGTTGTTCCTTCACTATTCTCTCAAGCACCTTAAAAGAGATATTGGTCGGAAATTAATTTTCTCAGTGTATAAACTGAATTTGTAAAGATAAAATACTTTGGCCAATTTAAAATTATTTGGAAAAACTCCATAAGCTAGGCTTAAATAGGTGTAAAAAAGGCTAATGAGGTGTAAAAAACGTCTGGAGAGGATACCGATATTATCGGAAATGGTTGCCAAGACCCCATCATGGCCAGGAGCAGACCCACCACGTAATGCAGTCACATGTCTAATTACGTCTTGTTCTGTCACTGTGCGTATAGTAAAGAAAGTGTGCTGCCTGTAGCTTCATTTCATTTCATAATATCTTTATTCACAAAAGTACAAGTGTACAAGAATGGCGTCAAAGTACAATACAAAATTGCAATAACTGCACTATGAATAAAACATAGTTGGCTAGTATAGAATAAAACAAATAAAAATCCTTATATTATTACAGAATTATAAAACGTTTATTATTTATTTCTTTTTTTAACTGAAAAACAATAAAAAGTGGAGTGAAAGAGAGATAAAAAGTCGTTAGGCCTATCTACCCTATGTATTATTAAAGAATTCCTCTAATGAGTATAAAGTTTTTGTAATCAGAAAATGTTTAAGTTTCTTTTTGAAAATTTTTAAGTTGTCTATTTCCTTCAATTCTACTGGCAAATAATTAAAAAATTTTATTCCTGCATAAATTGTTTTTTTCTTAAATAATTCCAACCTATGCCTGTCAAAAGCCAGAAGATTGTTATTTCTAGTATTATAATTATGTGAGGTCCCTAATACTGGCAGTTGTTCCAGATTTATTTTAACGTGCAATATTAGTTGATAAATGTAGTCTATAGCCCATGGACAGTTAAAAATCCCAGAGACTGAAAATGATCTTTCACGGAATCCAGGTAGCCTAATCTCAATATTATCCTAATAGCTTTTTTTTGCAAAAATAGAATTTGATTTAAATTGTTTGCAGAAGTTGCACCATATAAACATCAGCCAAAGGCTATATGTGATCATGAACGAAGTGAAAGTTTTAAAGGACGTTAAAGTTAAAGTTGAAGCCATGGAGGCATCCCTTACATTTCACACCAAGCAGTACGATGACCTTCTACAAGAAGTCAAACAACTCCGGAAGGAAAACAACTCACTTGCAAAGGAGGTTGCAGATCTGAAGGAAGACAACTATAGGAAGGGTGATCAGTTGCGTGATGTGACAGCCCGCCTAAACTCTCTGGAACAGTATGGCAGATCCATCAATATGGAGGTCAGTGGCTTGGAGCAGCTCCCTAATGAGAATGTAAATGACATCCTTCAAAAGATTTCCAATGAGTTAGACATCCCATACAACACCAGCGACATCCAGGCGGCGCATCGCATCCCAACCGGCCCGCGTGGACAACCGAAGCCGCTACTGGTGCAGTTTGTCAGCAAGAAGACCAAGAGCGTGTGGATGGAGGCTGCTAAGAAAAAACCCATGGTCTCCAGGAACATCACTGGTTCCAGTGACTCCAGACTTTACTTTAGAGACAATTTAACACCTTACTACAGGAGGCTTCTAAAGGAGACAAAGAGCACAGCTTACAATCTTGGGTACAAATATACTTGGGTGAAGAACGGCCGTATACTTGTGAAGATGGACGATAATAAGCATGGTAAGGTTTATCACATTGTCTGCTACTCCGACCTCGATCAACTCAAGTAAGGGACTCACTATGATCAATAACAAGTACATGATATTTAGGACATTAGATTTTTGGCTAAACTTTTTCATAGTCTATATATTTTCTTTCAAAACAAATTAAGTTATTTTTTAATATACAATTATGGTCTAAATTTTGTTATTGTTATTATTATTTTTTTTTTTTAATTTAATTCTTAAGAGTTAAAAATAGTTTTATTTGTTAATTTTTTGCTTTGTGGTTAAAAAAAAATGTAACATATGACTGTTTTAAGACTTAGGTTACCTTTTTTATTAATATTTTACGAGCGAAAATTATAATACAAATATTGACCTTGGAGCAGAGCGACTTTTTAATATTTTTTTACTGTGAAATAAATTGTAAAGGCAAATTAATTAATTATTCTCTTTTAATATAAATTAAAATATGATCGAGTGTTGTGAATTAAATCTGTATTTTTCTCTTTATAAGGTTAATCACTAAATTGACAATGGTTTATACTATTTTCAAATTAACAATTCTACTTATTGTAGGTAGTCTTTTGCAATTAATGTTCTAGGATAAATAAAGAGTCTCACTTGTAAATTCGATGATCTGTAGTGAATATAGTTTATGCAGCTTACATTTCCCTGTGAGAAAGAAAGAGCTGAATTTGTTGACTTATCAGAAAACATGGGCTCAGTAAATAAAAATTTTGTATAAAATTCGTAATTTTTTCTTTTGTATGTTTAAGCAGTACATTTATCAAATTATGCAGTAGGTACATTGTGCTAATTAACTCTTGGTAAAGTTGTAATTTAAAATGTTCATATCTTAACCTTTCTCTTCTTAATAGTACTTACAGGTAACAAGTACAATATTTTTAAAATATATATTTTTTAGAAAAAAAATACATAATGGTAGAAAACTTTATCGGTATAGTGTTCACGTAGACTTATAAAATGTTTGGATTTTAATTTTTATGTAAGCTTTATAATTATCAGATTCATAAGTAATAAAACAAGTGATCTGCCGTATTTTATTTTGTTACATTTTCAGAAATATAATTAATTTTCTTTTGAAAACATTTTTATAAACAATTTTTTTCATAGTAAATCGTCATATAATTTGTTAAGTATCAGTTAAAAAGCATATCCGTATGGAATCTCATTATTTAAGAGAGAACATTCACAAATGGAACTGGTGAATTTGAAACTATCAAGGCTAAAGATAACGATTATCTGCTGATAAAGACTCATGTTATGTGTGTCTGTGTGAGAGCATTAGAGGAATGTGTCTGTTCACTATCCTTTTCTTATAGAACACTCACTATTTTTTACCTTCTATTAAAATAAAATATAAAAGATAAGACTATTTCATCTGTAGCGTTAAAACAATAAATATGACAAATTGCAAATTATTCAACAGTTTTGGTTCATTCATTTCAGAATCGGCAACTCAAAAATTAAATTTTTCAATCTTTCATCAGAATATCAGGAGCATTAATAAAAACTTTGATAAACTCCTGACATATTTAAGCACTTGTGTCAGCAAACCAGAAATAATAATATTGACAGAGGCGTGGGTGGACGAGATAGAAGATGTGTCGCGGTTTGCTGTGGATGGCTACGCCATGTTCGCTGTCGGCAGCCAGGCTCGCAACGGCGGCATTGTTGTGTTTTGTCGCAACACTATCACCGTCACCCAACATCCTTCTCACATTGCTGGTGCTGACTCTCTTTTCTTAAAGTTTAGATTAGAATGCTCAAACAAATCAATAGCCCTGCTTTGTGTTTATCGATTGCATGGATTCCAACTAAATGATTTTCTAAATAATTTTGAAAAGCAAATTGAAATAATTAAAGAAAATAATGCAATTTGTATTGGTGATTTTAATATTCCAATAAATGATGAAAGTAATGCCATGGTTGATAAATATATACAGATATCATCTAGTTTTGGTTTTGAACATTTAATTGACATTCCAACTCGGGAAGCTAGCCAGAATTGTATTGACCACATTCTGTTTCGGACAAATATTTTTGACAGTTATTTTGCAGGAGTCATAAATGCTCAAATCACTGACCATCACGCGGTCTGCATTTCGCTACCTTTTTCTAGATTAGAAGTTAACAATAATGAGCCATTAACTTTTATCGATTATGATAAGTTAACATCAATTTTAATAAATGAGGCATGGGCTTCTGTTTACTCCTGTAATACTGTTGATGAAGCTTTTGACACCTTTTTAGCAGTTTTACAAGGGGCAATTGATCAATCTAAGTATAATAAACATAAAACTCCACGTAAATTGAAAAAATTGAAACCCTGGATTACTGATGGACTCGTCAAAGCTATTAACTTGAGGGACAAATTGGCCTTGACTGTTAGAAAGTATCCGGAAAACTTAACATTAAAAAATAATTTCAAGAAATTAAAAATAAAAATTGAAAGATGGATTGTTGAAGCAAAATCAAGGTTTTATAACAACTTATTTAAAATCAACGAAAACAATTCTAAAAAACAATGGAAAATAATAAATGATTTGACAGGTAAATCGGCGCAATCGCGCAAAGATATTCAGCTACAAGATGAAGCACAATTGGTGTCTGATCAAAAGTTGGTTGCACAAAAGTTTAATTCCTTTTTTGTAAATGTTTCTAATGCTTTATCAACTTCTTTCTCAAGTCTTTCTTCTGATCAATGTGAACAGTATAAACGTATTTATCCGTGTAAATCTAATTTAAATTCGATTTTTTGGAAACCTGTGAGTAATGATGAGGTTTTGAAATTAATAAATTCACTTCAAAATAATAAATCTCCTGGCCCAGATCAAATTTCATCTAGAATAGTAAAACAATATCAGTTAATCCTATCGCCAATTTTGGTCTTTATATTTAACTTATCTTTATCAAAGGGACAATTTCCGGGGGCCCTAAAGGTTGCAAAGGTTGTTCCTATCTTTAAGAGTGGATCGCCGTTGCAAGTTGGGAACTACAGACCTATATCTCTCCTTTCAGTTTTTTCTAAGCTTCTTGAAAAAATTGTAAAGTCCCGCCTACTAAATTTTCTTGATCAAGCCAATTTTTTTTCCAAATGCTAGTATGGATTTAGAGAAAATCTTAATACTGAAATTGCTTTAGAAAATTTTTTATCTCATATTTATAACAGCCTAAATAACTCTAAAAATAACAAAACTGCTGGACTTTTTCTTGACTTAGCAAAGGCTTTTGATACTGTGAACCATAATTTGCTTTTAATCAAATTGCATGGAGCGGGTATAAGGGGAGTTGCACTTAGCTGGTTTGTATCTTATTTAGAAAATAGAACGCAGTATGTTTCAATTGGAAAATCAAACAGCGATACATTGGGTATTAAAAGCGGTGTTCCTCAAGGATCTGTCCTTGGTCCTGTATTATTTCTAATCTTCATAAATGACCTTTATTCCGGTAGTTTTAAGGGGAAAATAACAGCATTTGCCGATGACACTGCTTTTGCCTATTCGTCTGCAGATCTCACTGGCCTGATATCCAACATGCAACAAGACCTCAATAAACTGAGCCTTTGGTTTAACTACAATAAATTATCATTAAACTCTAAAAAAAACACATATATGATCTTTACTTTTTCAAGTTCATTATCTTTTGATGCACCCCTTAAGTATCATTTTTTAAACTGCTCGCACCATAACTGCTCATGTAGCGTTCTCTCACAAACAAACTCAGTAAAATATCTTGGTCTACGAGTAGACGAAGATTTACTGTGGAAAAATCATTTAAAAAGCATCAAACAGTATCTGTTTGGATTTTTACGAAAATTCTATTTTTTGCGTCCTTTATGCCCAGACAATGTTTTGCGTCAAATTTATTTTGCGTTTATTCACTCTAAACTTAATTATGGAATTTCTTGTTGGTGTAGTACATATTTAACTCATGTTCGTCCTGTTTTTATTACCCAAAAATATTTCTTAAGAATTTTATGTAAAAAACCCCGTTCATCCGAATCTTTGCCTTTGTTTCGTGCCCAAAATATATTGCCTCTAAGATATCTTTACGTGTACAAAGTTTTAAATGCATTTTTCAAAATGACCAAAAATGATGGAAATACTATTAATTATAATTCTAGCCACTTTACAAGATCGTGTGAAGATTTCAGAACCCCTCGTACCAATTATACAATTTTTCAAAAAACATTTCTCTTTCTTGGCCCTAAATTTTATAATAGTTTACCCCCTGAAATTAAGCGTCATAAATCCACCAAAGCCTTCTCATCACAATTAAAGAAATGGTTACTATCATTATCTTATCCAGAAATTGAAAATATTTATAGTATTTTATCATAACACCCTATCTCGTGTGAGATATGGGTGAACTGTTGTAGATTGCCCCCCAACCCCACAACTCAGAGATCCCTGACTTCTGTCCGTCCGTCCGTCTGTCGTATGAGTGTTACTGTCCGTCCGTCCGTCTGTTTTCTTTTATTTGAAATTATTTTATATATTTTGTATTAATTCTATTCTGAATTCATTTGTTTTGATAATGATAAATTTAAATTTCTGGTGTACAAATACTGATGACTCCTAAGGCACAGACAAGAATAACAAATTCTTAGTGCCTTAGTACTTTATTCTTCGCAGATATGCTTTTTACTTTTATTTCTATTGTTAGATTTATTTCATTTTGTAACCAATAGAAGTGTTTTGATTTAGTTAATTTCTAGTACTATCTTACTTTAGAGATGATAAGTTTATTTTAATTATTTTATTAGTTTAAAATTAATTGATTATTTGATATTGTATGTATTGTTTTATGTCTGCGAGAATAAACTATTTTGAATTTGAATTATGAAAGCAAAGTAAATTTGTTTTAGTGTTTCAATGCTAGTTAGTTTGACCATTTGCCTCAGAGCGTATAAACCAGAGGATATCTTTGAAATAACAAGGTGGACATGTTCATTCCAGTTTAATTGTTTATCAATGGTCAGACCTAAAAATTTGAAAGCATTCACTTCTTCTAATAAGTTAGTATCCATAAAAATGTTATAATTTTTATTTGAAGGATTTTTGGAACTCGAAAACTGAATGTATTTAGTTTTCTGGGGATTAGGAAGCAGATTGATGTCTTGCAGGAATTGTGAGGTTTGAGATAAGTTAATGTAAGAGGTTATTTCAACCTCTGGCACTGATTTACCTGCAATTTTAAAATTTAAGTCATCTGCATATAGGCATACTTTATTGGGGGTATCCACCACATTTGGTAATCCTGTCAAGTAAACTAAAAACAATAAAGGACCCAGGATAGAACCTTGGGGGACTCCATATTTAATTATGTTTGCGTTTGACTTTGCTGAGGTTAGACAGTTAAAATCGTTAGCATAGGTGATATCTACAAGCTGCTTTCTGCCAATAAGATATGATTTGAACCAATTTATACCTAGGTCACTAACACCAATGTTTGAAAGTTTCTCAAGTAACGTATTATGAGAGACACTATCGAAAGCTTTGGTCATGTCCATGAAGACACCAACAACCAATTCTTTTTTGTCTATTGAATTGATAACTGACTCAATAAAATCAATCCCTGCTGTTACAACTGATTTTTCACGCCTAAAACCAAACTGTTCGTTATCAAGAATATTGTTATCCTCAAGAAATTTGGTAAGTTGTAGGCTCATTACTCTTTCATAAATTTTTGCAAAGGAGGATATTAATGAAATGGGTCTGTAGTTTGCGAATTCTTTTTGATTTCCACTTTTAAAGTAAGGTTTTACTTTTGAAAGTTTTAATTTCTCTGGGAATATGCCAGTAATCAGAGAGGAATTTATTACATGGAGCAAAGGTTTGAGTAACTGTCTGCAAGAGAATTTAATAACTGTGATTGGAACTTCATCCCATCCACAGGATAACTTATTTTCAAATTGCATAATAATTTTTTCTAATTCCTCATAACTAATTTGCTTAGGAGAAAATGAATTTCTTGTGATGCCTACCTTTTGTCCTTGATTGTTCCCGTTATGGCTGACAGACACCTTTGGAACAATATTTTGTTCCACAACATTTGTAAAATAGTTGTTAATATTTTGACATACTGTGTTTGGATCTTCATTGTCATTTGCTAAAAGTTTAATTATATTTTCTTCTGTTTTATTTTTACAACCTACTTCTTTATTAATTATTTGCCATGTAGTTTTACATACATTTTTTGAATTCTCGATTAAATTACTGTAATAATTAGTTTTGGCCTCATGAACTTTTTGCTTATAATCTACTTTTAAACCATTTAACATCTGTCTATCAAAAATTTGGTTTTGATCTCTAACTGATTTACTAACATAATTCATATCTTTCTTCCTATCAATCAAATCTTTAGATACCCAATTCATGCTATTATCTTTTACCCTACTTTTAACTTTGGGAAAACACAGATCAAAATAATATTTGAAAATATTGTAAAAAACATCAAATTTGTTCGTTATTTGAGCATTCATTACATCAATCCAAGATTCCTTTTCCAACATTTTAGAAAATAATTCATTATTATACCGATTAAACTTCCGTGAGTAAGTTACTAAATTCTTCTAGTCCTTAGTATTCTACTAAACTTCTAGTCCGCGTTGTTGATAAGTAACGGACCGCCCCCATCAATAGAGGTGGCAAGGTTGTGCCCAACAGCCGAAAAAAATGCATTAAAGTCATCAGCAACATCTTTGTACACATTTGGAGTGATGCTATAAATATTTTGCAAAAATTTTCAAATTGGAAAAGCGTCCTTTACAGTATTTCTTCCAGCCAGTTCATTAACTAATTTCCAAAATATTTAAGGTTTATTTTGGTATTAATTTTAAGTCTATAATAAGCGCTTGGAGTTTTTAATTTCTCTAGTAATTTGTTGTCTTAGAGCACGTTAACTATTTTTTAATGTAACATTAAAAGGTTGATTATTGACTTTTTTTACTTAACTTATCTCTTTCACGAATAAACTTAATTAAGTCCTTTGAAATCCAAGGTTTAAATTTTTTATATCTAGATGAAGCTTTGATAGGTTTTTTTTTAAACTTTCAACGGAATCTTTAAACGATCTGATGCACACGAATCTATGTTTAAATTTTGATAAATATTATTCCAATCAATTTGAGCGAGACTACAGGACAGCAGTGCAGAGTCAACAATGTGTATACCTATAGTGTCTGAGTTGACCGATGGTGCGTGGGTCGGGAAAACAATTGACTGAAATGATCTGTAACATTAGTTTATAAAACAGCTGATTTAACGTTGGTGATATCATTATATCTAGTAAAAAAGTGGTCAATGCAGGTCTTACTATTATTTGTTACTCTAGTTGGCTTATTTATACACTGAGTAAGACCAGGGGCCTGTTTCATAAAAGTCCTGTAATACAAGCCCTGTAATACAGGACTTGTAAAATAAAAAGTACAATTCCTGTAAAATCTGTTTCATAAAACTATTCTACAATCATAGAATCACCTGTAAAATTTCTCCTGTATTACAAGTAAATACTGGGATTTTTGTTTACTTTCTTTACTTAGATATGAATGTGTTGTGAGGTTAACTGAATTTGCAGCACATTTTTCATAACTTTTGATCAGTTTAAAACAAATTTTATTAGTTAGAACTACATGGCATATTGATTTAATGTATAAATGTGTATAAAATTGGCAACTGCTTGTTAAATATGTTTGTTGATTTTTTTTACTTTACGATAATTATTCTGCTTGATAAAAAGATGCGCCTTAGCGTTCCTTAATTTTATTATTATTAATTATTGTAGAAAAACATTGTAAGCTACAAAAACTGTCACTTATTCTGTCCCAAATAAATAATAAACAGTTTCATTAATTGTATATATAATCCCTAGCAGCTTGTCCTATACTTAGATCAATGAGTTCATCGTAAAATCTTGGCAAATTCGATATTACAGCACACATTATAATGCAATTGCTACTTTTTCAAATAAATTAAATTTTAATTTAATTGTTAAATTTAAATTGTTAAATTTTAATTTGTTAAATTTTAGGTCTTAAAACTTAAACGGCTTTTCTCATGTTTCCTACATTTATTTCAAGTAATTATTGCAAGTAAAAAAATAAAACGATAAATGTACAGTAATGCAATAAAATCAAGAAAGTACATGGTATGAAAACTAAATATTATAATAAATTACTATCACGAGCACTATTTTCATTCTGTCCATTTACTTTTGCATCTCCAATTTGCATATCTATACAAAATCACACCATTTCATCGCAATAAGTGGTACTTGTAAAAGTTTTATGGTGGTTCAAACATGGATAAAATTTTATCCAATTTACAGGACCTGTAATACACGTTAACTTTCTTTATGAAACAAACCCATTTAAATCTCTTGTAAAATGCACTTGTAATACAGGCAAATCTCCTGTAAATTGATTTACAGTTGTAAAACTTTATGAAACATATGATTGTAACTTTTGCCAATAATACAGGGAAGTTTCCTGTAATACAAGTCCTGTAAGTTTTATGAAACAGGCCCCAGCACCAATTAAACAATTAAGATATTCATCGGTTATATTGTCTATATTTAATAAATCAAAATTAAAATTGCCAACGACAATGACCATTGTATCTTGACTCAAACTGTTTAGATAATTATTGAAGTCGTTTATAAATAGATGACAATCGCAATCAAATGTACGATAAATAGCTAGAAGGCAAAACTTTTTGTTTAAAGCAAAACATGCACAAACATACTTTCACAGTACCCATACTCCTTGTTTATATCATGATGATTTGTGTTATATCAATAGAGGGACAAATATTGATTACATTTCTTCGATGGTTATAGCCATAAAATGCATATTTTGGAAATAAAATTGCTCCCTTTGGCACCACTCAGTTTCAGTTTGATCGTTGGTTTTATGTCGCATACAGGTACATAGGTCACTCTGGCAATCATTAATTTATTTTATTTATTTACTTTGGCACTCTCATTATGGGCTCCCAACACGGTGTGCTGCACTTAAGTCAGTTTGGCACTGATCCAACAAGTGGTTTGACATTGCTGCCAAACTAAATTTCGTTAAAAAATCTCCATAATTTTCCAGATATTTAGACTACTTTGGTTCGATTTCTTATGCCTAAAAGATTTAAAAACAAACATAACCTAGAATTGGCCAATTTTGTCGCTTAAGCCACTTTAACTTTCAGCACCTCAGTTCATCCATAATGACAATCCTCATAATTAAACCTATTCGTATATATGATGTCGAAATTGTTGTTCGGATCAAAAGTTAAACTGTAGGTCCCTAGATACTATTGGCTGTTGGGCTATTCATCAACAGTCCTGTCTAAGGAGAATGTCGGCCTTAGTCAGTAACAAGACTACAAGATCGCACCACCATCATCCTACAAACATCTCTCATTTATATTCAGGTTAAAATACCCACTATGTGAGGTCCCTGTCTCAAAATAGTGATTTATTCACTTAAGTAAATGTTATAAAAAAATAAAATAAATAAAACATAAAGAAGTCAAAACTTAGTACTTTTATTACATGAACCTGAGCAATACAAGCTACCTTTAAATACAATTTACACATTGTTTTCCGTACTAACACAATCTCATTCAAGTAATGTACATTTACCACAAATATACCAGTCTCGTTATTTCCTCATTTTCTACATCAGTACATTCCCACCATTCGGTTAATCTTACATGGGGGGGTTTACGGGGTTTATGTTTATGGGTTAATCTTGTACCAGTTTGATTTGCTTGTGGAATGACATCAAATTTAAGAGCTGTTTCAAAAAATGTCTGCTTTTCTCTTTGGTTGATTTGCCAGATGACTTTGTCAAATGTGTTACTTTCAACAATTACATGTCTACGGCCAATCACTTTGATACTTTCAACATTTTTTCCTGTAACATCCTCGACATTGACACCAGATGGAAGCGTAACAGCAAATAATCTGTTTCTACGCCAATCTTTCAATTGAATCATTGAGACAGTGAATAGAAAATATGAATTATCAATAACATGTAGTGCAGGCCAATCCAATTCTAACTCCAGCAAATGAACCTGATCTCCAGTTTGATAGTTAAATATCTTTATAACTGCTGAGTTAATATCACCACGTTCAGTAAGTGCAACAAAACCATTCATTATAGCAGAAAAATCATAAACATAATGTTCATAAATTAAAAAATAATTTGAGGAGTTCCAAAGAGTATGTTTGAACGGCCAAAACACGAGACGTTCAACATCATAAACATAACAATGGGTTGTCTGCCCGGAATTCACATTTCCTAATCGCTCAGGTTTAGGATTTTGACTATAGTCACTTTCTGTCAGAAACACGAGCACATCATGACAATTGTTACATCCAATTTTGGGTCCTACAATACTGAGCTCATAGTCTAGATCGTGTGGACCGGATTGCTCTCTGACTTTTACTCCACTTTCCAAGTCGAATATATGAAATGACTTACTATTCATGAAATAACCAATACATCTTGTTCCTGAAGTAGTTAATATTTCAAACATAAATAATAACAGTCTATTACTTTCAAATTGAGAACTGCGACTAAAAACCATTTCAGGTGATCCGGAGGTTTCTGTAATGTAGATCCAATATTTTGATGCGATAGTACCTTCAGTCGAATCTACCTTAAGAACTTGAAAGACTCTTTCTATTTCAACTACAAGAATTACAAAGCCATTTTTATAAACAACAGAATATGTCCCACTGCTGATTGCCAACTTGTCTACACTGATTGGAGGGATCACTCTCACATCCAACAACTCAACTGAGTCTCGATAGAAGACCATTAAAAAGTCATCTGACACAAATTCTACAGATGTCACTAGTTTTTTATCCTCAAACTTGAGTTCCACAGTTTTGTAGTTGCCACTGCGGTAGTTGCTCTGTAGATGTTGTTCCCTGAGGAAGGCCGCCCTCCATTGACAGACGGGGGCCAGTGTGGAGTCTGGCGGCTCGGGGAGGGAGAACGGAGGCTCCACAACACACGGAGTTGTCCTCAGGGGCTCTTCAAGGTGGGGGTCACATAGTGGCTTCCACACCTACAACACACATATTTGATCATTTCAGTTTATTTTATGTGCTGCGACAGTACCCAGCCTTATCGCCAAAGGAATTTTAGTTAATAAATTCAAATTCAAATTTTATTTTCACAATAATGCAGGGTTTCTACAGAATTTCTATTTTCCATTTCCATGACTTTCCCTGACTCTTTTGTCAAACTCCCCTGAACAGAATTCCACCTAGGTCTCGACATTTTAGATTTAAAGTTACGTATGTGCGTGTAAAAAAAATGTATTTAAAGTTTTTTAGCATCTTGTCCGTCTTAGAGTGAGATTTTGTAAAGAACAGTAAAATCTAATGATGTAAATAAAAATTAAAAAATCAAATTTCATCTTAACTATGCCCATCAGCCATACATTACACAAGCAGTTACCAACCTGCAGTACTTTGGGGATTACCCCCAGCCTCCTAACCATTAGGTTTACAAAATACCCCCCGTCGCAGCAGACTTGCGTACTCAGCGAATTTCCAAATTAGTAATATTAATTTTGACCAAATGAACCTGTAAAACAAATATCATCACATGCTCATAAAAATAGGGAAATAAATGTCTATTCTCCTTATGATAAATATAGGGAAAGAGTATGCAGGTATGCTGCCATGGGGAAAACTAAAAGTAGGTTTTTAGCATACAAAAAATTTATTTCGACCATTTGAAGCCATATTCTAAGTTTCATTAATATCTGTCCATTGCTAAAGGAGTTTTCCTATTCTCCATATAATTAACATGGGAAACGAGTATGCAGGTTTGCTGCCATGATAAGAACTAAAACCAAGATTTTTTACCACGAATGAATGAATCTCTACCAAATGAAGGTGAATACCAAATTTCATCCAAAAATACTGCTTAATAAGTGAAATATTGAAACGAGTATGCAGGTTTGCTGCCATGATAAGAACTAAAACCAAGATTTTTTACCAAGAATGAATGAATCTCTACCAAATGAAGGTGAATACCAAATTTCATCCAAAAATACTGCTTAATAAGTGAAATATTAACACATCCTTATTCTCCATAAGATTAACACTGGAGCCCCAAAATACAATGTACTGTCTTTAGACTTTTTAATATCTCGGTAACCAATGGAGATAGAGCAAAGCTTCAAAATACTAAATTGTGTGTTTTTTGAGCTAAATCCAATGGTCCAAGTAAAAGTTTAAAATTAAACATGAAAAAGGCAAAAAACCCATTTTTGGGGTACAAAACCCCCCAAAACTACCCCTTCCAGTAGGTCGATATGTCTGGTTTACGAACTCATCCGAATAAACGTAGGATTACACATCTCTACCAAATTTGGTGTCGATCGGACCGTTTTTACGAGAGTTATCGTGCCTAGGGACACATACATACACATATATATATATATATATATACCGGGTGTTCATAAAGTCTTGCCCGTATAAAGAAATCGAATAGCATGAAAACAAATTATGGTAGAATAATGTTTTATTTACAGTTTTAACAAGTGACTTCTTAAGTTTTATTTACATATGTTCAAACTCAATAAAATTCTATGTGTTTAAAATATTATTAAAATTTTTATATAGAATTTTATATAGAAAATATTTTTATATAAAATTCATTAACATTTAATGAGTATCAGACTGCACTGCATTTCTTATTCTGTCTCTTAGTGACTCTAAATCAAGAACTGGGGTAGAACACACTACGTCTTTGACAATCCCTCACATAAAAAAGTCCAAAGGAGTAAAGTCTAGTGACCGAGGAGGCAATTTAGTCGGGCGATTACTCCCAATCCACAGTGACTTCAGTAATGCGCGGGCGTCAAGTTCGTTTCTTGCCACACACACTGCCCCTGTCACAAAAATATGGATACCACCTCTCGATACTCTTTACATCAGGTGCAGGTGTTCTGAATGTTCGCACAAAAAGTCTTTGGACAGTACCAGTAATGGGGGACTGGGTTTCATAGAACCATAGGTCACACTGTTACTTCTTCTGGATTCTAACCATTTCTGATTTGCTTTTGTACCAAATTAAAGAAAACTGCATTGTTGTCAAACAGCTAAACAAAGATGTTACCAACTTAACATTTTAAAAAATTAGATTAAATTTTCTTCAAAAGAAGCAATGTAAGTTGCGTGTGGCTCTAATGGTTTCTATACAGCAAAGCTATCAAATCAGGGCAAGACTTTATGAACACCCGGTATATATATATAAATTTTAATGACTATTATTTTTGGTCTCTGGGCACCTAAAAACGAAAAATTAACATGGTCCCGGGCTTAGGTCTTACCATGAGACCTACGGTAATAGCTTATTCCCTAGGGGAAATTCGCTAAAATAACAAGTAATAAAAGAAGTGTTAAAATAATCTACCGTATATAAGAACCAGGTTAACCGAGCCTTGCTTGTTGGCTTTAATTCACTTTTGATAGTGTCATGGTAATAAAGCTATTAAGTATACACCTACAACCAACTATACCTCTTCATAGTTAACAGCTGTTCCAAAAAGACTGCTTAACATTAATGTTCCTTTATTTTTGTATACCTTTTGTTGTTATTTTGTTACCAAAATCGCAAACCCATAAGACCAATATGTTAAAAATTACTATTTTTAAACTTAAATTTATATTAAATTTGATTTTTCCTGGGATTGAGGCTGTTTCTAAACTTATTTTTGGGCCAAAACACTCTTAAATGCAAAGTTTAAGCAAAATCTACCCACTAGATTTCGAGATCGTAGAACACACATCCCTTCAGACATTGCTCGTATTAAAGTATAGGATTTAAGATTTACATAAAAATGGACGGTTTTTGTTTAAAATTATAAAGTTGGCCGCCACATTGATAAAATGGTAGATAAAATAAAAATAAAAATTTGAAAACTACTGGAATAAACAGAACAAAAAATAAATGTTAGTATCAGTCAATTATTTTCAATCTATCTTCTTATTTCTATAAGGGTTTTGTCAATAAAGGCAATAATTTTAAGAAATTAATTTTTACTAGTGGCGTGTAGGGGCAAAGGCCCCTAAAAATCAAAATGGTGATGTCTCCAAAAATAAATTTCAATTTATCACCACCTAGTATTACTTTATTTTTCTCAAGCTGTAATGTGAATTTACACTTTTGGGTTTTCTAATAAAATATTTACTAATCTTGATGAAACTTTTTGGCGGTATCAAATCAGTAATTTACCAATAATTTCCCCTGTATTAAAATGCAGTAGTCTATTTTGTGGAAAAAAAGAAAAACTATTGCGCTATTATACTACCGAACGCGGTAAGAATAGTTTTAACCTTAAACATGTTCATGATGAGTTTGTAACTCGAATAAATAAAATAGTTCAATACAGCATAATCCCGTACACTCCTTCACCCTTGACCCCTGTACCCCCCATTCCGTCAAACTCTCCGTGACCCCATGAGTCCCCATGTTCCCGTTCATCTCTCCAAACCAGTGTTTCCTGTACCCCCTATGCCCCCAGGGCCCGAGTACCCCCATGCCCCAGTACCCCCTCATGCTCCTGTGCCCCCATTCTCCCGTGCCTACATTTCCGCAGTTCTTCCCCGTGCCCCCCGTGCCCTCTATGTTTCTCATTCCTGCCTAATGACCCCAACCAACTTCTGTGCCACCGACGTCTCTAGTAGGCCCTACCCCATGTGCCCCCATTCCTATGCCCTCATAATCCCGCGCCCCATGCCTACCATTTCTCCCCGTGCACCCTATATCCCCATGCAACCCTAACTCCAGTGCCCCCGACAACCCTCGTGCCCCCATGCATCCGCACCCACGGCACTCCCGTGCTCACATGCCCACTGTTCTTCCCCGTGGTTCCCATGAACCCTCTAGGACTCCCAAGCCTCCCTTGCGCCTCCATGTCCATCTGCCCCCGTGCCTCTCGTGCTGCCGAAAACCCTAGTGCCCATTGTGCTTGTGCCTTCCCACACCCGCGCCACTACGTGCCCCCGGGCACCCTATGTTTCCGTACCCCCATGCCAGACGGTGCTCCCCGTGGCAACCGTGCCCTCCATACCCTCCATGCTTATCTACCCCTTTTGCCACCGATGCCCCTAGTGATCTTTGTGCCCCCGCTACACCGCCGCCACGTGACACAGTGCATCCCCATGTCTCCCCAGAGTGCCCCGGCACCACCGTACCCTCCATGCTTTGGTGCTCTCATAGTCGCCGTTCCTCCCTGTGCTATGTTGCCCATGCCTCCACCGTGCGCCTTACAACCCCCCCTAAACCCGTCAGCAGTGCCACCGACATCCCTCGTGACCTTCGTGCCCCCATATCCCCAAACCTCCTGTACTGCCCATGGTCCCGTACTGACATCCCCGCCGTCCCTTCCCGTATTTCCGTGCCCTCCTGTGCCCCCCCTGTTTCCCCTATTTCCCCCATGTCTCCCCCGTGCCCCCATACCCCATTACCCTCCGTTCCACCGACGTCCTCCGTACTTTGATTGAAGTCTATTTTGTCTGTTCGTCAATGAAGTAGAACACTGATTGATACATTGTTAGTTTTAGCACACTATCATTTATATGAAAAGCTCCCCGTCTTAATGGATTAACCGGCGTTTATTGTTTCCCTACGACCCTAAAAGAAAAAGCAGAGAATGGATAAAACCAAAACAAAATATTCCTCGTACGAAGGTTATCCAAAGTTGGTTAGTTCACCTTTAATGATTCAGTCAAAAATAAACAAACACTCAACAAAACGGTTCAACCCTTCAACTCTATCTACTAAAAAGCCAATACAGTATATAAAGCAGTAACCTACAGTAAACGAAATTCACTGAGTAAAGACAATTAATTAACCATTATATCAACCTTGCCACGTCTAACCCACTTTTATTTTTTTTAATTTTTATGGAGAATATACAAATCATACTACTCCTGTTTCCTTAATGACATAGATAGGGTCACGAAGATGAAATCTCCTGAGGATCCGCAATCCGTTCATGACTATTAGTGTTGTACATTTTTATAGTGAATGGCCAGTTAAAAAATTATAAGTATGCGGTTATCTTAACTCATAATATCTGCTCATTAACCAGCTGAGTTTATGATAAAAAACTGGAACATCTGCTTAGTCACACGTGTAAATATATAAAAATCTTCTTTCCATTAGATTAACATTGGAACTTCAAGGTCCATTGGGGCGAAGCCCAGGTAACTTTCTGGAATTCTGGTATTTTTCCTTGCGTCCTTGAATCTCAAGCCTTAAAATGAGCCATCATACGTCACCCTATCTTTCTTCAAACTCGAGATATTTCGTGGGGACCGATTCACTAACGGAATTATATATATAGATTTTTATTTTTTGTCAGTGTGGTTTATTAAAGTTTTGTATACAGTAATGTAGCCTGTTGAACATTTTCTTCAATAGAAGACAAACAGGAAATTAATCAATAGCATTTTGATGTTGATACCAAATATCCTTCCATGTTTTATTATAAGTTAAGATTTGTAAAGTTATACGTTTTTGCTAAACCACTCAATCAAATCACACCACAAAAAATATTATTAATATATTTAAATATGGATTTTAGGGTTAAGAATTGCAAATCACATTGCCTATAATTTTGTAGTTCACATCTTCATTTGTGGGATCAATTCATCGTAACATAAGCTTTATGACTGAGTTCCCTGACTTTCCCTGACCATCAGGCTGCTTCCCTGACTTCCCTGACCAGATTTCAATTCCCTGACTTTCCCTGACCTTCCCCTGACTGTAGAAACCCTGTAATGTAAATGTTTTAAATGGATAAACGACTCAAAGAGGATAGAAATCCACATAGCCTTCATGAGTGTTGGTGCCCCAGTGTAATGATGAAATCCGATTTCAATGGCCCGTACTCAACTAGCACTGGCATAGACTCCATTACAGTGGACTCCCTCTTAACCGGTCACATCGGGACCAGGCCGCGGCCGTATAATGAATTGGCCGGTTAAACCGATGTTCATTTAAGAACGCCAACCTACAATTCTATGTGGCCTAAATATAACTATCACTTGAAAAAAAACCTTTAAATACATTACTGTATATGATTTATAACTAACATCTGACACCCATAAAATCCACAACAAACCCAAACTACAGTAATAATAATTCGTTTCTATAATTAATTGTGGTCTACTGGATAGTAGGTCCAAACACATTCACTTCCGGTGGCATTCACTTCCGTCCAGGATGTTATTTTTTAATTGGTTTGAGAACATCATATGAAATAACGTTGAATTGAATGATATGTAAGATAAGAAAACTATGTTTCCGGCGATACACGGCCGGTTAAAGCGATGTTGAGATACAAAATGGCCGGTTAAAAAGATGTTATTTGGTTTCAGGGTAGGCCGGTTAAAGCGGAGACCGGTTAAAAGGTGGCCGGTTAAGAGGGAGTCTACTGTATTTACTCCAAAAAAATTTAAACAGTTCAATATTGTGCCTGCACCAAAAACCTCAAATAACAGATATTGAAACTAAAACCAAAACCCCTGAAAAACCTACTTGAAAAAACTGATGCCTAACATTAAATGCAAATATTGCAATAAATACATAGGAAAAATTGGCTGTCCATTCTCAAAAATAATAAAGGAACACAAGGACAATCCCCGGAAACCCTGAAATATCAAGATTTGCTCAATAGGCCTACATAATTAATAAAAGCCACGGTGTGGGTAAAATTGAAAATAATACAGAAATAATCAAAATTTGTAAAAAAGATCCTATCCTCGAAACCTTGAAAGAATTTAACATTTATAAGACCCATAAACAAGATAACACTTTTTTTTAATTTTGATAAAATTATTGAAACATATCAAGTTTGACGGACGCGTCTATCAATGACATCAAATAACCCCCCAGGATGAGTCCAATAGGTAGGATACAGAGGTCAAGTCATCTTCGCCGCCGTCGCCACCAGTGTCCTAAGTGATGTGTGATACCTAAGTAGATATAAAAGGATGGTTCTGAAACACCCTCGTAGTTTTTTTTGACCGCTTTCAGCTTCAAATTGACCGGTTTTTGACCGGATTCTGGCCGGTTTTGGCCAAATATCAGCCCATTTCAGGGCATTTTTTGGGATTTCAGACAGTGATTTCAAGGAGCATTTTAAATATAATCCGGGGAACTACGAGATGCCCTCTTAAGTTAACCATAACTTTTAAATGAAAAGCGGCAGACTCCCCTTAAACTGCAATCCCACCCGAAGCGATAAATCGCAGTTGCATTGATAACCTCAATCGAATGCACATCCGCTCGATCACATCAGACTTGATAAACACCGCGCCGCCAGCCACCAACAAGTCCGCTGGTCTAGGCGCTAACGTAACAGCGCACCACCCGACCGGCCCAGGTTCAAATCACGCCGC
Organism: Neoaliturus tenellus; assembly: GCA_030545055.2. Taxonomy (NCBI): domain Eukaryota; kingdom Metazoa; phylum Arthropoda; class Insecta; order Hemiptera; family Cicadellidae; genus Neoaliturus; species Neoaliturus tenellus. The sequence goes on along the minus strand of CM061534.1, from coordinate 205,585,745 downwards.
GGCCGGAGAATCTTTTTGAGAACGCCAAATCCACAACTAACGTATACATACGTTTTCTATATATATATATATACATTTTATATAAATATTTTTATTCTATATAAATTTATAAATATTTATATAAATATTTTTATTGTATATAAATTTATAAATATTTATATAAATATTTTATTATATATAAATTTATAAATATTTATATAAATATTTTTCCTATAAATATTTATATATAAATATGCTAGGGTTAATAAAATGATTTAAATAGGTGCAATTATTATCAAATACATTTATGCCTTTATGAGCAGCGGCCACTCCACATCGCATTGCCATAGTGTCGCAACGCGGCAGTTGGCCACTGCTAGGGATTTAAATAGATTAAAATGATTTAAATAGGCGCAATTATTATCAAATACATTTATACCTTTATGAGCTGCGGCCCCGTGAAAATCGTATATCCGCTGGGGTAGCAAATTGCAACCCCCGTGCTTTTTCGGTGAATTTCATTTGTCCAGTTTATTAATATTATTAAAATAATAAATTTTGGTATGGATATATACACAATTATTATCAAATGCATTTATGCCTTTATAAGTTGCGGCCCCGTGAAAATCGTATTGTTTTGCATATCTGAGGGGGGGCTGTAAATCGCGGCCCCCCGGATGATGGATAGGTACAATTATTATCAAATGCATTTATGGCTTTCTAAGCTGTGGCCCCGTGAAAATCGTATTGTTTTGTACATCTGCATTTATGCCTTTATAAGTTGCGTCCCCGTGAAAATCGTATTGTTTTGCATATCTGAGGGGGGGGCTGTAAATCGCGGCCCCCCGGATGATGGATAGGTACAATTATTATCAAATGCATTTATGGCTTTCTAAGCTGCGGCCCCGTGAAAAACGTATTGTTTTGCATATCTGAGGGGGGGGCTGTAAATCGCGGCCCCCCCTCCGACATACAAAACAATTCTTATCACATGCATTTATTCCTTTATGAGAAGCGGCTCGCAATTTTCTCAAAAAATAAAAAATTGTCTATATCTCAATATTTATATTACGAACACAAATAAAATTAATTAGTTCAACCCTGTGCTTCCAAATCCTTTATTATCTCGTTCAGTCTGTTCTATTTGATATCCTCTTACACAAGGGGGTTTTTTATACATTTCACAAATTATCTGCGCCACCCTATCTCCTCGGCGTACAAAGAAATCGCTATCGGAATTATTTATCAACAGAACACAAACATTGCCGGTATAATCTCTATCCACCACACCTGCACCAACATCGATACAATGTTTGAGGGCAAGGCCGGCCGGATCTTGGGGCGATTCGTCCGTAACAACCATTGGGAAATTTAAAAGTTAAATCAGTTTTTATTAATTGTTGTCCCCGCTTTGGAATGATATAATCATAAGCACTTTTCAAATCGAGACCAGCAACCTCTTGTGACCCGTCGAAAGGTTCAAATGCGTTATCGGTCAAGAGATAATATTCATAGTTTTCAGTCATAATTGATTCCTAATATATGAATCATGATTTCCACATCAAATAAAATAAATGTAGATTTTTCAAAAATATATTTCAATTAGGGTTTTAAATAAATCTTTATTGTTCGACTTTAAATTCGATATCATGCTTAAATTTATTGTCTGGAAGTGCTACCTTACCATTGTATAACACATAGAGGCTTCCTTTATGATTTAGTAGTTGCATAATATTGTTCATCGTCAATCTGTTATTCCAGCTTTCTGGAAGATAGAATTTCACATCATCACATGTGACTAAAATTCTCATACCGTATGATGATGAAATTGTGTTTATGTCATTTACTAGATATTTTTTACCAACTTCCAGGTCATTCAGCCTCTTGTAAGATTTTCCATTGATTTCATTCAATAAATTATCAAAATTAGAACCATTCATTTTTACCTACATTAAGAATATTACTTTTAAATGTGGTAAAAAAATAATAAATTCTCAATTCTCAATTAACTTAAAATATTACACACGAATCAATTCTAAATAAATATGTATATTTGAATCAAACATTTGTAATAAATTATTGTTTTGATCTGTGATATTGACATTGATCTGTTGAATTTTCTTCAATCCATGTTTCAATGATACATAATGTGGTGGAGTTGGGACGGTTGCAATTTTACTACCGAAATCACCGATTGGAAAGAAACTGTGTAACAGCGAAGTCTCTCCATGTTTAAACCAAGCATTGTCGTGATTAACAAAACAGTTTTCCACGATATCACAATGAATTTCAATTAGGTCAAACGGTCTTGTGTTGCTTCGGTTCTTCGCTGAATAATAGTCAAAATATTCTTGAATTTTACTATCCTCAAACCCTAACAAATGTCGAAAAATGTTATCCATGTGAAATTTAACAGGAGATTTGATAAACACTCTGTGCCCTTTAGTTGATGTTTTCAATCCGACTTGCACTTTATTTTTCTTATCATCTTTATCCAATGCATTACGCTCTAAAATTGAATCTACACTTTTCTGAATATGTTTTTGAATTAAGTCTAATGTCCAATACCCCTTGCTAAAACCTAATTTTCCCCCACCTTCAAATGTTATACTACAACTCTCGAATAAATTATAAAAATTGTATTCACAAAAAAATCCCGTGAGAGCGAGTTTATACTGTGCATCACTGTCCAAGTGAATCGGGTGTTCCAAGGTCAAAGTCAACTCGGAGGACTTTCCTGATAATCTGAAATTCACCATTTCTATATTATAAAAAAAACTTTTACATCATAATAAATTTTTATTCATATAACAAATATTAAAAATAATTTATTCAAACCAACAGAGGCAGATGTATTTATTTTTTCATTTTAATCTCTCTAATAGGATAAGTTTATCAATTAGAATAATTCCGTTTCATCAAAATACGTTTTGTGTTCATCTAAAAATCTGCTAGTTACATTTTGATACAACAACACATAATCCCAATCGATTTTACCTGCGAAATCATGAATAAACTTTTCAGACAGCGTTTGATATTTACACAGGATACCCCAGCATTTATCGAAGTGGGGAACCATCTCTCTTAGGAATTCTTCCGAAAATTTAATGCGTCTCAATAGCTTGGCCCAATTTACTCTGTGCGGGTACATCCGCAACATCTCGATTGAAAAATCATAATGGGAAGACAGCAGATCCCAGTTCAAATACCGATCAAACCTCATGATGAATTTGTCAGTCAAAACCCCTCTGGGTTCTTTGGGCTCAACAGAGAGGAGGTCCCATGCTTCGGACTGGTTAGTCGACATCTCTATATTAGGAAACAGACTTTCACACAGTAATAAATTAATTTAAAAAAATAAAATTAAATAAACAATTTACTAACATCAGAAATGTAAAATATAATTTATTTAAACCATTCTAGAAAAGTGTATTTATTTTTATTTAAAACCTCTTTGATTTCATCATACGTTTTTCCATTCGAAAACTGTCTTAAAACTTCTAAACATAGATGACCGCAGATAGGCGGATCGCCATAGTTTTGAAATTGATCTGAATTATAACAAATACCGTCGTTCATTCTTATATATTTTTCCAATTCCAAAGGTGGTGGGGCATTTCCATAAGAATCAAAATAAATCACATTTTTGCCGTTTTTATAATAACATGTCCAATGTGTGCCGGCCGTGTCCAAATTCCCTAGATTTATTATTCCGCACTCTATTTTTCGAGGTACATGAGGTAAAAGCTCTCGTCTGAAAACACCACGGAAGTTCTTCAATTTCAATTTACTAGCCCACACTTCCAGATCACTCATCGTCAACGGGTTTAATTTTTTTTAATTCTTACATCATTTAAAATTTTACTAAGCTGACCATTTATCATTTGTCTTAGTCCAGTACCAGATGGATCTTTTTCTATGATAGTATCCAACTCTTCGTCAATTATCTTTTTTAACCACGGAACGAATTTCTCTTTGATGGTGGGAGCAACTTTCTCTTTAATCAGGGGTGAAGCTAATTTCTTAAAATACGGAATGCTGTTTTCTGCCAACTCCAGAATCTCTTTCAATAGACCCCCATCAATGTTATTTTTCAACTGTGTATGACTTAATATCACTCTTACACCTTTCTTATTTTTCACAGCTTTCAATATTTGTTTATGTTGTTCATCCGTTAACATAACTTCAACATTACCGTTTGTTAACTGATCTCTATTCAAAGTTAAAACAGCCAGTTTCTGTTTTTTATAAGCGATACGCAACTTATTTTTTTGACCCTTAGTCAATCGTATTTTATGTCTATGTTGCATTACGTCTATACGTCCTATATATGTATATTTACAAATTTATATCATATAATTTATTTAGCTAAATTTTTTTCCAAAACTATTTTTATTTCAAACTCTCTGGTTGTTATATTATTAGTAATGGAATTTTATTGTAAAAGGTGTAAAAGAAAAACAACATCGGAAAATATTAAGACTGCCAAAACAAAAAATAAAAGATGGTTGGCGACATCAAATTGTGCAATATGTGGTAGTGTAAAAAATTCATTCATCAGGGACCCACCCGAAGTTTTGAAAGCGAAAGAACTGCACAGACCCGTCGTGAAAAAGTTTATAAAACGCCGGATTGTCATGAAAGGCATTGATGACTTGTGGGCGGCCGATCTGTTGATTATGAAAGAATATGCTAGAGAAAACAAGTGGTACAAATATATTTTAAATGTGATCGATACGTTCAGTAAGTTTGTCTGGTCTGAGCCTTTGAAGAAAAAAGATGGTCCGGATGTGTCATCAGCTTTTGAAAAAATAATTGCGCGGGCCAAAAATGACGGTCATTCACCGCCTAAGCTCTTACACACCGATAAAGGGACAGAATTTAAAAATACATATTTTAATAAGTCATTGAAAAAGTACAACATTAAATTGTACCACACCGAGAGCGAGGAGAAATCGGCCATAATCGAAAGATATCACAGAACGTTAAATGAGAAATTAAAAGTAAAATTCCAAGTTAGAAATTCGCACAAGTGGTACGATATATTGCAAGAATTGACCGATGAATATAATAAACACGACTTCCATCATACTATAAAAATGAGACCTGTAGATGTGAATAAAGGCAATGAGCAGGATTTATTGAAAATGTACAATGAACTGGAAAATAGAGTACCACGTAAAAAGGCGAAATTTAATGTTGGAGACAGAGTACGCATTACGGCTAAAAAAGACGTGTTTTCCAACAAGTACAAACAAAATTGGACATCTGAAATTTTCACAATTGTCGATGTTTTAAATACAAGACCTATCACCTACAAGATTGCTGATAAAAACGGAGAAGGTATAATTGGAGGTTTTTACGAAAGAGAGTTGCAAAAAACTGCGTTTTAACTCTTTCAGTCCCAAATCACTCCCAGCCTATTTTTTTATAGCATGAGCCCGGCCCTATGTGTATCAATTTGATACACACCATGTTACGTGCTCAGGGCCATGTGTATAATGTTTGATACACACTATGTTTACGTAATTTTAAAAGTAATAAAATGGAAGCTGATAGGTCAATTTTTTTATTGAAATTTACTTAACCTTATTTTAAATTTATTCTAATGTTTTTTTATTTTCTATTATAGATTGGTTAGTAAAATGGGGACAATAAAAGTCAATTGCAACTTCTGCGGTAAGCCTATTTCAAAATCAAACATCTCCCATCATGTGAAGATATGTTCAAAAAATCCTAATAAAGACCATTCACGTTATAAAAAGGAAACATGTGAAAAATGTGGGAAAACTGTTTTGAATGTTTATTTCAACAGACATAAAAAAATCTGTGAGCAACCAACATCATCCGTTACAAGCGGTACCCGTAAACGCCCGTCGCCAAACAGAAATGATTTAGATGAACAGCCTGAAATTAAAAAGCCACGCATTGAAAATCAGAATACCCTTTCCACCGTTCAAAAAGTGTGTAACAGTGTGAGTGGCACGTGTTCTTCTGCACTTAATGTGATTAAAAACCTCTTCAAAAAAACTGATAACCTTCCACCCGTCAGTGAAGATGAACACTGTGTAAAAGAAAGAGCATTCAACAATAGACTTTTGACTTATCAATTTACAAATTGTCGTGGTATAAAAAAACCAGAAATATTTTTAAATAGATATCAAAATTTGATTATCGGTAAGATAAAACAACACCTGGAACAGTACAATTTGAAAGTAAATTTTTCGTTTGCTGCCAATTATAGACGGAATGTTCCTGGTGTAGATAAGCAACTCGAAATAGACACCATGTACTTTAAAACTGAGAATACGATCATATATAAGACTACCGACTTACATAAAGTGTTTGAAGGTGCAAAAGCGAAGATATTAACACGAATGGAAGAGTTCGAGGCTCGGGGGTCAGGTTGGACGTTAAATGAAGTCTTGTTTTTAGAACTGGCAATAAACAAATATGTCCCATTCAGAGGGTCAAGCTATATTAAACTGCCAGACGTTATTAAAAATAAAAAAGCTGTCATAAATGTTAAAAACAATGACCAGAAATGTTTTCTATGGTCCGTACTCGCAGCTTTACATCCTGTTGGTTTAAATCCTCACAGGGTCAGCAAATACCGTGAATACGAACACGACTTTGACAAAGCGTTGAAAGACATTGAATTTCCTGTGAGTTTAGATGATGTGAAAAAATTCGAAAGACGCAGTGGGATATCCATCAATGTTTATGGTTATACTTTTGCAGGAGAAAAAAAACTTAACATATATCCTTTGATTGTGACTGATAATGAAAAGGATCAACATGTTGACCTCTTGTATATGAAAACGGCAAATAAATCTCATTATTGTTATATTAAACAGCTGAGTAGGTTGGTGAGGAATCAAATCAGTAAGCATGTAAATAAAACTTTTATTTGCAGACGTTGTTTACAACATTTCAGTAGAGAAAATCTGCTTCAAAGTCACAAAGAACTCTGTAAGGAACACGAAGCGGTGAAAATTAAAATGCCTAAAAAAGGTGATGTCGTCAAGTTTACCAATCACAAATCCCAAATGAAAATTCCGTTCGTCATGTATGCCGATTTCGAATGCATACTCGAGCCGATAGACACTTGTCAACCACCGGAAAACGGCACAAACACCAATAAATATCAACACCACGTGGCTAGAACCTTCGCATTATACACGACTTATGCGAACGGTGATTACAAGGAACCGATTACTTATTTCGGTGTCGATGCTGGTCAACAATTCGTGAAACTATTGAAATCTGAATTGCAAGATATTAAAGAATTTTGTCTGGTAAACCAAAAACCTATGAACCCGCTGACTGACGAACAGAAAGAAAACGCTAAAAAAGCGAAGACGTGTCATATATGCGGTAAAGAGTTGAAAAATGATTCCGTCTTTGATCACGACCATTTGACTGGTGAATTTCGCGGAATAGCACACAACTCTTGTAACTTGAACTATCAGATTCCGAAATTCGTCCCCATATTTATACACAACCTGAGCGGATACGACACGCATCTGTTCGTAAAAATGCTACGTTTAGATGATAAAACCAAGATAGAAGTCATCCCGAATAATGAGGAACGTTATATATCTTATACAGTTGATTTTAATATCAATATAAAAGCAAGATTTTTGGATTCATTCAAATTTACCATCGACTCGCTTGATACACTTGTAAAAAACTTGGATAATGATCAGTTTGTACACACACAAAAATTTACGGATAAGAACAAAATGTATTTGCTTACTAAAAAGGGTGTTTATCCATATGATTACATGGACAGCGATGACCGATATTTGGAAACCAGTTTACCAAGCAAGAAACATTTTTACAATAAATTGAACAAATGCGACATCAGTGATTTAGATTATTTACATGCTAAACAGGTTTGGGAGGAATTCGGCATACAGAACATGAAAGAGTACACCTTACTATACAATAAAACTGATGTCTTATTGTTGGCCGATGTTATGGAGAATTTCAGAGAGATTTGTATACAGACTTAATCGCTCGACCCCGCATGGTTTTTCACAACTCCCGGGCTTTCATGGAGTGCCATGTTAAAGCACACGGGAATACAACTGCAGCTGCTGACCGATTATGAAATGATTTTGATGATCACCAAAGGTATCCGTGGGGGGATATCCCAGTGTTGTAATCGTTATGCAAAGGCTAACAACCCATACATGTATAACTATAAAAAAGACGAACCAACTAGTTATCTTATGTATTTAGATGCCGTGGGTCTTTATGCTTGGTCTATGTGTCAAGCAATGCCCTATGGAGATTTCGAATGGGTGGGCACGGATATAGATGTTACGAAGATTGCTGATGATTCTGATAGAGGATACATACTAGAAGTGGATTTACAGTATCCTCAGGAACTGCACGATTCACATTCTGAGTTTCCTCTCGCTCCGGAAAAACGTTGCCCACCCGGTTCTAAGGAGGTTAAACTCCTGACCACTCTGTATGATAAAGAGAAATATGTCATTCATTATAGAAATTTGAAATTGTACTTATCCCTTGGAATAAAACTCACGAAGATACACAGAGTGTTGAGCTTCGGTCAGAGTAAGTGGTTGAAACCATACATAGAGTTAAACATGGAAATGTGGAAACAACAAACAAATAAATCGGCCAAACAGTTCTTCAAATTAATGAACAACTCAATTTATGGGAAAACTGTCGAAAACATCAGAAACAGAGTGGATATACGTCTGGCTACCCAGGAGAAGCAGATCGATAAATGGATCGCGAAGCCACAGTTCAAACACAGAACAATATTTTCGGAAAAACTGTCGGCGATCCACATGAGAAAAATGAGTTTACTGTTTAACAAAGCGATCTATGTAGGGATGAGCATATTGGACGTATCAAAGACACTTATATATGATTTCTTTTACAATTTTATTAAAGTCAAATATGGCGATAAAGCCAAATTACAATATATGGATACCGATAGCTTAGAGATCCTTATAGAGACACCAAATTTTTATGAGGACATGAAAAAGACACTTGACAGGTATGACACCTCCAACTACAAGAAGGGAAACCCATTCAAAATGCCAAAGGTGAATAAGAAAAAATTGGGAACGATGAAAGACGAATTCGGTGGTAATATCGGTTTAGAATATGTAGGACTGAGATCAAAAATGTACGCTAACTGCACCGTGGAGGGTGATGAGCAAAAAAAATCTAAAGGAGTAAAAAAATCTGTTGTGAAAAATGAAGTCTCCTTCGAGGATTACAAGGCATGCTTGTTTGAACAGAAAGAACTATACAAATCTATAAACACCATAAGAAGCCATGGTCACGAGTTGTACAGCATCGAGATGTATAAAAAAGTATTGTCTGTGAGTGATGATAAGCGGTATATCTTAGAAGATGGAATTACCAGTCTCCCGTGGGGACACTATAAGATACCACGGGATATTGAAGCTAAATTATATTTGAAAAGCAACATTTTACTAGAATAAATATAAAACTGTTTGTTTGTTGTTAAATAAGTTGATATTAATTTTTTTTATTGCTTATTTACTAACATTTTATTTCTGAATATAAACGTTATTTTTAATGTTATATGTCTGCAAACGCAAACGTTTTAAAAAATCGACACATAAACGTTATTTTTTATTAATAACGTTGTTGAACGTTTTTCAAAATCGATACATAAACGTTATTTTTTTATTAATACCGTTGTTGAACGTTTTTTTATTTAACTCAGAATTTCTGTGTCAATATTTATCATTTTTATATTTAGATTGCCTGCTAAAAAATTACAAAATGAAAAAACAAGTTTCTTTACTAGAGATGAAGAGAAAAACAACGGAGAGATCATCAAAACGTTAGTTAAAAAACACAAGTTAGCTGATAAGATGTTTCCAGATGAGATGACCGTGGGGAGGCAAAAATATTGAAAAACTTCAAGATAAATGGCTTGCGGAGGACAGGCTGATTCAAAAAGCACAGACTGCAGAACGGACGGCGTTGTTCCGCAAACATCCGGCTATACCCATTGAATACAAACCCCGGATTCCATTCATACCTTTATCTGAATATAAACCGTTAACGGTGCGGGAGGCAAAGAAATTGGACGAATTGCAGGACAGACTAATTGATGAATCTGAAACTTTTAAGGTTCGTGAAGTCAAAGAGAAACGCGAAATCGAAAAACAACAGGAACCAGTTGTCAAAGCGATCAAAGAGCAAACTTTTAATAAAACAGAAACTGAAACATCACCGTTGCAACATCCGTCTGTATCTAAAATTATACATCGAAAACCCACATTACCCGGAATTTTTAGACCCCGCGCCTCGAGTACACCGGGTCGTAAAGTATTGATGGAAATGCGAACGATACCTTTACCTCGCAGCAGTGAAGATGAAGACCCGGTGTTTGAACCTCCCCCTCCACCACCTATGCCGTCGGAATAGAATTGCCAGAGGAGGACAGGATGAACCGTTCCATCCGTGAATTTACAGAAAGCCAAGATATCGTGATATTGCGAAGGAATACCTCGCTTCCGGCAAAGATAGAACTTTTGGTATTCGCTATGATTTCAACGCGAACAAGCTAGCCGTCGGATCTAGGACCATTACGATTGAAAATAATGATATCATACTGGACAGCACTGGCGACAGATATGCTGGCACACCAGGATTGTGGAGTTTGTTAACAAAAGCAGAAATCGGGGGCGTCTCATCTATAGTTGCTGTGGGCGCTACGACGAGAGAGAAGCTCATAAGTGTGGGTGCTTTCACTGCTCAGGACTTTGATAATTACAAAGACATACTGATGAAAACCGACGCAATGTATCAGAACAATGATCCGAAGTCGAAACGCCCCAGGTCCAGTCAGTCTTGGAAATGGACGAATTTGATCAGTGAGATATGGAAAGAACGTAAACAGTCGACGGGCAGTGGATTACTGGTAGATTCACACGCTCCCGTCGAGTACAAGTACATCGATGATGATGATAAACTGATTGAGAGATTAAAGTTACAAGCTGAAGAGGAGGCCGGCAATAATGCTTTTAACAATGAAAAAATTGCCATCATAAAGTTTATACATGATAGAATGGAAAAACTTATCTCTCAGCCACGGGGTCTCGACTATGTAGCACGATGTTTAAATGTGTTAAAAAATATCAAAGGGGGATGGAATAAATTATTCTGATAAAAAAGTTTTTCGAAATATCAATTTTGGGTTGAGATGTTTGAATTTGTATAAAAACACAAAACTGTTCAATTAGTCTATTTTACTAATAATGATTTAAAATATATGTTTTATTTTTTTGCTCTTTAATTAATATTTCATATTTTTTTATTTCTAAACAGAAAACCGTAAAACCTATATTAGGAATGGAGAAATATTACGAAGAAGCTTCGGATAAAATAGCAAGATGCGAATATGTGACGGTTCTGCCGGTATCTGATTTACACTTTAATTCGCCAAACAATTTTACAACATTCAAACTGGATCATGGAGATTCATTTTATAATAATAGAATATTATTTCACATCCAAGGCGAAGTGGTAAAAAAAAACAAACAGTGCCGAATACACTAGTACAGACCCCATAAAGCTCGTGGACAACTTCGCGGCCTACCTGTTCAAGAGTATTGAATTGAAAAAACACAATCAAGTTATAGATTCTGTGGATAAAGTCGGTATTGCAAGCACAATTAAAGGTTTAACCACATATAGCAAATCGGAGGAAAACACTTACTACAGCAGCGGATTCAAATCTGTTTACGAAAAGGGAGGCGGTAAGTTTGAAGCGCTGGGAACGCTGGCCCACCTAGGACTGGGCTTCTTTGACAGTCTGAAGTATCCAATGTATAAGGGGGGATTTGAAATAATATTTACTCGCGCGGAAGACGATGATGCCATCTACCGCTGGACTGAGGGAACCGGTACAAGTGCCGTGAATGCCGCGGAAGGAAAAATTAAAATTACTAGTTTTGTGTTAAAAGTACCCCTTGTAGATTATGATCCGGCTAAGAAAGCTGTGCTCATTGATGGACTTAAAAAATTGAGTGAGAAGGGGGAATTAGTATATGAATATTTCCGCTGGGATTGCATTGAGAAATCGGTGTGTTTGGGTCAACTTACACGTTTGACATAACAAATCTTTACCGGAACATACTAAATCCGGTTTTCGTGATAATCGCTTTACAGACAAGTCGTAAGAATGATCAGACAAAAGACCCCAGCCAGTTTGACAGCGTGAATATAAAGAATTTTCATGTTAAAATAAATGGACAACGGTACCCGCAAGAGCAGCAGAATCTGAATATCACGGATAAAAAATACCGGCTGTTATACGATAGCTACTGTTTAATAAGACAAGTTATGTTTAAAAATGATGATGTATATCTGAATATAAACGATTTCGTCACCAAATACCCATTAATGGTGATAGACACCCATCTCCATCCGTTTTCAGCGGAAAGAAAAAGAAACGATATTCAGATCGAATTGGATTTTACAAATGCAGTTTCTAACCCTATGCTGATAAAGGCACTACAGCCTATGTCGTCGTAGTATCACAGACCATGTTCACTTATGATATTAAAAAAGAATATATACAAATGATGATTTAAATACGTTTTTTTTTCTTTTTTTTCTTTTTTAATATAAAAAGATTGTTTGATTAAATAAATTATTTATCACCTGTATCCTGCTGAATAATACAAGTATTTATAAACAAGGAAGGGGGGGAGTATATAAATATATAAATATATATATATATATATATATATATATATATATATATATATATATATAACTGGTTGGGTGGTTGTAATATATATGGGGGAAGAGAACGCCGTGTAGACCCTGCCTGACAACCACCATAGAATAGTTGAAAATTTTTTTTTTCCCAGACCCTCGAAATCCATTTTGGCCGTTTTCGATGTTCAACACCGGTTTCTTCGTTTTTCGCGACAAAAACTTATATACTGGCCCCGTCGGTCACTTACGGGCGTCCGGCAGTTGCAGGCTGACGCCGGTCGCGCGAAAAACTTATATACTGGGGCTGCAGCACGATAAGCCTAAAACCCACATTCCGGTTGGGTATAGCAGAGAAGCACGAAGCTGGTATATTTGTTTTTTTGGGAAGCGACTCCCATACCTGAGTGTTCCTCCTGTTTTTTTTTTACGAGGTGAGATGCAGTTTTTTAGTCCCTGAATTTCGGTACTAGCTAAGCTGTTTAGATTTTTAATAATTTTTAGGGAATATAGGGGTGGAAGTTTAACTTATTACAGAAAGCCAAAAATCACAACCCTACGAGTGTTTTCAGTGTGTGTGTTCTATGAAAAAGTACGTCAATTTAATTGGACAGAGAACCCGGCGGTGGGCCAGTAGGTGCCGTGGCTCGGGACTGACATCCGGAGTGTTCAGTGAACACCCACTTGGAGCAGTACTGGTCGGCCGGTGGCACAGATCTCGGTTCCACCAGTAGAGAGTCCCTATGGTGTGCAAAAATTGGGAGGCGTGTAGTGTGTGATGCCCTGCCTACGGTTGTAGCTAAGATAAGATGGGGGTTGGGGGGCTCCTACGCGACGCCGCGAGTGTGTGTGGGGGTGGCCTGCCTAACTTTGGAGCTAGCCTGCATTTTCATATACGGTGGTTGTAATATATATGGGGGAAGAGAACGCCGTGTAGACCCTGCCTGACAACCACCATAGAATAGTTGGGATAAGGGGGAGTAAAAAGGATTTTACCCTAGCGCGCGGCCGGGCTGTGCGGTCCGGGAGACTAGTTCTCCGCGGCCGCGACCGGCCCGCGCACCTACACCTGACACATTTTACAGTCCCTAGTGCATGTAGAAGCTGACCAAAGAGAGAGATCCGCGGGGGGCGGTCCCTAGCACATTAGTGTTGCTAATACTGGGCGGGGGCGGCGGGGGTTTTTATTTTTTTATTACTAGCCTTCCTATAAAAATATTTTAAAAGTGAAAATAAATATAAATTTATAAAAAATAATTTACCAACAAAGTGTTTTATTATATGTATGTGATAATCACTGCTACTGGCCCAGGGCTAATTTTTAATTTATTAGTTTTATAAAAATATTTTAAAAGTTAAAAAATTCCGAAGTCACCAATCCATGCTTTTGAAAACGATTTCCATTCCAAAAGTCATAAATCCGTTCTCTTGAATCTGTATGACATCGTATGTTCCCACCACCAGCATACCCTTCACTACACACCCCGGCAAGTCTCTCACCAAAGGGGCCTAATTAATACTAATATTAGTCGTCACATAAATTTTACACTAATGAAAAGTACAATACCCTTAATAGAAAAATATGTTATCAGGAATAATATGAATAAAACACATATTGAAAATGAATTATATATTTGAAATATTTACAACAATACACTTTTCTTTAATAGTTTTTATATTATAATATTGATGTTTATAAATGTTGGAATTATCTAAATACTGATTTATGGAAATATTACATTTTTTATATTACACATATATTTTCCGCTGTGAGCCTTCTTTAATACATTTATAGCCAGAAATCCGTGAGATTCGCTCCAACATATTTTACATATATTTTCAAATTTATCAAAAGACATGTCCGATCCAACGAAATCATCATATATCCGTTTGGTATAGTGTTTATTCTGTCTGAAGATACATAGAAAATTAATATTATTACGTATAACCTGCATGTCTACCTTTCCGTAACTTTGACTTAGATAGACACATGATATTTTTTTATGCCTGCCCCTGATGAAATAATCTTTAATACTCTTCTGGTCTTCCATCAAACAATCGTCAAACACCACAAGCGAGTTACTCTTGCACTCATCCAGCGTGGGTAGCTCATCACAGTTATTGAAAAAAAAATGCAATTCTCTTCTTATGTTCTTTCTCGATATCCGCATAGGTTTTTCTTAACTCTACATATGCCGGTTGTTCAATAGATTTGCTGAAAACATACAGGTTTTTAAATATGATACCATTCTTATTGTAAATGAAGTTGAGCAGCAAATTGGTTTTACCACAGCCCGAAGAACCCACTATCAGACAGCGTAGTGGGATGGGCAACAAATTATTTTCAAATGTCTCTTTATGATAAGAAACTATATCCATCACTAAGTAAAAGAAATGCTATTTGAAAATTAACAAAAAATATAGAAGAATGAAAATTCTTTTAAAAATAAAAAACGCTTTTCATAGTTGCTACACATCAATCATTCATATCTTCTATTTATTTTTATAATTAAATAAAAGATACTATTCTTGATGTAAAATTTCCTCCACCATTTGTATAAAATCATATTTTGTATCTATGATATTATTGTGGGATTCGTAGTACAAATTTTTTTCTTTCATCTTTTCTTTTACACAATTTAAAATGTTTATACCGTTCGCCACGTATTCTTGTTCATAAACTACTATATACATATCATTGTTATCCATCATCGCTTCTTCCAGCGATCTCTTAAATCGTCTTTTTTGCGTCCTCAGGCATTTATAGCGCTTTTTTTCATCATCTAAGCTTGTCATCAAAACACAAAATATGTGTTTTAAATCATCGTTCTCTGGCATCACAGCCACACGTTCTTCCAATTGTTCTATCCTTTTTTGTTTTTGATTTATAGTTTCCTCAAGCTCAAAAATTTTTCTTTTCAGTTTGTATTCCCCATATTTTCGAATCCTGGGAAGTACATCTTCGTACACCCAATCCTGAAAAGATATAGCTGAAGGTAGTTTTGATCTTAAAATCAAGGAATAAAGACCTGGTTCATTTATATAAATAGTATGTTTTTGCTCAATTGAGGGGGGCTGCAAATCCCCGCCCCCTTGAATAATAAGATTTTCATATGTGATTTTATATTTATCTCTAACATGTTTGTTGATCGCATCTCTTTGTCTTTCGTATCCAAGGATGGTGGCGACATCCTTGGCTTTGAACCAGGCATTGTTGTTTTCATCAAATATTATTAAAACCTCTTTATTATTAAATTTAAATTTGTTGTGTATTACATCAATGATATTTTCCATTTTGTTTTACTACGTTAAGAATCAGTTTATGAGCATGTAATTTCTTATTTATTGATTTTTTATAAATCTAATACAAGCAGCAATTATATAAAAAATTAATTTTAAAATAAGAGATTACAACACTATAATAAAAAGTTACTCAAACTACATCGAGATTCGAACCAGGCTCTATGGCACGCAAAAACACAATGCTGACCACTGGACCAAATGGCATTCATATTGGGAGCCGCTGATTACAAACTTCATATTGCCGCAAGGCTGGGTTAACGTTATCAGCTCGGGTCAAGAAGCCGGCCTTTTAATCAGCTGTCAAATGAAAATATTTAAACATTGAGAGTGTTGACATTTTTAATATTTGAGCCAACTAAACTTCTTAAAAAGGCATAAATGAATGTGATAAGAATTGTATACATCCATAGGAAAGATATATTATTTTAATATCGACCGGGGGGCCGCGATTTACAGCCCCCCCCTCAGATATGCAAAACAATACGTTTTTCACGGGGACGCAACTTATAAAGGCATAAATGCAGATGTACAAAACAATACGTTTTTCACGGGGCCGCAGCTTAGAAAGCCATAAATGCATTTGATAATAATTGTACCTATCCATCATCCGGGGGGCCGCGATTTACAGCCCCCCCTCAGATATGCAAAACAATACGATTTTGGGGCCGCAACTTATAAAGGCATAAATGCATTTGATAATAATTGTGTATATATCCATACCAAAATTTATTATTTTAATAATATTAATAAACTGGACAAATGAAATTCACCGAAAAAGCACGGGGGTTGCAATTTGCTACCCCAGCGGATATACGATTTTCACGGGGCCGCAGCTCATAAAGGTATAAATGTATTTGATAATAATTGCGCCTATTTAAATCATTTTAATCTATTTAAATCCCTAGCAGTGGCCAACTGCCGCGTTGCGACACTATGGCAATGCGATGTGGAGTGGCCGCTGCTCATAAAGGCATAAATGTATTTGATAATAATTGCACCTATTTAAATCATTTTATTAACCCTAGCATATTTATATATAAATATTTATAGGAAAAATATTTATATAAATATTTATAAATTTATATATGATAAAATATTTATATAAATATTTATAAATTTATATACAATAAAAATATTTATATAAATATTTATAAATTTATATAGAATAAAAATATTTATATAAAATGTATATATATATATATAGAAAACGTATGTATACGTTAGTTGTGGATTTGGCGTTCTCAAAAAGATTCTCCGGCCGCGGCGTGATTTGAACCTGGGCCGGTCGGGTAGTACGCTGTTATGTTAGCGCCTAGACCACCGGACTTGTTGGTGGCCGGCGGCGCGGTGTTTATCAAGTCTGATGTGATCGAGCGGATGTGCATTCGATTGAGGTTATCAATGCAACTGCGATTTATCGCTTCGGGTGGGATTGCAGTTTTAAGGGGAGTCGGTAGCTTTTCATTTAAAAGTTATGGTTAACTTAAGAGGGCATCTCATAGTTCCCTGGATTATATTTAAAATGCTCCTTGAAATCACTGTCTGAAATCCTGAAAAATGCCCTGAAATGGGCTGATATTTGGCCAAAACCGGCCAGAATCCGGTCAAAAACCGGTCAATTTGAAGCTGAAAGCGGTCAAAAAAACTATGAGGGTGCGCCAGAACCGCTGTTCTATATCTACTGATGAACTAATTAAAAGATTAAACAAAATTAAAGAAAATCCAAATAATTTAAGATATAGATCATTAAAATATATTCAAAATTTAGCAATTAAAAATAGTATTAAAATTGTTAATAAAACTATAAATGAATTGATTGGATTATTAAATGATTATTTTAAAAATAAACCAATTCCAAAAGAAAATATAATAAATATTCAAGAAGCTTCGTCATTAAAAGGATATTTTCAAGATTATATTTTAACAAATTCAAATGATGATTTGGATATTAATGATTATTTAGAAACTCAAAGAAATGAAATAAAAAAATTGATAGAAAAACAAAAATTCAAATATATTAAAGGACAGATGGCTTTAGAATGTGAATATGATAGAAAATTAATAAATGGTGAAATTCAAAATAGTAATATGTATTTTTGTATAAAAAGTTCAGATATTTTAAATATAGATGATTTTATTGATGATCAATTTAAGAAATTAATAGTTAGAGAACAACTAAATCAACCATCAAAAGGCTCTGGTTGGTCATTAAAAAGATGTGTTGAATTAAATCTAAAATTATCTAAAAATAATTCATTAAATGCTGGATCATATATAGAATTACCAAATGAAATTAAGAATAAAAAATGTTGTGTAAATTTTAAAAATAAAGATGAATATTGTTTTATTTATGCAATTAGATGTGCTATTGATAAACCAAACAAAAATGCTGAAAGAGTTAAACAATACCAAAAATATATAAATGATGATATTTTTAAAGGTTTTGATTATCCAATAACATTAAAAGATATTAAATTATTTGAAAAAAGATCATTTGATTCTAAATATAATTATCCATTAATGTCAATAAATATTTATAGAATTGATGAAGATGAAAAAATAGTGCCATTACAAATATCTGAACATTATAATACAAAACTAGAAATTGATTTATTATATTATAAAATTGGTAATAATTCTCATTATATACTGATTACAGATTTAAGTAAGTTAGTATCTAAGCAATTAACACAAAAAAATACAAATAAAAAATATATTTGTAGAAGATGTTTAACTCATTTCTACAAAAACAAAGACTTAAATAATCATTTAGAAATATGTAAATCATTAGAACCTTGTAGACCTTTAATGCCATTTAAAGGTCAAACTGTAAGTTTTAAAAATTATTATAAAAAGTTTGAACATCCATATGTAATTTATATGGATTTTGAAAGTATATTAGAAAAGATTGATAATTGTAAAAACAATCCAAATTGTTCATATACAAATAAAATTCAAAGACATAAACCATATGGATTTACAATTTATTTAGTATCTAGAGTAACTAATAAAATGTATAAACCTATTTGTTATAGAGCAAAAAATGAAGAGGAATTAATAAATGTACCAAATAAATTATTTGAATATTTAGATGAAATTTCAAAATATATAGCTAAAAAATATAATTCAAAAAATAAAAAGCCTATGAATTTAACTAATGAAAAAGAAATTAATTATCGGAAAACAAATATTTGTCATATTTGTGAAAATAGTGGTTTTGATAATGATAAAAGAATAAAAGTAAGAGATCATTGTCATTTAACAGGAAAATTTAGAGGTGCTGCACATTTAAATTGTAATTTAAATCTAAAATTCCCTCAAAATATTCCTATATTCTGTCATAATAGTTCAAATTATGATACACATTTGTTTATAAAAGAATTAGCTAAAAAATATGGTAAAATTGATTTGTTAGCCAATACAGATGAAAAATATATAAACTATTCAGTAAACTCTGGTTATGGTTATGAATTTGAAGGTAATAAACCTAGAAAATTTATAAAATTCTCATTTGTAGATACATTTAGATTTATGACTACATCAATTGAAAAATTAGCTAAAAATCTTAAAGAATTTAAGCATATAAATAAATTTATAAAAGAAAATGATATAATTGAATATGATAATGATACTTTAAAAATATTAACTTCTAAAGGTGTATTTCCATATGAATTTATTGATTATGTTGAAAAATTAAACTATGATAAAATATTAGAAAAAGATCAATTTTATAGTTGTTTAACAAATGAAAATATAAGTGATGATGATTATAAACATTATATAAAAGTTTGGAATAAACTAAAAGTAAAAACATTAGGTAATTATTCAGATTTATATAATATTCAAGATGTTCTTTTATTAGCTGATATATTTGAAAATTTTAGATCTGTTTGTTTGAAAAATTATCAATTAGATCCAGCACATTATCTAACATCACCATCATTAGCTTGGGATTCTATGTTAAAATTAACAAAAATTAAACTAGAATTAATAAGTGATTATAATATGTATTTAATGATTGAAAAAGGTATTAGAGGTGGTATTTCACAATGTATAACTAGATATTGTAAAGCAAACAATAAATATACAAAAAATTATGATAAAACAAAACCTGAAAATTATATGTTATATATAGATGCAAATAATCTATATGGATGGGCTTTAAGTCAAAAATTACCTTATAAAGATATAACATGGATGAATCCTAATACATATACATTAAATGAATGGGAAGAAACAATATTAGAATTAGATGAAAATGCTGAATATGGATACATATTAGATGTTGATTTAGAATATCCTATTGAATTACATGATGACCATAAAGATTTACCATTAGCACCTGAACATTATAATAATAAGCTTTGCACAACATTATTTGATAAAAAAGATTATGTTATTCATTCAAGAAACTTAAAATATTATTTACAAAAAGGATTAAAATTAAAGAAAGTTAATAGAGTTATAGCATTTGATCAAGACGATTATATGAAAAAATATATTGAATTAAATACCAAATTAAGATCCAAATCAACATCAGATTTTGAAAAAGACTTTTTTAAATTGATTAATAATAGTGTTTTTGGAAAAACTATGGAAAATGTTAGAAATAGATGTGATATTAAATTAGGTGATGAAAAGTTTTCATTAAAACAAGCAAAAAAACCTAATTTTAAAACATTTAGTATATTTGATAAAGACTGTATTGCTTCACATATGATAAAAGAAAAGGTTAAGTTTGATAAACCAATCTATATAGGATTTTCAGTACTTGATTTATCAAAATTACATATGTATCAATTTTACTATGAAAAATTAAAGAAGTTTGATCCAAATATAAGGTTATTATATATGGATACAGACAGTTATTTTATAGAATTTAAAAATGATCCATATAAAATTATTAAAGAAAATATTAATGAATTTGATACAAGTGATTATAAGAAAGAACATGAATGCTATAGTGAAAAGAATAAAAAAATAATTGGTAAATTTAAAGATGAGTTAAATGGTGAAATATTAGAAGAATATTGTGGTTTAAGATCAAAATTATATAGTTATGAATTTAATAATAAAAATCCTGTAAAATGTAAAGGAATTAAGAAAAATGTTGTTGATAAAACATTACATATGGATGATTTTAAGAAATGTTTATTTGATGATCAAGAACAATATAGAGAAATGACTTGTATTAGAAGTTTTAAACATGAACTATATACAATTACAATAAATAAATTAGCTTTAAGTAATAGAGATGACAAAAGATTTATTTGTGAAAATAAAATTGATACATTACCTTGGGGGTATAAAAATAATTATAAATAAATGGAAATTTTAATTGTTCCAAAAGAATTAATAAATAATGATTTTGATATAAAATTATATTTATTTAAAACTAAAGTATCAAATAAATTTTTAATATATCTTTTTAAATATAAAAATTATTTTGTATATCATTATAAGTTTAATTTTATAATAGAACCATTTATAAATATAATAAAAAATTATGTTAAAGAAAGTTTTAAAGAAAATGATCAAAATTATATTAATAATTTATAACCATATGATATTGAATTTATACTATAATTTTATGTATATTTTTAAATATTTTCTTTAATAAATTTAAATATATTCAATAATTTATTGAATATCTAACCTAAAAATATCTATAAATTTTACTTTATTATCATTATAAGTAAGACCCGTCTTTAAGACAGGTCTCAAATTTGTATATAATTTATTATATTTATGAATATTTTTGAATGTTTAAGAAGGGTAACGTTTTGTTACCCTTAAGTTTTTATTGTATGATAAGGTTACCTTCTTTAAAAATTATTAAAATAAATATTATAATTTATATGGGACCCATTTTGGGTCCTAGTTTTTCATTATATGATAGGGGGGACAAATTGTCCCCTCTAAAAATATCTATAAATTTTAATCTATCCTTATTGTTTTCTACTTTTTTATTTTAAAATTAATAAATATAAACCAGATTCATTAATAAACATTGTTTTATTATCTATTTTATTGACGCCCTGTTTTAGGGCATCTAAAAACATGTTTGTACATCAATTTTTAGGGTGTCATAATTTGTGACATCTATAATTTTTATGTAAATTAATTTATCATCATTATGTAAGTGTAACTGTTGGTTACACTTGATATTTTTAAAGTTTTATATATTTTTCTTTTACATTATCAAATAAAACTTTTCTAGAATTTTTATATTTTAAAATATTACAAATATCTTTTCCTTTAAACCAAGGATTATTTTGTTTATTAAATACAATTAATTTATTATTAAATATAAAATTATTGTTAATTAAATCAATTATTTTATTATTTGTGTAGACAAATTATTACAAATTTTGTTTTAATCTTAAATATATAATACTTTTAATATTTTCATTATTTATTAGATTTCCATCACTATCTTGAATAGATATTATAATATTTTGAATTTTATTTATATTTTTTAAAGGAATATAATCAATTGCATTTGGTTTTTCACTAATTTTTTATCCATATTCAACATTTGGATAAAATGAATATAAAATGTCTGATTCTTTATGTAAATGTGAATGATCTTTATGACTTTCAAAACTAGGATCAACTAAATTACAATGAATTTCAATAACATCAAAAGGTCTAATTTTTGGTAGTTTTATTCCTTTTGTTAATACATTTGGTTCAATCATTTTATCATCTAACCCTAATAAATCAATTATAATTGTTGTTACTACAATTTTAACAGGAGATTTTATTATAATATATGGTCCATCATTTTTCAATATAAAATCATTTTCATCAAATTTATTAATTTTCTTTTTAAATTCTTTTAAACTATTTATAAAAATATTTTTTATTTCTTCAATTGTATAATTTCCTTTATTTATATCAAAATATTGATCTACAATTTTATCATCTTCATCTTTAATAGAATATCCATAACAGTTTTTATAATCATTTGGTATATTTGATATAAAATTATCTGAATAAAATCCACTTAAACCAATACTATATTTTCCATCTAAATGTATTGGATGTTCTAATCTTAATTCTAGTTTGGATGAATGACCAATTATTTTAAATAATTTCATCTTATTTAAATGGAGAAATTTTTAGAAAAAAAAGATAATATAAAATTAGAATCATATGATAAAAATAATAAAAATGATCAACCTATTATATTATTAATTATAGGAACAAGTGGATCTGGTAAAACTACATTATTATTAAATTTTATTTACAAAAGATTAATTCCATATTCAAATTTATATATTTTTAGTAAATCATTAGAACAACCATCTTATAAATTATTACAAAAAAGATTTAAAAATATAGAATCAAATATTAATAAACAAATTTCTTATTTTTCATGTAATGATATGATTCCACTAAATAAATGTAAACCAAATTCATTAGTAGTTTTTGATGATTGTATTTTAGAAAAACAAGATAAAATTAAAGAATATTTTATAATGGGTAGACATAAAAATATATCATGTATTTATTTATCACAATGTTATTCAAAAGTTGATATGCAATTAATTAGAAATAATTTAAATATGTTATGCATTTTTAAACAAAATTAACATTATATGAAAAAAATATATAATAATTTTGTTGGATCAGATATGAAATTTGATAAATTTAAAACTATTTGTAATGATTGTTGGAAAGAAGACTATGGATTTTTAACTATTATTTTTATTGAAAAAATCAAATGATGGAAAATATATGAAAAATTTTTCTGATATTAAATAATGATAATGGCTTGTTGTATGTTTGATTCAATAATTGATAGAATATTTATTTTATTAGTATTATTTATTTCATTAGTATTTATATATTTAATGAAAATTACAGAAATAAAGTAAAATGAATTGTGTTTAACATGATTTATGTTTGTGTTAACATGATTTATGTTTATGTTAACATGATTTGTTTTTATGTTAACATGATTTGTGTTTGTGTTAACATGATTTGTGTTTTGTGTTAACATGATTTGTTTTTATGTTAACATAATTTGTGTTTGTGTTAATATGATTTGTGTTTTGTGTTAATATGATTTGGGTTTATGTTAACATGATTTGTGTTGAACCTAAATTTTTCTTTGTAATAAATGGATAAAATATCTGTTAATGAAGCTAAAAAATTAGATGATATTGAAAAAAAATTAATAAAAGAATTTAAAAATCAAATTAAAATTGAAGATAATTATGAAAAAATTAAACAAAAAGCATATGAACCTATAACATCAGCAATTGGTAAAGTTGAAAATAAAATTGGTGAAGTCTTAAATGAAAATAAAAACCTTATGGAATTGGTACCTATTGTTAATAATTTTGCCAATATATCAATACCAGAAACTGAAGAAATAAATTTACATTCAAGTACTCCATTTAGACCAATCAGACAACCAATAATTCAAGAAGAATCGACATTTATTGACCCAAATTTAATTTCACCTCAAACATTAGATAAAATTATTGGTCCATTAGCACAAAAATATTTACCAAGAACAAAAGATGATAAATTTGGTTTATATTGGAATAAACATAAAAAATCATTTATGATTGGTGATAAAATAACTGTAATTGATAATGATGATTTAATAATTGATGATAAAAAATATAATGGAACACATGGATTATGGAGATTGTTAACTTATGAAAAGAAACCAGATAATAATTTATATACACAAGATGATTTAAATAATTATTCAAAGATTTTATGGGAAACTAATTCAATTTATAAAAATAATGATCCAAATAGTAAAAAACCAAAATCTAGTAAAGGTGATAAATATATTAATTTAATTAAACATATTTGGGAATTAAAGGGGGAAATTGAAGGTTCAGGAATCAGACAATATACAGAAAATAAAATTGAATATAGATTTATAGATGATTTAAATAAATTAGATAATATTATTAATTATATATATGCACAAGAAAAAGCTGGTAATAATAATTTTTTAAATGAAAAGAAAGCAATTAAAGACTTTATATCAAATAAATTAGATGAATTAATTGAAAAACCTGAAGGAATTAAGTATTTAAAAAGAATTTTGGCAAATATTTCATCACCATTATTAAAAGATGGATCAGGTATTTTAAATGATGTTATAAATAATTTACCTTTTGAATTACATGTACCTGGTTATCAATATCTAGGGCCTGGAACTAAATTAAATAAAAGAGTAAAAAGAGGTGATCCTGGAATAAATGATTTAGATAAAGCTGCTAAAGAACATGATTTATTTTATAGAGATCATAAAGATAAAAATCTAGAAATGAAATTGCTGATAAAATTTTACAAGATAAAGCATGGGATATAGTAACATCAAATGATTATGGAATTGGTGAAAGATTAGTTGCATTACCAACATCAGGTGCTATGTGGATGAAAAGAAAATTTGGTATGGGTTTAGAAGTAGGATTAAAATTTTAATAAAATTTTTCATTAATTAAGTTAATCTATATTATAAAAAAACTATAAATTTTTTTCTTAATAAATGGAAAAACAAATATAAACTTGACAGATAATCAAAAATCAAAAATAAAATTAGCATTTAAAAATAAAAGATCAGTTATAATTCAATTTAATATTGATCAATTTAATGAAAATGGAAAAGATATTATATTATTATCTAAAAGACAAATTAATAAACTAAATAAACATAAAAAATTAAATAAAGGATTAAGATTTGAATTTTCATATAATCAATTAAAAGAAATAAAAAATGGTGGATTACTAAAAGAAATTTTAGATTTTGCTGATAATATACCTATAGTTAAAAATTATACAAAAAATGTTAGAAAGGGAGCAAAAGTAGTAAAAGAATCTATAATTCCTAAATTTAGAAATTTTGTTGATTGGTTAGATCATGAATTAAAAAATGTAGAAGGATCTGGTTTAGATAAAAAAACATTAAAATATATGAAACAAAATTATAAAAAAATTTTGAACCACTAACATTAGGTGAATTAGAAAAATTGTGTAAAAATATAAAATATTTTAGAGGTGTATTTATGAGAGATATATTACCTAATAAAGTTAATAAATTTGAATGTGGAATTATAAATTTAGATTCATTTGATGGAAATGGAACTCATTGGGTTTGTTATTATAAAAAAGATAAAATTAAATATTATTTTGATTCATATGGAAATATAGTTAATAAACCACCAATAGAATTAGTTAAATATTTAGGAAAAGATAATATATTTTATAATGATAATCAAATTCAAAATTATAATGATCCACCAATTTGTGGTCATTTATGTATTTTTATATTAAATGAATTAAATAAAAATAAAAAATTTGATAACATAATAAATAAATTAATCCTTAATAAATATGGATTCACAAAATATATTTGATCTGTTTGGAAGACAGAAAAAACATCCAATTAATATTAAAGAAGATTATATAAATTCCACATTAAATACATTTTTTAATAATTTTAGTAAAAGTTTTAAAAATCATGTAAAAAAGACTGAAAATTTATTAAATGCTATTGGTTTATCAAAAAATTATATAAATATTAATGGTAAAAGAATTGTTAATGTAAAACCAAGTATAAATAAATATGATGTTATAGTTAAGTCAGAATTAGATGAAGTTTTAGATTCAATTATTGAAATTGGTAGTGATTTTTCAGAAACTAAAAAAGATTTAAATAAAATTTTAGAATTTTTAATTAATATTGGAAAACATGTTGAAAATTTAGAAGAAAAATAACTAAAATTTCTATTTGATGGAGTCAATAAATCAATAAAAGAATTAAATGCAGAAATAATACTAATTAAAGGAGGTATAGATAAATTACAATAATTTATTTTATATAAATGGAGTTGATTTATTGTCTTAAATGTAAACAAAAAACTAATTCTAAAGATATTCAGATAATAAAATTAAAAAATATAAATATAATTAAATCAAAATGTTGTATTTGTAATTCAAAGAAAAGTTGTTTTACAAAATTTTCTCCCTAATAAATGGCTCTATACAGTTCATTTGATTTATTCATTATCAGAAACCAAAATCAATTAAACAAAGATGATTGGGATGATATTTCTGAAAAATATGAATTGAGTATTAATATGATGAGATTGTTTCAAAATAAATTAAATTGGCAAAAAATTGCTCAACATCAAAATTTAACTATAGATTTTATTACTGAATTCATAAATTATCAACTAAAAGATTATATTGATTTGATTTGTAAATATCAAGATTTAACTGAATATTTCATTCATGATTATGCTTTTACATTAAATTGGGAATTAATTTTAGAACATCAAAAAATATCAGCAAAATTTATAATTGATCATGCTACAGAAATTGAGTATTTTAAAAGTAAAAATGAAATTGATACATAAATAAAATTTGACATTATAAAATCATAAAAATTAAACTATAAAAATTTTACTTGTTTTAAAAAAGCTTTTGGTTTAAAAAATTTATCCTTAATAAATGGCTGATTACAAAAATATGTAAATGATATTGAAAGAGCTGAATACAAAAATTTCTATCCATTATCTAAATTACATTTAAATGAACCTAATAAAAAAACTGAATTTAATATAGATTTTGGAGATGGATTTTGTACTTCTAAATTTCAATTTTATATATCTGGTAAATTGACTAAATCTGATGGAAATGCATATGATAATGGTGCTAATATAAAATTAATTGATAATTTTGTTCCATTTTTATTTTCAAAAATTGAAGTTAGAAAACATAATAAATTGATTGATGAAATTGAATATCCTGGTCTATTAAGTACAATTAAAGGTACTATAACTTATTCAAAATCAGAAATAAATCAAATAAATAATGGTTTTGAATCAAATTTTAAAAATAAATTTGAAGCAATTGGTAATTTATCTCATTTTGGATTAGGATTTTTTGAAAATGTAAATATTCCAATATATAAAGGTGGTTTTAATATAACATTTATTAGATCAGAAGATAATGATGCAATTTTTAGATGGAAAACTAAAAAGGCTGATGGATCTTATGATAATGCTACATTACCAACTGAAGGTAAAATAACAATTGATGAATTTTTTATTAGAGTTCCTATAATTGAATACAAAACAACAAGTAAAATTCAATTAATTAATGAACTAAGCAAATTTGAAAAAGTAAATTTTTATTTTAATCATTGGCAATGCATTGAACAAAAAAA
Source organism: Neoaliturus tenellus (assembly GCA_030545055.2). Lineage (NCBI taxonomy): Eukaryota > Metazoa > Arthropoda > Insecta > Hemiptera > Cicadellidae > Neoaliturus > Neoaliturus tenellus. Next base: position 205,557,511 of record CM061534.1, on the reverse strand, counting down.
TATTACAGGAAAGAATTTAAGTTTTGATATAACAAATATCTATAGAAATATTTATAATCCAAAATTTATTATAATTGGATTTCAAAAATCAAGAACAAATGATCAGTTATTTGATACTTCTAAATTTGATAGTATGTATGTAAAAAATATAAGAGTAAAACTAAATGGTCATTATTACCCTGATGAATTGGAAAATTTTGATATAAATAATGAAAAATTAAGAATTATGTATGAAATGTATCAAGATTACAAAAAAGTTTATTATATTAGTAGTAAAATGTATTATAGTCCAACAGAATTTCTAGAAAATAGACCAATTTATGTAATTGATACTACAAAAAATCCAACAAATATTTCAAGTTCAAAAAATGATATTATTATTAATGCAGATTTTGATTATGATATAGTAGCTACTAGTAAAACAAATTGTTATATTATTATTGTATCTGAAAAATTACTTGAATATAATATAATCAAAAATGATATTACTGAAATTAATTAGAATATATTATTACTATTTTAGTAAATTTTATTGAAAAAATACTACAGAAAACTTAAATTACCTTATGAAAAGTCAACTATTGATTTTATTGAAAAAATACTTATAAAATGTGATAATTTTACTTGTTTTTAAAAAAATTTTATTTTGTAGATAATTTTAGGCATATTTGTTAAAAATTTCATTAAAATTGCATATTTTTTATGACAATTTGAAAAAAGCTGGAAATTGGCCAAAAAATGGCAAAAATATTGCATAATTGTATTAAAAAATGTGAAATTGGTTTGATTTTTGATTGTCTCCAAAAGTGAGCCAGAACCAACATGATACTATCTACTTATATATATATATATATATATATATATATATATATATATATATATATATATATATATATATATATATATATATATATATATATATTTAATGAATGACACAACTTGATTGCTTTATTTCTACTAATGAAGGTTTATTGATAGTATAACGGCTGATAGGAGATGATGAATCTCCTCTCAAGGATGCTCGACACCCGAGAACCAAGTCTCGAGTACGAGAGGGGGATTATATCCACTGGAGGTCTGAGATGCATCGAGGTACAACGCTGTCATTAGGTTTTTATCTTTACAACTTCATTAATTTGATTTTGACGAGAGTGAGACATCAAACTTTCCTTTCTTTGCAGGTCCTTAATAAAGTGCAACGCCTTGTATTAGATATTTATTATAATTAATTATTACTTTTGACTTGCAAACAGTTTAATAAATTATAATAAATCCTATTTTTAACTCGGGTTATATCTGTAAATAATTCAAATGAAATTTATTTTTCAATCAAATTACAATCAAGTTTGCATGATGAATAAAATGTTGAAACGTGAAACTAATGGAAACAACGTTTGCACAGCAGCAATAATTTGTTGTCATCCATTTGTTTCTATTTCATACAGTTAGGGTCTATAATAAAAGCTCAAGTTCCGGCACATTCTTTTTCAATTGATAAACTTTAACCATGAGTTGTAATATTTGCTGCTATATTAATTTGCTAAAAATTATTTATTTCTTCCCCGTATTTCGCAGATCAAGTACATACCAAGTACGAACATAAATCAAATAAAAGACTGGATTAAATAACAAATCTTACTTAAAAAACATTTATCATTTATTAAATTAAATTAGAATTTATCTACAAAATTTATAACATGTAGTGACAAGGTAAAAGTTGTAAGTTGTTTCTGTAACAGTAACCAATGTTCGAGGTTTTGTTTTTTATGAAAATACGAATGAATACAGTTTTATTAATTGCTACGACGAAATATTCCAGCTATAAACATTCCACCGTTACACTAAGCCCGTTGTCCTGGACTTGCTCTCTTTTGCGTTCAACCATATTCATATTATATTATTAATTCCCAGTATTGTAAAATGCGCTATGTTATTTTGAGCTTCCAAGAAGTGAAAATTATTACAATTTACACTCTAAGAGAGAAATGTTCCTTATTCATTAAATGGCATTTTGTTTGAAAGATCTTTGTATTAATAATTTGCTCCTTTGAAGAAACTAGTTTATTACAGGCAAAGATTTTTCTTGTGAAAAGTCTTAGACAATTTAAAATAATAACTTTTAAAAACTGTTATGACAGTTTCTTGGCAATAACCTAGATTCAAAAATGAAATAGAAGAATGTTTGATGGGTAAGGCCCTTAACAATTTATGCCACTGAACAGTGAACCCGTCCAGCCTAATGTACGTGGGGGCTGCACGTTTTGACACGAAGTAGAGAATGTGTGGAGTCGCGTATTTGAAGCTGCGACTCAACAGCCAGTCCACGTCCATGTTACTGCTATCCGATATCAGTTTAACATTACTCTTGTTTACCACGATTTTTATCACGCAGAAATACCTCTTGGACGGACACAGATGGTATTAATATAGCTACAAAATAACAATTTAAAATTCTTTATGTAATGAATTCTTTGTAATTTGATTCATTCAGGTATACTTTATAATCGTAGTAACGAAAATATAGAAAATTATATTGTATTATAAAAAGTACTAAATTAATACCCTAAACACTAAGCAAATTTAGTTTTAGTTAGGTGCCGTCTTCATTTTTTATAACTAGAACATGGCTGTTAACATTGGTCCTACTTACAAAGCACTTGTTCCAAAGCTCATAACTTTTAGGAAGTTAGTTTTATAAAACAGAAAGCGCAAGAACTTGTGTAAACATTAAATATTCGCTTTGCTACTGACCAGAAAGTCAATTTCTTTATAGCATTGCTAACTCGTGCAATTTTTTATTTTCTTTTTTGTTCAGATTTCAATTTTGTGTATTTTCTCTTTTGTCTTTTTCAAGGGATTTTTTCGTGTAATAGATTAAACAAACAATAATATCTATGTTGATGTTATTTGAAATGTCAGAAAATTTGCTCACTATCCTCAATATGTTTTATTTAACTAGTATTAAAATATACTAAATAATATTGGCCATAGACGAACTTTAGGGATTCGAGTAAAGGGTTATTTAAAACCTTAAATTTAACTCTAGAACTAAATGCATTTTCTTTAACAGGTAATATTTTTTTACCAATTTCTATCTTTCGGATAAAATACTTTTTGGTTAGAAAGCAAGTACAAATAGAAGTTTTCCTTGTTCTTTCCGCATAATTTTCAGGGGATCCGGCCCACTTTTTTCTGCGGCGAGGAAAATAACTAAATATTTTAATCTCTTCTCTTTGAAATCTCAATTAATTAAATTAAACTAAATAACGATTGTATAATTAACCCCTTGAATAATTTTTGAACCATTAATACTATGTTAAAAGCATAAAAAGAGTAAAGTATATAATTTTGGTATGGTAACATAAAAACTGACAAAATATTTAATTTAAAATATGTGCAACTTTAGTCAGCGTTATTAAAAATTGTAACTACTTTATTCTAATCATAATGATTATAACTAATTACTACCTTTATTTGGTAGTAATAACTCTTCTTTCTACTACGTAGAAAAAAGTGATTCCATCAAAATGTATTTTTGAATTTAACAAAACGTTTCATAAACTTAATTTTTTAATATAACACCACCATTTAGCTGCGGGTTGCATGTCGTCATTTTGCCTTACACGACAAATATTTAAACACAAAATCCTGCGGTGGGTCCGTTACATTTATCGGAAATTATTTAGCAAACTCTAATCATTACTGAAAATCCATCTGTAAAATCCTTCACAAGGATTCATTACACTGGTGAATATTGATAATTAGTTATTTGTAACAATAATTTCAAATATTCTTTTTAATGAAAAAATCAAGTTTTAAAGTCATGTTGATAATGTATCCCGACCAAGGTTTTAAGTGTAGAATTATAAAAAAATGTTGAATTTTAAAAATCATCATAAGTAGTTTTGTATATTCTAGGTCATCCTGTATTGAAGCTAAATCAAAGAAGTCAGTTTAAACTCACACTGAGCTAAAACTATTACATTTATGTATCTCTTTAGATAAATACAGTAGGTTTTCGTAATACAGCAATGAATTTACGCAAACAAAACAAAGTTACGCTAAAAATGTATTTTGTTCTATCCTTAATCACTATTCAATAAAAAGATCTCCGTTTTGTCTTAAAAAAATTATACAAAGTCTTTGAATCTGACTCCCTAATGATTTGAAATTATGACAAATAAAAAAAATTATCAAAATTATACCAAAATTATAAACGTTACACGATTGTGAGTTAGCTTTTAAAATTTTATGTAATTAAAAATATTAAAAGAAAGATATGTTTTAAATATAGGCAAGAAATGTGATAGATTCAGACATTGCGCCCATACGCTTGTATGTTGTTTTATTGGTCGATAAGGGGAGCCCGGCCGAACCGTTAAGCTTGTCTGCCTCTAATTGGCATTTTCGCAAGCACCCGCAAGGATGGGATATTGAGGGAAAAGAAAGGATGAGATACGGAACATCAGACGGCCGCTTGACCATTCGGAGGGCCAACTCCTGTTCACCTTGACAACGGTCAGCTCTGCCTTCTAAACAGCCAACCAAACGACTACCCACTCATGCTCCAGCTAGGGTTTTCCATGCCCTCCACATCACCCCCCGCTGTCTTGAACATGAATGGATTGTGGAAAAGGGGAAATTATAATAGTGGACAGCCAAAAGACTGACCACAGTGTTATGACAACTTCGTTTGCTGTACCTAATGTTAACTTCGCAACGAGTAAAAACCAATTTTAAAGTTGTCCTGAGACCTCATGTTAGTGTAATGCTACCAAATATGTGTAGCCTGAACAAATTTTCCCTTAACCAATCCATTTTTACAAAGTGCTATACTAGTTTTCTCACAATAGTTATTTGTGCTTCTAGGGACTAAAGTACAATTTTTTCTCCCTGAAGGGAAACTGCCGTCAATTTGTTGACAATTTCCCTGAGGGAGAAAAGTACTATAGTCCCGTGATGCACACAACATTTTTCCTGCACCTACACGAATAACATTTAGGCTTATAAGTCCTATCGTATACAATTTAACTTTACCTTCATAAGATCCCTTGCTCCGTCAAGCTGGATCAGTCACATCAACATAAAAAACACACAATAAGGTAGGTTATATCATTTTTAAAGAACACGAAATGACAAAATAGAATTTAAGCCTAGTCAAAAGTTTTACACTTATGTTTTGGACTTCTTAGGTTAATAGCCTACCAAAGAGAAATGTAAACAAACACCTACACTGCTCACTCACAGTCTAATATAGGTTGGGAGATAAGCTATATTAGACTGTGGCTCACTGCTGACAGAATGGTCAGCAGTGAGCAGCAGCTACAGCTGCTATTAGTAAGCAATGAGTAACGAAACAAATACAAGTAACAGCTGATTGTGGCTCATGTTCTTTTTAATCTCTCTTTTAATGTTATTCTTATGTAAATAACATAAGCCCGTGGTACAAAAATGTTGAGTTTTCCCTAGGTAGAAAAATTAAGTATTCAAGTCACATGGGATAAAAACTATTACTTTAATACCCTATTCCAAGGAGTAATATACGGCTTTAGATAGTAGGTGGAGGAAAATTCAGTTTTGCTCATCCTCGAAGCCTTCCAGTCTCGCCCTGAGCGTGTAACGCGCCGAACGGGGTGAGTGTTGACAGTCCATTACTGCGGGTTCCTCTTTAAACACTTCAAAGGCAGCGTGCCATCGTTCTCATGTGTTTTGATATCAATCTGAAACGATTAAGGTAGGATATCTTGATAGAAAATTGAGGAAAAGATATAGTCTGTAACATTTTCTTCTAAGTGTAGTAAATCGGTTGGCATTTTCAATTTACTTTAGCTGCAGATTAAAACACTTTATTCTGAAAACTAAAGGGTGGTTTAGGAGTACGATGTTTGAAAACCTTTTTTTTAAATATGAATGACGATTGAGATCATAAAATCTATCATTATTTCATTAAGGGTCATCATTGTTATGCTCTCCTTCATCATTAAAATTACAAATCATATTTTCAAACATCGTATTTACGTAATTTTCTCCTATTACCTCGAATACCAGATCAATTACGGTACACATGATCAACCTACCTACCCCCAGTGTTGCTTGATGTTTTATTAACATAAATAATTTCCATTTAATAACAAAACTAAAGTCAGTGACTTTTCAATCACCCTGTATTCGAGTCATTTATACTTTCAAGAACGAAATTGGCACTTTTACAGCCAACACATCACGTTTACTAGTATACTAAAACTATTTATTCTGTAGTTAATAAAAAATAAACCAGGTCCTAAATATAAATTTCTTTTTTACATGTTGATCCATGAGTGCGTCCGATTTAAGAACTAAAATCTGGTTTCTTTAAAAAAACATTTTGATACAAGACAAAAATGTGCATTTCATTTTTGTGTTTGAATTGTGCCTTTAAAATTTAAATTATATCTATAGCGTGTAATGATCGTTCTTCCCAAAAGTTTGTATTGTAGTACCCAATATTCGGACTAGTTTTAAAAATCAAATATATAGGGTCATAGTTTTGTAAAATATGAAAAATCTTACTTGCTTAAAAACTTCATTTGTTTTCCATTATGTTTACTAATAATATTTAAATTATTATTTTAAAAAAAATCCCTTCTAAGAATGTTTTATCATCCCTTTACTTGTAGACATAAGTAAATTTGTTAATGTATAAAGTTGCTTAAGGCTTTCATACCAAGATTTTTGGGAATCCATAAAATAACATATCGTCGTGGTAGCGGATACGGATATAAATGAAGTAAAAGATCATTTCCGGGTTGCGGACCAATACCTAGCCGAATGCGCGTCTGCATGTAAGTTATTAAACTGATGTCAGTGAAATGGCTCGGGGTTATAGGAAATTGGATACATTTCAGCCGCTTATATTTATTAAACAAACGTTATTTTTGCTTATTTCTCTATTACCATAATATTCTTATGAAAAAGTTAAAATACATTCATTTTTATAGTCATATTATTGTCTCATTATCGTTTTGTTTCAACTAAAACATGATTCATATTTTCCTGCCAATGCGAACCTAAATTGCATCATGTGATGCACCTTTTCCAGGACTTTTAGGAAAATAGTGGAAAAAAGAGGAGTTTTTTTATAATTCAACAACCAATTTTTAATTGATGGAAAATAATTTTGGCCTATGTATAAGGTTGGTATTGTAAAAGATAACTTATTATTGAAAAGGTTTTTTTTTTACTTTTTAACTTACATAGAGTACCGTACTTTAAAGTTACTTTGAAACGTTGATATCTTTGAATGGTGGAAAAGTGAGGCGTTTTTGATATTACGTTCAACAACCAATTTTTCAGTGAATGAAAAATAATTTTGGCCTATGTACAAGGTTAGTATTGTAAAAAATAACATTTATCAAAAAGGTTTGTTTACTTTTAAACTTACAAAAAGTACTTTAAAGTTACTTCAAAACGTTGATATCCAGTAAGTTGCTGTGGGTGGGGTATTCTATAATATTTCCAATACTAAACAATGCTAAAAAATTTGGCTAAGCAACCAATCAAAAATAAATTTGGATTTATTGTTTAAAAGCTTTGACATTTTGTTTTGTTGTTACTCTTTATTAAGATGGATTGTGAAGTTCATTTTTTATCTTTGTGCTCTATATAACATTTAGTATTGCATTCTTTTTACCAAATTAAGGTATTCACTATGATCAAATTGAACGTCTTTGTGCTCTTTTTCCTCTCATCTAAGAAAATGTAGCCTATGTAAAGTGGTCCTTTTGGTGTTTCCATCCTAAAATAAGCTAAAACCTTAACATTTTTACTCTTTGAATTCTCTTTGAAAACTGCAGTACTAACATATAATATACACAAAGCATCAAGTAAATATTTGATATTTTTTACAAGGACAAAATTACTGTAAATCAGAATCGTATTGAGTAATGTTTATTCCATTAAAAAAACAATTTAATTGTTTTTTTTTTTATTTTAATAGTTAAAGAATACAAATAATTAAAAACAATTTAACTTCGTCAGCAAAGGAATTTTTCAAATGAAATTAAACCTCAATGTTATAGAGGATGTTAGTGATCTCTCTTTAAATTTTTTTGTGGATTTGTTTCTTGGTTCATGACAAACAAAAAACGTCATACAAAGAGGGGTAAAAATTCATTAGGCCGCTAGAAGCCATTATATTTCACATAATATTTTATTTAACAGGTGTTTTTATTCAGTTCGTATTTGGTATGAACATTTATAACAGGTACCAATGTCCAATATAAATTTAGTGGCTTATTCGCTGATCACGACCCTCTTGTCTTTCAATACCATCTTAATAATTCTAACAAATGTGATAACTATGTAAATGATAGGACTGTTAACTGCTTAATAAGAACTCAGAATGACACACAAATTATTAAATTTAAGGAGCTGTTAGTTAATGAGAAATGTAACTTAATTGATAATTATCTGAATGGAGAAATCAATGTGTGTGAACTTTTTAATGGTTACTTTAAATTCCTCGTAAACCTTTGGCATTTTTGTTCTCCCTTAAAACGTAAGAAAACTAAGCTATTCAACAACTGTAAGAAAAAGGTTAACTGGTATAGGCCTACTGAGCAGGTTTTGAAACTTAAGAATACAATGTTAGGTTATTATGATATTTACAAAAATCTTTCTGGGACAGGTTCCATCAATTGTAATGCTACAGATTGTATGGTCATTTTAAAAAATTGTATAGGAATGAGCTCAATAAACTCAAAAGAAAAGCTTGTGAAGAATATATTGAAAACTCTTCTAACAAATGTAAGGCAGCGTGGAACATAGTAACACAAGAACGCACACCTTTTCGAACAAGACATGTTGAAATTGATCCTGAACAATTGAATTCATATTTTTTACATTGCGCACAGGACCTAAAGAGTCAAATTCCAACTCCCAATGGTATCACACAGGCCAGTTCCCTAGCTGGTGCTGCAATGGATGTACCAACATTTAATTAGACTACTATTACACCACACCAGGTAATCAAAGTTGTTTCTCATCTTTCAAAATCAAAAACAATGGATTTTTATTGGTTCTCAAATTTTATTTTAAAACAAATAATTCACATCATAGCTGACCCACTTGCCTTTATCTTTACTGAATGTCTAAGAGGAAGATATTTCTCTAACTCTCTTAAAATAAGTAAAGTAATTCCAATTTTTAAGAAAGATGATAAAAATTTACCACAGAATTATCGTCCTATTTCAATAGTTCCAGTTATTTCCAAAATTTTTAAATCACTCATTTACCTACAAATCAGTAATCATTTCAACACACTCAATTTACTTGTTGATTATGAGTTTGGATTTAGGGCAAAAAGGTCTACAACCACTGCAGTAATGAAGGTGGTCGATACAGCCTTGAATTCTTTTGAAAACAATGAATCTTTAGCAATTACACTGTTTGACTTAAGTAAAGACTTTGATTGTGTCCCATTTGACAAACTTTTAATGAAATTTAAATACTATGGCCTGACTGATTGTTCGATTAAGATTCTTGATTCTTATCTAGTCAACTGGTGCCAATATGTTGCTGTTGGCGGTTGTACATCTTCTGTTGGCACAGTCACCATGGGCGTTCCGCAAGGATCTGTTCTCGGTCCTTTTTTCTTTATTGTCTACATAAATGATTTTGCTGTAAGTGATCCGGTGGCAGCTCCGGTAATCTATGCCGATGACACCACCCTCATGGCCTCCGGCCGAAACTTAAAACTTTTAAGTGAGACAATATCCAAGGCTGAAAAAGAAGATCTTGATTGGTTTGCTCTTAATGAGCTGCCTTGTAATTTGGATAAAACACAGAATATTCTTTTAAGTCTCTCACAATGCACTGTAAAGTCTTCTGCTAAACTCCTAGGATTCGTTTTGGATTCAAAATTAAACTGGGCAGATCACATAACTAGCCTTTCTCGGAAAATTAGTAGAGTCTCTTTTATCTTTTGGAAACTAGAAAAAATAGTCTCTTTTGAATACTTAAGAATTTCATATTTTGGGTTATTTCAATCACACATTGCGTATTGTCTAATCTTGTGGGGACACTCTCCTCACGTTAAGCAAATATTAATAATCCAAAAAAAGACTCATCCGCACCATTGGCGGTGCAGCCCCCATGGAACACTGCCGGCCACTTTTTATAACATCGAGAATAATGACTGTCATTAATCTCTATATATATCACATTTTACTTCATGCCAAAACCAATCTACACCAGTATGTTACTAGGCAAGATATACACCATTACAACACGCGTGGCAAATCCAAAATTGATGTCCCTCATCACAGATTGGCTCGAACTGGAAACTCATACATGGTAAATTCTATAAAATTTTTTAACAAGCTGTCCTCATCTGTCACCAACCTACAATTCAATAAATTTAAATCTGTTATTAACAATTGGCTTATTGAAAACCCATTTTATAAAATTCAAGAGTTTTTGGACAAACCTATTGATCTGTAAGCCAGCATTTATTAGCCTAATAACCATTTGCCTTGTACTAAATGTCTTAGAGTTAGATCTGTTTGTCTTTGTAATTAATTTGACGTATCCTATTTCACATAAGTCATATTGTATGTCTGTGATCAATGGAATAAAGATTTCTTGATTCTTGATTCTTGATTCTTATAGGGGAAAATTAAAATTTTCTAGTTCGTAGTTATATATAAATTAAATTATATATTAAATATATAAATGGTGCCCATTTTAATATTTTTAAAACTAAAATATCTCAAAACCGATAAATTATATCATTATATTACAAGAGACAAAAGTGTTGACTAATAAAATTATCTAACTAATGATACCAAGTTTGTGAGGAGCAGACAACAAAGAACGTAGGTATTGTGATTTTTTTAAATAATAATGTAAATTTGCATTTATTATGATGGAAAATCAATGTTTTCTGCAGAAAAATACTGAACTCAATAACTATGTTGTCTGATCCCCACAAAATTGGTAATATTATATAATTTTATTTTTTAGCATTTTGTCTCCTATAACATTTACCGATTTTGAGACATTTGACTAAAAAAATGTTTAATTGCCGCCACTTTGGAAATACACATAAGAGAAAGTTAATTTTGTCCTAAAATGGACATTGGTATGATAAAGTTTCATACCAAATATGAACTGAATACGGAAATAAAAATGGTAAGGCCTATATGAAAAAACAACATTTTGATTTGCTGCTTAACGAAGCATTTTAGAGCCCTCTTTGTACGATGATTTTGTTTGTCTCAACATGGGGAACAAAATTTTTTTTTTTTTTTTTTTTAGATAGTTTGCTAACACCGGGTATATTTACCATCAAAATTATTATTCAACTTTCTTGTACAATACTGTTTCAAGATTCTCGAATATCTTTTTAGATTGTATGTATGACATTTTTACCGGTACATAGTTTAATATTCATAATGGAAAGTTATTTTTATGAATAACTGCAAAACATAAAACAATATATTGTTGTGACATATTCATTTAATGTAGCCTTGCCCTACTGATACATTAGGTTAAATTAAATCAGGACGAGATAAATTATTCCACTCAGTGAGCTAGAATTACTTAGTTTAAATAAAATTATTTGTCTATGTCAAACACAGTGTAACCCAGATTATATTTTATCCTTATTCAAATTGAGAATAAATTAACTATCATTGTCGTCTGGTAGATACGATAACCGTATATGCCTATATTCCTTTAATATACAGTTGTAATTTACACCTTTTGAAAGATAAACTACTCATTATTTGTATAGTAAGCATTCACTTTTGGAAACCAAATTACATGTTAAAAGGTGAATCCTATTACACACTAGCTATTTCAGTGATGCATCATCCTTCGTAAAATTAACACTTGGAAATGTTTAGTAAAAATGAGATTTACATTAGAGTTTAACTCTGCGCTGTTACAAAACAAATATATCCCATTCGTTAAGTATTGTACCTGAGTGTCAAACAAGCTTTCACCGTCAGAATTACAATTTGTTAATGTATAATTTTGAATGAATATGATATTCCTGAAGTAATAAAATTTACCATACATAAATGAATGTCAAATATTATATTGTTAAATTCCAAAGAAGTAGCACTGAGAATAAAGCTTTCATTGCAACCAACTATATGAAAAGACTCTCCTCACAGAAACCCATAATTTGAATGCAGTTTTATGAGGGTATTAAATGTACTCTAGCAAAGATCTTTCGATTATTATATGCTGGAAGGGATTACGGACCTCAAGTAAAAATGTCTCTATTGAGAGTATACTAAGAATGGCCAAAAAAAGCAAAAGTATGGTCAGAGTTGATTTATTTCATCTTAGGCCAGTATAACCTTTGGTTTTCTAGTTTAAATCTTCGGAAGATTTTCAGTTCACTTGCTAACGTGATTTGGCCCATTCTTGGGTTCAGCGGCAGAGAACTGTAAAGCAAAACAAGAACATTTAATAAGATTAAATGTTATATTACTTAAATAGGTTAAACATCATATCTAAAATGGGTTGGATTGAAAAATAAAAATAAGATAAAACAATAATATTGATGTATAATTACTTCAAAACATCATAAGATGTAAATGGAATTTGCGATTTAAGTGATTTAATTAAATTCAAAAAGTAAATTAATATGTCATGAATATAGATGTCTTTATGCTTTTAAATTTCAAATATAATTAACTCGAAATTTTTTATAAGGTCGACAAAATTTGTAAAAATTATTGTTAATTAATAGATTTAATGCTTCTTTTTATTTTTTATTTTTTTTTTTTTTTCACCTATTAAAAACATAAATATCTCGTCTTCATTGCCATTGGAATTCTAATATCAATATTTAGAATAGTTTTAATTTAACGACAAAATAATTAAAAGTTTACTTTGGAATGATTATGTTGTGCTAACCATCTGTGCTTTATGTTTAAGATAAAAACAGTTATCGATGTTCGACTATAAGAATTCGTAATAAAGTTAAACTTTTACTTTTTACAATTTACATTATTAGTCCAATGCATGATACAATGGACTACAGTTTGGATATATGCCTTGCTCGAAGTATTGGGCTTGTGGCGAAAACATCAAACCACTATAAAATTTACTTTTAAAACTTAATCAATCAATTTATATTTTTATCGTAAAATGTATAAATAAAATAGTTTCGACTAACAAATATTTGAATTCTGCTCTAATTTTGAAACATAATTTAGGGCCTATGTTTTGGACTCAAAAGTAGACTTAAGATTAAAATAATTAATCAAAGTGTGATAACGAAATATTAGAACATTTCGCTTAAATTAAATTTTAAATTTAAATTACAACTTCTCAAAAAATTAATAAAAATAAATACTCACAGAGACAAGGCCAAGAACTGCGAAGGCAGCAGCGACAAGGGCGGAGGTGAAGGACATCTGAAAACAAAAGGTGAATTTTTTTTTGTCTGAGTGAAGAGTCAAATAAAATCAAACTTTTCACATCATTGTGAGATTAAACACTATTTGAAAAAGAAAGTGATTTAAGAGCTTATAAATTATTCTTTTCTATCAAACACAAATATGAATGGATGTAGTAAACATACAATTTTACTTATGCTTACGTTTTACAACTAAGTATTAAAACAAAAGTATTAAATTCATTCAGAGTAATTGAGGGAAATTTTATCGACTTATAATGTAACGTTTGTAACAATAAACTGGGAGTTTAATGATTTACCACGGTATAATAACATGTAGGCATAAATGAATAATTCTTTACCCATTAAGTGATTTATTCTAACATGAGATTAAACCTTTTTAATATATTCAAATCAATACAAACTAATAACATTTATTTAATAATTTTCAAATTCCTTACCGTTCTGAGTAAGAAAACTATAGGGTTATCCGTCACTTTTCCTCCGAAGGAACTACAACTCCCATTACTATAAACGTTATCCTGCGTATCATTTTATGGAGTTCAACAGTTTACACCATTATATACCCATTATACAACTACTATATCCATTATCTACTGTCATTACCAGCCATTATCTACCATTACCCTTCCATTATCTATTAGAGCTTTTTTAACGAATTTGCAATATTTAACCATAATTTAGGGTCCAGAGATGGTTTAAAGCCTTGAAACTTTGCTGAGAAACATGGTTTGGACTATTACTAAATTAATTAAGAACGACTTGATGTAAGTTCTTAATGTTAAAAATAGCAATTATTGTGTATACTATACTAGTTTAATACAAATATTTCAAACAAAATAATCTTAATCTATATTTATAAAAGAGGATGTTGGTATATATACTTAGTCTATATATTTGTAATCGATGGACTCGGAAAACGCTGGACCGTTTTCAATGAAACTTGGCATATTTGGACAAATTATTGGAGAAGGTTTGTAAGCCATTGGTTTTTATAGCCCTTAGGGCCTAGCCCCAGGATCGTCTTTACGTACCCATGTCAGGTTTTTGATCTGAGTTGGTTATGAACACAACATATGGCAAAAAATGTTTCTTTGTAATTCATTCTATAAACATCTGTTTTTTTTTTTTTTTTTTTTTTTTTTTTTTTTTTTTTTTTTTTTTAAGTACTAGGAGAAGTTCACATTTAAAGTATTTTAGGGAAATTGGTAATGAAAAACTGTTGAATATTGCAGCTTTGCTGCGAGTGAGCGCAGCAAACGAGCTACACCTGAGAGCATGTGAGCGTAAAGCGAACGAGCTCACCTGAAGGGCAAAAAATTTCTCAGGTTGTCATTGCAAAGCTTGCCGGGGAGTAGACAGTAAATCTATATTTTAAAATTTAGTAATATAACAAAGCTATACACTTTATGACAAATAAAAAATAGACAGTAACAATATTAGAAATTTGAAAAGAATATATGTAAGAGATTACCTTTGAAGATTTCAATGGAGATATCACGAAGAGAAGTAACTGACTTCCTGCCCGTATTCCTGGGTTTATATACATCTGAAAAACAATTAAATTCAACTGATAAGGTTATCATAGAAGCCAATTAGAATGTTCAATGTCCCATAAATAGTTTATTGGTTTGTGGAAATTTACAAACCAAATTACTTTAATTATACAGCTACGAAGTAGGAAGAAAACAATAGAGTGTGTGTATGGCTTAAGTATTTTATGCATGGTCGCAAAAATTTATAGATATTTTTTTCAGAACGCAATTGATTAATTAGTTAAGAGATAGGAAACCTTTATATTTTAATTGTTAAAGACATTGTTATTATTCAAAATAAAGTTTCCAATAAAAGTTCAAGATTAAATAACTGTAATAAATTTATCTCATTAATACTCGTAAAAAGTCATATTAGTGCTAAAAATTTTTACATTTCCATTAGTTTGTAAGAATCATCATTCTGTATGTTTAACAATGAATTTCGCTATACAAAAAAAAGGTTATTTTTCATCTAAAAAGTAGACTTCATTACATACTTCCTATTACTAAAATTGATGGTTTCTTTACGCATATTTACCCTGTGCAATCCTCTGTTTTTCCAACACCACTTGTTTTGTCCACCACTTTATTAGTAAAAAGCATTGAGATTATTTTAACAATATCTGCGTTTGTTCACAAAATAATAATTAACTGTTACTGATAAATATTGCAATACTAATTTATTGTGCCAATTGCACAGCAAAACGTAAACATGAACATTTATGCACATCAGTAGTGTCAAATTGTTGGTGCTGGCTCAGTTCAAGGTCACCTGAGGGATGACGTCATCGAGGTCAATGACCTCATCGATGACGTCATCGATTGCGTCATCGATGACGTCATCACCAATGACGTCATTTCTATGACGTCACACCCATGACGTCACAGAAATGACGTGCTGATGACGTCATCACCCCTTACGTCATCAAAATGACGTCACCGACGCCACTGAGGTCAAGGTCACGCCGAAACTTAAAATTTTTTGGCACTTTTGCCGTTTCTCGCACTACGCTCCGAGTTTCAGTCAGAGTCCCCGTGACCTTGACCACTTGGAGCGAATTTTCGACGAGAAACGGCAAAAGTGCCAAGTTAAACTCGAGTTTCTGACATGACCCTGCCTAAATGGGCAATCGGTTATCCCTCAGGTGACCTTGAACCAGCACAACACCAACAATTTGATATTACTGTGACCTTGAAAACCTAACAACGGAGCGCCGACACCGATGCGCACCCCTCGACAGCCACCGAGTTACTGACTGCCAGGCTCTGTGTACTCTAGGTATATGGGGAAGTGGAGGGGGAAATCTCAAGGTTATCCAAATGGAGTTTTAAAAAAGTTGAAGAGTAGAAAGACTACTCTTGTGCTTCCTGGGCGACCTCATCAATTTCTAATGGATCTGTAAACCAATCCGATCTGTAGCGGCAGGAGTCCAGAAAACAGGTGCACCACCCATCAGGTTGTCCGTAGCATTTCCGACAATTGGTAAGATTGGAGAAGTGAAATTTAATACACCGCTGCGGACAACAAGTATAAAAGTATTTGGATTTGTAGATTTTGAAAGTTTGTAGTACCGGCGGTGGCAGCTGTTGGTTCTTGCATCTACACCTGCAACATCCGAAGCATTCACATTGCCGGCAGGCCAGCCCATCCACTTGCCACTTTGGTAAGAGGAAACACTTATCCTCACAGCAATAGGTTGTCCCCGTCTCTTCCTCCCAACGCTTCTTTGCACAATATGTGACGCCTTGTATCTCCAAACACCTATGCTCGCAACACGAGATGCGCTTACTTTCCATAGTTGATGTTGCTTTGACGAGAGAGCACGATGAAGTGATGCTGTGGTCAGTGGGAATGGGGTTTATATAAACTAAGGTGAGTGGAGGGGGAAAGGTCAAGGTCATCCAAATGGAGTTTTAAAAAAGAAAAGAGTAGAAAGACTACTCTTGTGTATCTATAGCGATTTCATTGATAGTGAGTGCTTCTGTATGCCAAGTTGATCTGTACTGACAGGCTCCTAAATAATGTTTGCAAAAACCTGCAAAATGATTGTTGCACAATTTGCAGCCAGTTAGCTGTTTTAGTGTGAATTCAATGCAACGTTCAGGGCAACAAGTGTACTTATGCCCTCTCATCTGGTACACATGGAATGTCTTCAACTCTGGTTTCGGCTTCTTCCAAGACTTGCACTTACACATGCATTGACCAAAAGCTTCACATTTTCTACACGCCAGGCCATCCGCAACATCAATGTCATTTGGCCATGAAAAACATTTCCGTTTGCAACAGTAGTTGAGTTGACTCTCCATGTTGCTGTGGTGAAGGTGCGCGATGAAATGATGCTGCAGTCATTGAGAGTGCACCTTAAATAAACTCAGTGGAGGGGGAAAGGTCAAGGCCATCCAAACGGAGTTTTAAAAAAGATAACTAGTCGTCCTCCTCCTCGTCTGTTGTACTTAGACAGCTGTCAGACGAAGAGCCCCCTGCAGGTGCTCCCCAGATGAAAAACAAATCAATTTTAAAACGAAGACCAGGATCTTGCATCATCAATTCCTTTAATTTGTCACATACTAAGTCGACCTTGTGTAAGGTGTCAACAACAAGCTTCCAATTCGTTGGCTCAATATAACTTGTAGTAGAGTCTGCCTCGCTGATAACCACATCCTCCGGCCGTACTGGAGTGTAAAGATGTGTAAAGTTCTTCGGCTGTAGCTGAGGCTCAGGCTGGCTGGAAGTGGAAGGTTGAGTGTGGACCCCTGTCGCATCGAAATCCACAGTCATTCTACATTCAATGTTGGGGTTTTCGTTTAATACATACACCAATTTCTCATGCAACATATCCACTTCTGCCGAGTCTTGCAGATGAACATTCCAGGAAAATGGCCATTCTTCATCCGTAGTGGAGTCAACTCGAGAAAGAGTGCTGTCCGCCATGATAGCTAAGCAAGGAATGATGTGAGCTACAGACTGTGGTAACAGTATTGAAAAGTAGAGGGGGTAAACCAAAAGTATGTGGAGGGGGTGTTTTCAAGGTCATTTAATTTGGGTTTTTAAAAAAAAAGGAAATAGTGGAGGGGGAATTCTCAAGGTCATCCAATTTGGGTTTAAAAAAAAAAAGGAATGAAGGTTACTCCTCTTCAGCCTCGTTGTCCCCCACATCCTCATTAGCCTCATCTTCATCGACGTCAGACTCGCCATAAGGGTAGATCGGGGACATGGGCGAATATTGTGGAGATTGTTGACCGTTGTTATCGTCCCCTTGCATTCTAACTTGGGACCAATCATAATTTAAATTCATTTGTATTATGATCCCAGGGTTGTCCCGCAGTATTTCCTTCATCCGTTCGCAAATCGTTTCCAAATAGTGTACACTATCGATCGACAGTGTCCAACCCGTACTTGTACCGACATCAGTAGTGGAGTCAGCTTGGCTGATAATGTTGTTGTCTGCCATGGTTGCTTGTCGGACAAGGAATGACGGTTGATGTGATGCTCATGCAGGAACATGGTGAAGTGGTGGGGGTGTGGTGGAGTAGTGGGGGAATTTTCAAGGTCATCCAAACGGAGTTTTAAAAAAGGAAAACCTACAAAGTAACATTGAAACTTTCCAATTGATGGTGGCGAGCGTTTTCTTCTGCAACCTTGCCGACACATGTGACTATGCCATACAGTATGAAAAGTACAACCATAATAAGGCCGAACAATAAAAGATAGCCGTTGACTATCATGATATTTTCTGAGTGTATCTGCTTTCTTCGTATCACCCTCTCCTGCATCCTCTTCTCCAACTCGTGGACGAAGTCACAGCAAACGTGAGGACATGTTTTATCCGTTGGTAGGTTTGCCATTGTTGATGTTGTCGGTTTGGCTGTTGAAGATGGAATGAGGTTTCCAATTGTGATGTGCCATGTACATCAATAGTCAAGTGGTGGGGGTAGCAAAGCAGTGGAGGGGGAAGTTTCAAGGTCATCCAAATTGTGTTTTAAAAAAACCTATCTTGTTACTGAGCTCATATGTCAGTAACAAGATAGGTGTTTTTGCTCTTTTACTTCTTTAATATAATGAAAAAATATACATATTCTATTATTGTAAGAACAAGGAAGACAACTGCTAGTCAGCTGAAGTAGTCCAAGTTGTCTGGCTCGGTCTTCATCGACGCCGGTGAGGAAGCCGTGGAGGAGTGTCCAGGCTCTTCTTTTGACTGCCGGGTGTTCCGTATGTTGCAAGCGTAAACTTGCACGTTTATACGGTAGCCTCGTGCCACCATGAGCTGCAACTCCTTGTACAAGTCGTTTAGCTCCTGCTGAGTCTTGATGCTCACCTCCTCGTAACTTGCGCAACTGACGTTCAGAGACATCCTGATGTTGCTAGGTCGGCTGCTGGAGTAGAAATGAAGCCGAGGCACAGCGTGTAGAGGTACATGAAAAAGTGGTGGGGGTAATGGTGGTGGGGGTATGGAAGATCCAATTAAACACTTCTAAACTTTTTCCATTGATACAGTGGGATGGAACAAATAGCACAGGTGTCCTTGTAGTTTTCAAATCTAAACATCGGTGCTAGAAATCCGAACTGTTTTCTACCACCTTCCTGTACGAACCGTCGAAGGTCTCTGACGGCAGCATTGCCACAAGGCCTACAAAACTTTTCCCCGTCTTGGAACCTATACCAGGAGTATCCCGAATACCCTCTATTATCTTTCTTGTACTCTTCGATATCCTGTTTTACTGTTATAGGGATATTATCTCGTAAAGCCGTCTGGAATAAAGATGCGTCAGTTATAACTCGTTGTAAGCAAAGCTCGTACAAGGTGCTCATAGTTTGCTAGTTGGCAACAGACTGACCGTTTTTCGCATCCAAGCAGGTTTGAATCCTAGTGCGGTAGTGGGGGTAATTACGGTAGTGGGGGTGATTGTGAAATGCAAAGGTCAAAGGTCAAGGTCACCCGCGAAGTTTAAAAAAAAATTCAACATATCAATACGTGAAGCCTGTCACATATTGATATGTTGCATTTTTTTGTTTTTTTATTTTTTTTTTGTCTTTTATGATTCGTTTATTTATAAAACATTACAACAACAACATATGTACAACATTAAAACTTAAATCTAACACTGCTGCTTGTCAGCGATGTGGATGGTCAACTCTGTAGAATTGCTACCCGTGCAACCGTGGGACACCAGGTATAGACACCCGGGTTGAATAGAGCGAAGATCCTCGTTTTGTAGAAGATGGACGAATCTCTTGGGCAGGTACACCTGGAACTTTGGTTCATCCCCCGGAGTAAACGGTGCCTCGCTGAGACTGCAGCAGATGGCCTCCCCAACTGTAGTCTCCATCTTCTTCATAGCATGGATTATGTAGTGCTTCTCGTCTTTTAGTTCCGAGCACTTCTTTACAGGTAATATTGTTGACTTGGAGTGAGCATTGAACTGCTCGACCAAAGTCTGAAGGAACTGGTGAGATGCCATGGTCAGGTTACAGATCGTCTTCTTGCTCGGAGATGTTGTCGTCTCGGAATCTCGAGTAATACTCATGCCAGGTCCCTGTCTGCTCCCCACTTATATACTCTCCGTTACCCCCACCACTCCCCACTTCCCCATTTTGAAGGTAAGAGGCGAGTTTATAGGCATTTTTCAAAGCGCAATGTCTATCTTTATCATGTTCTGGGCTTTTTGTACAAATACATATGGTTTCCAGCATGTATTGATAATTCTTATCCAATTCCACATCATTAACCGGAACATGAGTAAATCCTTCGATCCATCTTTTCTTTTCCAGCCCCTTTGTGTAAATATTGGTAAACTTGTCTGAAAAGTGATGCATAATGTGATACAAGTCCGTGTAACTTGTAAAACCATCATACCAATCGATATGATGGAAGTGTTTTGAAATCCATCTGTTGGTAGTAGCGGCTTTACTAGTTAAAGGCGAATAAGAACATGGTGGTTTAAATAAAAACGAATAAGGAACACTTGTATTCATGTCCAAAAACACAAGTTCTTTTATAATGAATCTATCATCATTACCACGAAACGCTTGAAACTCAATAATACCAGGCTTGGACTTTACTTGTTGTTCTTCTCCCTTGTCCATTTTGAAGGTCACACGTCTGCTCATTACGAAGTCAGGAGGTCAACTGATTTCCACACCACGGTAGGCACTACTTTTATACCAGGCCGTACAGTTGTTGGCGCGTTGGTGTATATTTAACGTGGGCACCGTCCCCAATAGGCCTAACCCCACAAAATGTTGGTTATTGTTTTAAAAACTAACCATCGTCATTTAAGTTTCCATCTTTATATTTTCCTTGTTTTCATTTTCATCACTAACACTTGATTCTTCTCCTCCATCTTCCTCTTCTTCCTGTTTTACTGATTTCTTATGTAGTTGAGCGTACTTTTCCAATTGTCTCCACATCTGTACTTCATGAGGAACTCTATTAAATATAGAAGTATCCACAGGTCCGTATAATATAGGTGCGTCCGGTTGTTTGTCCAAAGTGTCTTCCAGATAATCTTTAATAATCGAACTTGAAAACACCAGTTGTCTCAAGTATCTTGTTATAGGTTCAGTAGCATAAGTTAAAATGAAAAACTCCTCTCGATTAAGTTGAATTTTGTTATCATGTCTTGTTGTGTCTCTAAACCGCAGCTGATGATCACCACGTTGTTTAATAATATCAATTTCCACATTTGAATCTAAAAGTCCTACTCTTGTCTTCCTTCCAAACATGTTACTACTTAAATAGCATTCTAGCAGATGCAAGTGTTTCATAAATGATTCCCAAGCACTGTCCGTAAACAAAATCATTTTGGGTCCATGAGTTAAAATTACAGTAGGGGAATAATCTGTAGATTTCATAACACCGATTAAAACACTTTTGTCCAAACTGGAGGAGATTGGGTAAAATATTCGCAAAAATACCTCACTCAATATGTTTGGAGAAATATTATCTTCAATATCCCTTTTTCTCTTTTGTATATTCTTTCTTCTTTTACCTTTTTCTTCAACATTATTACTGGCGTGAAATTGTCCGCAAACGTTTTGTTCACCTCCTTCCTGGTGACCTTGAGGATCTAAAAACTCAGATATCTCCTTCTCAATATCTATCACATTTTCAGGTGTACCACTAGGAGAAGCCATATTGAATACGATGCTACCCATACAACAGTAGGCAACAAACTGATGAGGAGCGGTCTGTACGCTCTGCTTTTATACTCGCGGAATGAAACAAAACCGGTTTTTACAGTACATTCTTAACAATTCCAGTTAAAGGTGTGTATGTTACAATTTTATCATGTAGAATTAAACAGTATGCAGTTGTATTAGCCGGTATAGCAGCGTTGAATTCCATTTCTATTTTTATATCCACACTTGATGATTTTACTGATTCATTTTGTTTAGAACAATCAATTACAACTATTGGGTAGGCATCGAAATATTTTGAAGGTGATAATAAAGGTGTATTTGCTTTACCGTAATATGAACTTTGGAATCTCGCGTACATATCGTACAATATACTGTATTTCTTTTTAGTGAATGACACATTTAAATTGTCGTATGGAAAGAATTGTGAATTTAAATAAACTTTAATATTTTTCAAGTTACAATGATCAAATTGTCCTGCATGTTTAGTGATGTCGTCTCTTCTACCTGTTTGTAAACCAAATATAATATACCTGGCTCGTTCTACATAATTTGATGTTTTAACAGTCCAAGTGTGTCGATCCGTAGTAGGTAAACTGGGATGCTCATGGAATTCCCAACTCCTAAATGGAATAACAATATCACGATCGGCTTTTAATTTTCTTAAAAGTAGCATTCTATGCTCGTCAGCTAATTTAACATGTGGAACTCTCCATACAATTTTGTCTAATTTTAATTTCCATTCTAGGTTTGCATCAGTCGTATTATCTGCAGCTTTAATAATGTCTTTATCGTTAGAAGACCTCAACAAAACTAATTCTTGTTTAACGTTTAATATTATTTTCCTATAATCTTCAGCAAAACCAAGCAACAAACGTAATGGAATATGAAAATCAAAATATCCATCTGAATTTGGAGTGATCGTGTCAATTGTAGGTAATACCCATCCGGCAGGTTTAAGTAAATTGGTTTCATTGGGTGTTATAGATGTTAGTCCTTTTAAAGTCGTTGAAATAACTACTTTTTTAGTGGAATCAACTGTTACACCTGATATTTCATATCTAATTTCATCAAACAGGAAAGCCATAGGATTATTTATAAATGGAACTGTTGTACCAGCAGTAGTACCGTCCTTTTTAGTAACTTGTCCTTCAATATACAAGTAACTTTCACATGGTAGTGTGTAAATGTCTTGATGTTGTATGGGAATACGAATTTCATCGTTATTGTTTAATTTCGATGAAGTGTAAGGGTTGTGGGTGTGATATTCTTTTTCCCATAGTGTTTCGTCGAATGTTGGACCCTGCGCTATATCCAGTATATCCATAATCGGTTAATTTTAATCCAACTCTCTCTAAGAAACGAATGTTCTCGCGTGTTAACTCCTCCACAGCTGAAAAGCTACTACTGCGGTTTCCCGTAGGTTGTTCGCTTTTAAATGTTAAACCCATGGTTTTTGTATTAAAGTGTAGATTTTAAATGTAATCTAATCGTAATAGGCTCTTTTCTGAAGTCTACCAAGTTACCGTCTTGATCCAATACGCTCAACACGATGTCTGAAATGAAAGTGGTGTTCAACGGTAGATATACCAAGTTTTGTGGCTTTTCAACAATTTTAAATCCAGGTGGTACACTTGGGTAAAAAGTATGTATGATGTGGGTGTTAGCCCCATCCCTGTAAGCACCTTGTATAATGTTACAAGTTATGTCTATACTATTGACTTTTAATATTGTTACTGTTTTCTTACCGGAATGTGTTACATCTGGTTCTAAAACAGGCTCATCGTTGGAAAATCCTAATAAATCACCAATTGAGTTTGGTTGAGTGAAATCTATATAGTATTTGGAAGTAATTTCAGCTTTCATCGTATTATTATTACCTTTTAATGTTATATTGTCTTTTCCCATTTTAGTTTGCAAAAATTCATTTATATGATCAATTTCATAAGAACCTGTGGGTAACCTGCACTCTTGTAAGTCTGTAAATTTTCCACTGGCATCCTTTCCCTTATAATAATGCAATACGTTATTTTTACCTTCCGTAACATTGGGAATAGAGTTGTAAGTTGTAAAATCCAATAGTGCCGCCTCCCAAAACCTTCCTTTTTGCAAGCGTAACGCTGGAAAAAGGATACTTCGTAAAGTGGACGATTTTCCTGTTAATGATACCGTATAGGAAGACATCTCAATAGTGACTGATACTTTTAGCTAGAAATTCCAAACATAAATGGCCGCATATTGAAGTATTATCAGGTTGTTCTCTTTTATAGTTATAATATATGTTTTTAGCAGATTTAAAGTAATTTTGAAGTTCTTTTGGTGGTGGCAAATTACCGAAACTATCAAAATAATATACATTGTTATTTAGTTTCTTATAACAAACCCAATGGGTGCCAGGCCCTTCAGTATTATCCAAATTTACAATTCCAGTCTCATTTTGCCACATTTTCTTTGGTAAACTGTCTTTCATAAACACACCGCGGAAAAATGGTATTTTTAAACAGGAAATATATTTAAATAATTCAATATTGGTTAATGCTTTATGTGGTATGACCAATTGATTTCTTTCATTTAATATGCACGATAAGGTCTTAGGTAAAGACCTGCCCCGTTTTTTACCATTGACCACACGGTGGGCTTCTTCCTGCCTTTTCTTGTAGATCGTCGTCTTCTTTTTATATTTCCTCCATGTTTTCTTGTGGTTGACCTCCTTTTTACTCTCCTTCTCCTCCTTCTTCCACCTCCTACTGCTGTTTTAGCCTTCATACCTGCTGTTACTGCTAAAGCTGCTGCTTTTTCTGCTATGCTAGCGTCACTTGATTTTACTCGTTGCCAAGCTATGTCCGCAAGCTTTTTGTCAGCTATTGATCTATTTTTTGAATCGGCAAACGTGGAATATGCGATATCGTGTTCTTTACAAGCCTGATCTAACTTGTTTATGCCAGGATCGCCTCTTTCCAGTCGTTTTTTCAATTTAGTTCCTGGTCCGCAATACTGATAACCTCCTGGTATATGAAATTCGTATGGTAATGCGTCTATTGCTCTATTTACTATGGATCCTACTGGAATTTGTTTTAAAGCTTTACTTAACAGAGAAACCGCTGTGGACGTGATCCCACCTCCTTTTCTTGCAGTGTCTCGATATGGACTGATGTACTTGAACGTCATTATTGTCCTTTTATAATGGCAATGTGCAACTCATGTGTTAACTCTATGACAGGTTGCACATAAATGAAGTCATTTATTGAGTTATTTACTTAAATATCAATATCACCCCAATCTGATGATCTAAACTGTTTCGTTTTAGGGTTAATAAAGTATTTATTATAAATTTCTCGTTTAATATACTCACCTCTCATGGATTCATCATAAGTATTATGACCTGATTTTCCTTGAAGAATATCTGGTGTAAAATGATTGTGTAAATCAAATATCGCATTACCTAAAACTTTTACAAGAAAATTAACAGTGACAGCATTATCTACATGTTCAGGATCTTTAAGGTTTGTTATACGTTTATTATTACAATTATACACTTTACTATCCTTTAATGATGTTGTAATGGTCTGTCCTACAGTTGCAGCATCATTTGCTTCTCTTCCTTGTGCCAAGTCTCTTATCACTCTATTATTACATGTAAACCATCTAAAATATCGATCTGGATCTAGATGTACGGTTTGTGATAAAGCAGCTGCATCATGTTTTTCATAACCCCATCCCATATTTGATAACTTTTTATCCATGCAATCCCAAGCATTATTTTTTAATGTTAATAAATTAAATTTTTCATTACCTTGAACAAATTCATCCCCTTGCTTCGATACTACTTGATCTTGTTTTACAAAAGAGGTTGTTTCTTGTTTTAAGGTTTCCATCATTTGACCCACTGTTGCACCATCTGATGGCGCCGAACCATCTTTAACATTTGCTAAACAATTATTAAAACAATCTATAACCCCTACATCACGTATGATGCAATGATCTTTAATATATTTTAGATTTACAGCATCGTTTTCAGTTTTTGGATAACCTATATCATTAATAACAAATTTATAAAAAGAAAACCCATCTTTTGTCTTTTCAGGTATCAAAGAATGTAAATAGCGTCTATTTACGCTGTCTTTTGCATCTTTAGGGTCATCTACGTTAGATATACGTTTATTGTTAGCACTATACGTTTTCCCATTGAATTTTAACGTATTTTTTAATTCAGATGACAAATAACCTTTGTTTATTGCATCACCGTTTTGATTTGGTTTACCAACGTTGATGATTCTATGATCTTCTGCGTCATATGTGTTATTTTGTAGTCTTAATGTTAGCGATATCTTTTCCTTTAATATTTTTAAATTTATTGCATCGTTTTCATCCGTAGGATCTTTTATGTTTTTTAACCTTTTATTACTCATATCATAATCTCCATCAGGTGTTTGTGGTAAACCAGCACTTCTTTTTAAACTATTGGTATAATATAACCCATCCGAGGAGTAACGTCCGAACTTGTCGACACTCATGGTGCAACTGAATAGTATTCTAGGGAGTAACGCATTTTTATGAGATTACCCCACGGTTTCGGAGTTCATCCACTAAAGCCACCCATTCGTTTTCCAATCCAGTATGACCCGCTTCTTTAGCTTCATGTATTAGTTTCATTCTATCCACCAATTTATTGATATTATTGTAATAAATCACATTTGTGTTATATAGTTTCTTCATTAAACCTGTACCTGTAACAGACTTGTTTCTTTTTCTTGGTTCTGGAGCACTTATATCCAAAGTGGATGACACAAACCTTCGTTTTACAGGTTTTCTTGGTATTATTGGTATTGGTTGTCTTCTCGTTGTTGGTATTAACCTGGATACAAATTCTCTATATTTTAAAGACTTTGATCTAAAAACAGGTTGGTCAGCTGAATACTTCCTCCTGTATGCATTAGTTTGTTCCAAAATCTTTTTATATGCTTCCATGTCTTTTTCTTTAACTAACAATTCTAAAGGCTTATTTTCAAATAATAATTCAAATAATCCCCTTGTGCCCTTATATCTTTGATCACCAACAATAATATTATCATGTTCATCAATGTTTACCGGGCTATTACCAACCATTAAACCGTCTTCTGTTAATCTTACTCCATAACTATGGTAGTTTTTATTAGGATTTGTTCCAGCTAACATTTTTATCATGTATTTCCTTCCTAAAGGTCCTTTGTTATGAATTTTTTCACCCAACAAGCTTATGTTTGACGGACCTTCCCTTGTCTCTTCTTCTTTTTCCTCTTCACTAGCAGTTGATACAACTTCATGTCCTCTTTTGGCTTTTACTTCATATAATTCTCTTATTCCACTATAGTCCGGTGATTCTAGCTCTCTTTCGGGTTCTCCACCGGTAAAACCACTATATGTAGAGGATTCCGGGTCTTCATCACTAAACTCTTCTGATTTTACATTTTCTCTTTCAAACTTCGTAATAGGTGCAATCGCATCTCCTTCCAATACAGGTTTAGCAAATTTTTTGTTTAATTGTTTCAAGGGTTCAGTAATAGGTTTAAAAGTAGATTCAAGGAATTTCTCCCTCTCGCTAATACCTAGTTTCAATGCTCTGTTTTTAGCCCGAATAGAATCACTAAGTGATTTTATTTCTTTTACTAATTTTTCTTGGTTAACCATGTTTGTAGCAAGACGTGTTGTACAACAATGAATGTTTTATACCACGTTCAATGTATTAATATAAATTTATCAAATCCTATCCTGTATCGACCATTGTTTAGCGGTTGTTCCTTCATAATTGTTAGGAACCCATACTTTTCAGCCCAAGCCTTTCCACACAACTCTTTAAATCGTTCAAATGTCATATCCGCATTTACATGATCAAAATATATATGTTTTAGGTTGGTTTCGTCCTGTTTAAATACAATTAACATGTTTGCATTGTCTCTAATGAGTTGTTTAGGTATTTTGCTGTAAGTTTGGCCAATATAAATGCTATCTATGTTGTTATGTCGACCCATAGCGAAGTAATTCCTTATTGTGTTTTGGTTTTCACAAGATACATCGTCGAATATGAACACGGAGAATGGTTTAGCTTCTTGTGGTTCTTGTGGCATGACACTCTCGCTTGCATTAAACTTTAAATATTTAACTTCAGGCACATTAGTCAGTATCTTTTCCAATAATTGATACTTTGGTTGTTGTAGTGATTTTGAAAATACATATAGATTGTTAAAACGTAATCCTTTAGGGTTTGTAATCAAATTGAATACTACATTAGTTTTTCCACAGTTGGAAGGTCCGGTAACCAGACAACGAACGATGTTTGGTAACAAATTGCCATGTTTCCCACTATTGAATTCTGAATTATCCACTGTGAGTTCATCTATATTATTAATAGTAAAACTCTCTTTTTGTGGTACTATCTCCATCCTTTGTAATGGTTCAACCTAAAATGATTTTCTATCGTTATATCAAATCCTTTTTAGGTATCCAAGAATCTTCCGTCTTATTAAATCCTAACCATCGTACTTTGACCTTATCTTTTTTCCGTTGCAACACCTTTTCAACTAAATATACATCGCCTACTGTTGATTTTAACATTTCATGTCCATAAAACCCTCCTTCAAGCAATTGTCCTTTATTATCTTTTAAAATATATGTCTCAGGTACTGTAGGTTGTACTTTGAATACAGTAAAAACCTCATTGGTCCAATTTGGCAGGTATCTTTTACTGAATACACCTTTATATTTACTTATTCGCACTTTATCACCCACATTAAATTTTTTAGGCTTTAGTTTTTCAACTTTTGGTTTAGTATTCGTTTTTATACGTTTTAATACAAGGTTTTCATTTTTACTAGTTACTTGGTTTGGTTTCATCCCGATAGTCCTATGAAATTTGTTATTGTAATCGTTTATAAGTTTTGGTAACATATCAATCCATATGTGCGATCCTCTGTTGGAAAACATTTTATACATTGCACTTTTTAAAGTTCTGTTGAATCTTTCAATTATTGAGGCTTTTACCTCTGAATTGGTTGAATAATGGTTTATATTGTGTTTTTTCATTAAACTTGCAAATTCCTTATTAAAATATTCTTTTCCATCATCTGTTTGTAAATGTTTAATAGTATGTTTGTCTCTTTGTATAGCTATTTCCATTGCTTTTGTAACACTTTTGCCGCTTTTATCTTTTAGCGGTAAAGCATCAGCCATTTTTGAAAAACAGTTAATAACAGTCAATATGTATTTATACCCTTTATTTTGTTTGCTATAAGGAATCATTTCGATTAAATCCGCTTGATATAAATCATTAATTCCTTTTATCACCGTATTTCTTCGTGGAAACTTTCTTCTTGCAGGTTTATGAAGTTCGTTGACAATTTGTTGCTTCAAGTCCTTCATATTGCAAGTTTCAATGTTTGTTGTGCCACATGTATAATCACAATGAATGTTGTTTTAAATATTCACATCATTTATATGGGTCAAGGTCATCCGAATTTGTGTAAAAAAATGGGGAACACGGCATTGGACTTGCCGTGTTCCCCATTTTTTTTACGGAAGGAGAAAGGAATAAGGTTGAAGTTGTAGAAGGACGAAGAATAGGTTACTAGTTGAGAGGGCTTAGGGAGTAATGGCCGAAAGGAAGAGTGTGGATTTTGTCGGGCATAATATGTCTTTTATCATCCCGGGCTGACAGTGCTTTTTTAATTTCGGTGACACTGTAGACTTGATGCTTGAAGCTTCGGATATTGTTGAATGTTGCTGATATTGTAGTATCTTCAAACAAACAAGTCTTGTAGTGGTCAAATGTCACGTGTTTTTTCAAATAAGATGTCTTCACTCCTTTTGCTTTCTTCACTGTCGGTGTGTTGTTCTCGTGGTACATCTTAAATGAATACAATTTCGCCATCAGCGCCACTATTTCTTCTAAAGGCATTCCATTTGCTTCATCTTTGAATTTTCCAATTACTTTTTTATTTCTTTCATTAAAATTTGGATGGTTCTTCGGATAGTCAGAAAAGTCGAAATCTTCTTTGTATGGAAAAGTCCTTAGGTCTTCATACATGTCCAAAGTTTTTATCCAGTAGATAAACGCGTCCGTATCCATGTATGCGACTCCAATGTTTTCCCTTCCGTAGTGTTTAACCATTTTGTTATAATGGAAATCATACATCAGGGTTTTACTGATGTCCAAAATCGACATACCTATGTATAACGGACGGTCCATGACTATTGTTGTTTTCTTCATACTGACAGCGACTAGATTTTCGTTTATAATCATGGATGTTCCAAAATTTGGTTTTTGCACTAATTTTTCCAATTTCCTAGGATCACTTACTAATTTTACATTTTTGTGTTTTCTTTTGTTCTCCAAGGTTTTTCCAAAGATGGCGTTGTTCATTAATTTATAGAAGTCCTTTTCAAATGCTGTTGTCGCTGCAGCTCTTCTTGTAGTGTTGGAATCAATATATGGTTTCAACCAACAAGACTGGGTGAATTCAATTGCTCTATGAATTCTCACTATACGTAGACCCAATTCAAGAGCCTGTTGAACTACCCAATAGTGAGCCACATACCGATCTTTATTCTCCAAGGTCATCATCAATTTTGGCCATCTTCCTGTCGGTGAAACTTCAGTCTTGGCTAGGAGAGGTAAGTCGTAGTGATGGTCATGAAGGTGCTCCGGGTATTCAAAATCACAGTCCAAAATATAGCCTTTTGAACCATCCTTTGGAATCTGTGAGATGTCTCCGATGGTGGCCGGGTCGATCCATTTGAAGTCAGCGTAGGGAAGTGGATTTGACATTGCCCAACCATAAAGGTTGTTTGCGTCAAAGTAGCCAAGGTAGACCGATGGTTGTTGCTCGTCGAAGCCGGGGATGTACTTGTTGTTGGCTTTGACATGACGTGTTACAGCTTGTGTCAAACCGCCCCGTACACCAGATTCCATCATGAGCACCATATCTATATCTGTTAGAAGTTCCAATCGACAGTTGGTTGACTTTAGCATAGCTTGCCATGCTAATCCTGGAGATATGTACGAGTGTAGAGGGTCCAGTCCATAGGCGGAGAAGCAGGTGTTTCTAAATTCTTCCATCACATCGCACAGCAGAGTTACGTCCAATTTTATATAAAAGTCGGAATATTCCCCTAAGGTTTGAATGTTTAGTTGGTTCCAAACATTACAAGCATGATTGTAGTCTTCAACGGAGATTTCACTTTCGTTTAACTTACTGTTGAAGGCTTCAATCGGTGGCAGACTGGTTTCTTCAAACTTTTCTGTAGATGTTATATAATCATAGGGGAAAACTCCTTTCCGTAATACTAGGTCCAATTTATCCTCAGATACAATTTTGCTGGTTTCTTTTAAGTCTTCTCTTCTTAGGTTCTCTGACAATTTGGCTAAACTAGATGGCATAAATCTGTAAGAGTCTACGAAGCGAAGTTTAATTTTACCTACTGTTTTTGAAAAGCTGATGTACTTTTCCAATGTTGTAGCAAGAACATCAATTTTACCATCATCTCTTCCTAACTCTGGAATAATAAAGTGGGAGTCGTAGCCGCTAAGATTGTGTAAAACGACAGGAATAAAGTTTGGCAGTTTGTAATTTATGTTGCATGAATTACAAGCAGCTCCTCTGTATAACCCTGTCAGATGATCGTGATCTCTTACTTTTGGATTTTCTTCACTGAACATCTTCTTGCATAAATAGCATCTTGTCGCTAAGTTGTATTCTTCTTGTTGATTTTGGTTTAAAGGTTCCATAGGTACAATATTACCGAACAAGCGTTGAACCTTTCCAGCAATATCGTACAGTTGGTCTACAAAATACTTAGCGGCTTCTTCACCACGGTAGAGTATTGGAGTGGATGTTAAACCATAGTCTTGCAATTGGTTTTCAGACAAGGTTGATTTAACTAGTAAACAAAAATTGTTGGGCTGATGCAACTGATATTTTGTTCTTCTAGTCACTTCGCCGTCCGGCAGCTCCTGTGGTACTAACGTTGATTCAAAATCTGCGTAGACCACTAGTGGAATTCGGTATTGGTGAACTGTCTTGTTAAATTGTATTGAAGCTCGGGTAGGCGGTGGAAGACTTATCTTTACTTCATAGTTCTCGTTGCAAAGTCTTTTATGTTCCAATAACCAGTCCAATCCTCCACGTCTTGAATCTTTCCAAGAAAAGCAGAAACATCTCTTGCAAACTGTAATCCTATTTACTCTTTTGGTCAATTGTTTTACAACTAACGCTTCAAAGTCTTTTATCCATACATAATGGGAAATTTCACCCTTAGTTATCAATAGCAAATCCGTATGGTTTCTTTGCTCAACCTTTACTACCCGCAAAGGATAAACGTTGTTGGAATCATCCAGACCCAAAACATTGGCTGAAACGCCAGGATTTTTCTTTTCAAATTTGTCAATATCTTTTAAAGTAACTGGGTAAGTAAGACCTTGAAAGTTGTAGCGGTGTTCATTTTCGTAGTATTCTCTACCAACTCTACAAGGATTGTTTTTAACATACTTGGTTAACATTGCATACTTGAAACATTCATTACCCTCATTTTGAACATTTCTACACGAGTTAGTGTTTTGGATTTTCTTTGGTAGAGGGATAAAACTACTACCTCTTAAACCATATCCATGTTTATGAACCCTAACATCCATACCTTCGATTGATGACAAAGTCCATCCAGATCCTCTTCCTTCATGTTCTTGGAGTTTGGTTATAAGTTCCTCCAAGCATTCTTCAATAATATCATCAATGTCGGAGGTGAAGGTAAGGGTTCGATTTTTGGTAATGAATGCTCTCAATGCTGTTTCACCATCAGTATTGTTAAACATAGCCTCTAACACCATTCCAAATTTAATAAAATTTAGCCTTTGTAATTCTTCCCTCAACGTTTGACCAACAAGTTCCTTAGCCTGGGTTATGAATGTTTCCAATTCCAATTGAACGTTATTAATTTTGAAATGTGTTACAACTCGTCCTGGCAAGGCCGTGGTGCGCAGTTGTCTTACATCTTCCAGTTCTTCTTCTTCCATATACTCTTCTTCTGTGTCCTCTTCTTCGGTGTCCTCTTCTTCAATAGGTCTTGTAGCAGTAGATGGTCCAGCACCAGCAAATTGTATCACACTAGGTCTTCTTCTTTGCATTTGCTGTAGATAGCTGTCCCAGTAGTTCGTCTGCTTCTGGTGCTCTTCCAAAAACCGGTCAATTGAGTCTAAGTCTATTTCATCCATGGTAATATCTTCTTTTCTATCTTCGTCTTCATGTAATTCTCTGTGTAGGGTGAAAAGATCTTCGTCTTGAAAGATTTCCCCACAAATGTCGCAAAGAGCCATTTCAAACAGTTTGGCTTTGAATGCACACTCTGTGAATGTCCACGCAATAATGAGCAGCATGCTCGACCGGGACCCTTTATATCCGAGGCAGATAGGTGGGGAAAGTGACGTCATATAAAACAGGTTATCAATCATGTGCTAAATTTAGCCTTTACACAACCGTTTGTAATAAATTTATCAGTAGGCTTGATAAATTGATGATATTTGGTCTAGATTCAATAATTTGTACAAGTTTTTTTAAAGACGTCTGTTTGAGCAAAATTTATATAGGTCAAGGCCATTTGGAATTATTATTTTGAGCGGGGGATAGAGCACTAAGCAGCATCATTTACTACAAAGTGCTCTATCCCCCGCTCACATTCTTTTTTTTAACTTTTTGTTTAAGCTTTTACAAAGGTGAAACATCACCATCAGAGTCGGAATCATCCTCATCACGGAATAGGCAGCGATGACAATACATAATTCTTCTGGCAACTAACATCCTATCCATTGGACGATGAGGAGTGTCTTGTTCTTCTTCTTCTTCAATTTCCAATTGGAATTCCATTTCCGACTCAGATGATGACTCTAATGTTTCGTAGGCGTGCAAGTCCACTTCATTGTCCGTTGAACCAGCTTCGTCAGAGTCCGTTTCAATATCCATTATTTCTTCCTCCTCCTCTTCCTGATCAACCGCAGGTAGTTGGTCCTCTGCTTCTATAACTTCTACAGGTATTACCTCCAGAATTGAAAGAATTCTGTCGCGATGGAACACGGTGTTGTCAAGTGGAGCCATGGTATGAAAGTGGTGTATCTATCCAATTGGTTTGCCCTTTTTATACCCCCACCAACTATACATTTTATGTGGGTCAAGGTCACGTAAAGATACTCTTTGAGCGGGGGATAGACCACTAAGCAGCATGCTAGTCCATTGCCGCAAAGTGATCTATCCCCCGCTCTATTCCGCAGACCACACTCAAGTCAAAGTCCACATCCAAGTCCACATCCATGTGTTACACTTTATTATTACTGCCACCAAGTAATTGTCACTCGCACATTTACTTGGTTTTGATAAAGGTACTGCACAAACTCCATATTGGTTGTTTGTTCGTTATACAAATGCATCATGAAATATGCAATCTTATCGATTGCGGCATTGTCCAACGGTTCGCAATTCACAAGTTCCAATGTGCCCTGGCTGGTCTTATCCTCTATAAGTTCCACCACTTCGTTGATGTCTTCTTCCAAGAGAATGAACTCAACACTAAAGCTCTCCATTGTTGTTGTTGATAGTGTCTAGACAAATGCTTGACTAAATGCTTTATTCATCAGTCCTACATATATACCAATTTCCCCCTCCTATTACCCATTCCCCCTCTACCTTTATATAGGTCAAGGCCATCCAATAATACCCTTTGAGCGGGGGATAGACCACTAAGCAGCATGCTAGTCCATTGCCGCAAAGTGATCTATCCCCCGCTCTGTATTCCACACAAGTCCTAGTCTTTACACACACACATAAGCCCCCCAGTCTTTTACACTTACTCATATACTCTGTCCTCCCTGCCAATTAAGAGTTCCCCATGTTTGCCACTATTTTCAATTAACCTTTCCAAGTCCCAAAACACAATGTCCAAATTAACCAAGTTCGCTCGTCCAATTTGAAACACACTATTCCCCCCAAAGTCACTTGCTCTCACTTGTTGTCCTGTATACTGCTTCTTCTTCCATGCTACTATCACTACCCTACCTTCTTCAACAACCATTCTTTTAACATTATCATACACCTTCTTCAACATCCCTTTACAGTTTAAATAGTTTATGGTTACATACTCCCACTCCTTACCAATGATCAGTGATCCACTCATTTTCTAGCGTTCCACTGGAAGGTCCAAAGCAGAATGAAGTCGGGATGTACAGACCCCCCTCTTTTATACCAGTTAACCGGTTGTCCTTCGTTTAAAGTGGGTCAAGGTCATTCAAAAGTACCCTTTGAGCGGGGGATAGACCACTAAGCAGCATGCTAGTCCATTGCCGCAAAGTAGTCTATCCCCCGCTCTGTATTCTACACACACACACACACACACACACACACACACACACACACATGTCCCTGTCTTTTCATTACATACCTAATATATATTCACTACCTTCATCGTCACTATCACTCATCACCGTTTCTACAAACTCCACCGGATTAAAGTTAAATTGTTTCAATTGTTCTTTTAAGTTTTCAATTTGTTGGTCCTTTACTTCTAAAACACTGTGAAGGTGTGATATATAGTCCGCTGCCTCGTTGATGCTTGCTACTCTGGGATCGCCTAACTTCAAGCTGGGAACTACACCCTGCAGCCTGAAGTACGCCATACGCCTTTCTTGCTCCTGCCGTTGACCAGGACTGAGCAAGCCTTGTCCGTCTTGGCTCACCTCCAGCAAGGTCCGTAGCATTGGAGCTTTGCAAGCGTTTGCCCGAGCAACAGTTATGCTATGGAATGGTCGAGCAGGTCCACGAGTAGCAGGCAGAACGTTGGCAGCACGCCTTCTTGAAGAAGAAGCCCGAGAAGTTTTGCAGTTGGAAGCCATGTTGAAGTGCGGTATTCAGCTAAGCGATACAAAGCAGAATAACCAAACTGCACATCAATACCCGTATATATACACTTATCAGTGGTGGGGGTACTAGCTAACCTTGGTAAAGTGGGTCAAGGCCATCCAAAAACATTACCAGAACGGGGGATAGATCACTAAGTGGCATGTTAGTCCATTGCCACAGAGTGATCTATCCCCCGCTCTGTATTTCACATTCACGCACACATTCATACATACACACAAGTCCCAGTCCAAGTCTTTACCCACACACCTATCCACTCTCATCCTCACTATCATCACTGTCCAACAGGCTTTCACACTTCCTAATCAGTTTTTCCCATTTACTCCGGATATGAAGTAGCTCACTGCGAGTATTCTCTAGCATTCTGTCCCTTTGCTCTATGACTTCGTCGTACCACTCGATGATGTTTGGTGGAGTCTGAGTTGATGCGTCCCTCGTGGTTGGTTGAGAAGCTCCGCTGCTTCGCAACTCCTTCCTCACAGGACCAAAGCCGGAGAATCGGACACGACTCCTTGAAGAAGGCCCCGATCGGATTGGTCCAATGCTCGGGCTGGAGTTGGAGGCGGCCGGGCCAGAGGTAGAGGCTGGGATGTTCATAGCAGACATGGTGGTGTTCAGCTTAACGGTGTAAAGCAGAATGAGAGGACGGTTGATCACCACTCCTATATATACCCGTTTTTGGTGGTGGGGATAACACAGTGGGGGGGGGGGGGGGCAAAAGAAATTTTGCTTAGTCTTCCCGGTCATCAGTTTTACATACCTTTAGCACACCCATTATTTTTGTTTCTTCAATAACTTTACACACCTCAAACACCCAAGCAAACAGCTCATCTATGTTGTTATAATTGATTTTTGTCCAGTGTTCATACTTATGAGTTTGGTTGTTTATAATACATAAATAAAATGTAGACCCATCTCGTCTTATAAAACACTCAACTTCCATTCTATGCCGGTTTAGCACTTCCCAAGCATTGTGTTGATCTATAAAGAAGTCACCACCTTTGTAATTGTACCGTGACATGTTTATTACAAAGCACAGGAACAGACTGAAGCAAATGAACGGCTCATACGAGCTTGGTAAGAGCGTTAGAGTGGGGGTATCACGTGATACACAACATTAGTTGTAAGGTTAGCACTTTATTTTAAACAGTAATTTATGTGGGTCAAGGTCATTCAAACTTTGAAAAATTTTTACCTCCAAACACTTGTAGCAAGCTACAAGTGTTTGGAGGTAGGTTTTAATTTGTTAAAGATTTTTGTAACTTAGTCTTCACCCTCAAGGACACGGTTTGAGATTGTCCCAGTGACTTTACATCACCGCCAGGTTAAAGTATTATACAAGTCAAGTATTTTTTTTTTTTATTAGTTGACTTGTGTAATACTCCTCTCCCTTACTTTAAGAGGGTTAGGACTAAATTTGGAAAAAATAATTTGGAAGAAGAATTTTTGTTTTTTAAATATCGTCCAACACAACCTAACAATTTGGAATTTCTTTTGGTAGGCCTACATCCTAATCCATTTCCCACACAGATTGGCATCCTTCCCTTCGTATTAGATAGCCTTTTTTATGAATGAAAAATTGTCTTTGTACCATCCGAACAGGTACTTTCATTGTATGAAGGCTGCCATCACCTTTTACAATGATTTCTACTTTGGCATCAAAAGCTCCATAAGTTTGAGCAATAAAATAATATTTTTCATCCACTTTAAGTCTTCTAATATCAAGCGGTTGCGGACTGTGGGGATGTCTGGGTTGGGATGTTTTAGACCTAATGTTGTTAAGACTGTAGGGTCTTACTCTCGGAAGATTGATATTTGTGTTCAAGTGCGTTTGGCAACGGTCTTTATCTAAAACAGCAAACTTCTGACAGCAAAGAACCCCAAAGTCTTTTGACATCCACACGTAATCGCATTTATTACCCTTGCCAGCAGGGAGTTTAACACGCTTACGTTTTTGTGTTGGACGCTTTACTGGAGTGTTTTGGAGCTCTTCCGGTTTAGGCTGGCTAGAAGGGATGGGGGTGGGAGGTGAAGGTTTAGGAAGGTCAAAAGGTAGGCTGCAGACAATTTTGGGTGGGGTAGGTGAACGGGTTAGGTCGATTGAGGGAAGTTCGGGGGAGAAGATTGATTTACGGGGTGGTTTGGTTGGTGTAGGTGGCATGGGGGATATAGGTGAGGGACATTGGGATTTGGTGTAGTATAGGATTTTCTTAGTTCGGCTGTAGGGGGTTATCCTCGACCTTAACGCCTCTTCGAACACCGCAGACTCCGATCCCGAGTCCGATAGCAGAGAGAGTGCTGGAGAGGCTATCAGGACTCGTCCGCTGGGGTTTTTTGAAGATGCCGTGGGTGCGCCAGCCTCTTCCGAAGCCGCAGGTGCGCCAACCTCTTCCAATGTTGGTGGCAATGGTGAAAGGCTGGGCATCGAGGCAGGCTGC
Source organism: Neoaliturus tenellus (assembly GCA_030545055.2). NCBI lineage: Eukaryota > Metazoa > Arthropoda > Insecta > Hemiptera > Cicadellidae > Neoaliturus > Neoaliturus tenellus. Next base: position 205,519,055 of record CM061534.1, on the reverse strand, counting down.
GGTGGCGGTGGCGGCGGCGGCGGCATCGTCAGGAAGCTCAGAATCTGTGATGTCATCAGGTATTCCAGGATCGGAGCGGAGGACGATGAGGGCTGAGGCGTGTTGGCCGAGGTTGAAGCTGATGGGTAGTTCTTCAGCTTAAGTCCCATTTTACCCATTGTAATGAATGGAATAAATGAAAGGAATAAATGTGAAGAAAGAAGTAAGTTATAAAAGATCTCAAGTGCAAGAGAGAACCTGTCCGTATGGGAGCTTGGACCGGAATGAGAAGTGCGTGCAGCCAGGCCGCCTTATATCCCCACCGGGCCTGCCACGCCCAGGATATCAGGGGTGGGGGTGGGGGGGGGGCTCGCACTTTTTGTCGGGGGGGGGGGGGTTCAATTTAAAACAATAAGCCTCACTTAAGGCGTTTACGTTAACATCGCTGAAGCCTCCAAAAAAAAGACACACTTATAGACGAGTCAAACCATGTGTGTTACTTGACTTGTACATTTTTTTTTAAAGAGCTTAATATATTTACCGTGTTAATAAGACCTGACTGTTAAAGAATTTTGAAAACTTTTATATATTTAGGTCAAGGTCACGGAAAAACTTTAAAAAATTAAGCCCCACACCCCCGATGGGGGTGTGGGGCACTTGGGTTGTCATCGCTGTAGCCTCCGAAGAGACCCAACTATGACAACAAGGCAACATCCAATGTCGTGTTCCCTTCGCCACGCAAGACTTGTAAACATTTACTGCATTGTCTTTTCAATAGCTAACAAAACATTTACTTAATTTTGAGAGAGGTTGAGGACAGCCCTAGTGGCTTACGTCCTCGGTCCGAGTGCAGAGGCCGCCGCAAATTGGCCACAGCTGTGGTCTGCATGCCAGCGTACAAACGGACCGGTTCCCAACCCAGCCGCAATATTGCATGCCTGAGAGGACCCATGCTAAAATTGGTTTAAAATTGTTTTACACGGGGGTCTACTCCCGTACCCTACCTTTAATATTTAACTTGATCAATGCAGTAAATTTTTATAAATCTTTGTGGGTCAAGGCCACACGGACATTAAAAACTTTCGGCCCCCGTACATCCATGGCGAACCACGAATGTTCGGGGGCCTTGGGGACTAAAAAACACAAATAGCTAATAAAGATTCATTTACATAATTTTGAGTTTCCAGAAGGGAAACAAGAGGTTGAGGACAGCCCTAGTGGCTTACGCCCTCGGTCCGAGTGCAGAGGCCACCGCAAATTGGCCACAGCTGTGGTCTGCATGTCAGCGTACAAACGGACCGAGTCCCAACCCAGCCGCAATATTGCATGCCTGAGAGGACCCATGCTAACGTTGGTATGAAATGCTTTTACACGGGGGCCTACTCCCGTTCCCTGTCTTTACAATTTACTTTGAGCATTGCAAAAGCTCAAGGAGGGGATTGCTAAAACAAGCGTATACACTTTAGAAAGATATAACACACTTACAACACAAAATTGACCTCAACGTAGTCAATGCTGGAACAAGCACATACACATTAAACACATATAACAAACAAGACACAAAGGATAAAAGACACACAGGAGACATAGGGTGAAAGTAAAACACTGTCATATGAAACAATTCGCAATACCCAAACGCAAGCGCAATATCTTACAACTAATACAAGTCTTAAAGTTAGAGTAGACTTCGCTAAACACTGAAGGCGCCATTCAATGTTTAGTGATGCCTATGGCGGTCCGTCCCGATCGTTCACGTTCAACGCGCGGGAGCGGACTGCGAGCCGGCTCTGGCCGGGCCCCCTTATATCCCCACCGGGGCTGCCACGCCCAGGATATCAGGGGTGGGGGAGGGGGTGGGGGTGGAGGGGGGGGGGGCTCGCACTTTTTGTCGGGGGGGGGGCTCGCACTTTTTGTCGGGGGGGGGGGCTCGCACTTTTTGTCGGGGGGGGGGGGTCGAGGTAAGTTAAGTGGGTCAAGGTCACCCACAACTCTTGTACTCTAAGTGTTGGCTATACCCCCACCACAACTGGGTCCCTAGGCTGCACAACACCGCTTCGCCAGTATGTCTCCGGCTTCCATGCGGTGCGTCTCGCTGTTCTCTAGCTCTCTATATGTAAGTAATTTTACAAGTTCTGAATGTAGGTCACTACACTTTAACTCTGGGACGATATCGACTTGTAGTATTTCAGTGTTTTGACTCAAGGTCATCACACTTTAACTCTAGCACATCGGTTATCGTACCAGAGGTGCTCAATAACCTAACTTGTAGTGTTTAGGGTGGCGTTTGCACGCCACGTGGTATCGCCATGAGTGTCCAGTCCAAGTTTTAAGTTAAATTAATTTTACTGTAATCTTTTCCATTTCCGCTTCGTTTTGCCAAAGTATAAGGTGTCGCTTAATAAAGTGGTATTTCTCTAAAGTTATAGGAGATTGCAGGGATACAATTAGTTTATTTAGGAGACTCTTCATCTTGGAGTTTAACACAATTTCCACTTTGACTTTGCTTCCTCGGCTCTCACAGCCTAAGCTGTACAGAAATGTTTCTTCTAGTGCCAACTCGGGCCAAGAGAACAGTGTGTTGACTGTAGGACAGCTCATGGTGAAGTGATGCGATACTCCAGCGTACCACCTCACCTTCCCCCACCACTGTGACCTTCCCCCACTCCTGCTGTTTCCCCCACCTCTTTTCCCTTGACTCATGCGCTACAAGCAGTCTCTCAGTATTGTGCGGACTTTTGTGAGGGGAAGCCATGTCGCGGGACGCTTTAGGTAAGAAACTTAGCCGTGTTAAGACTTTGTTAGTTGCTCACTGTCCACCACTCAAAGTTAAGAAGGTTTCGACTTTAGCTAAGTGGCGCAAACTGTTGCGTGGACACCCTAGGTTTTATACCAAACAGACTAATGTCAGTTTTACTGATGAAGATTTGTTTAAAATATTGGATGAAATGACTTTTCCTTGCAAAATTCAGTTAGTTACTCCCATTCCTGACAGTTTAGAGTCTTAGTCTCTCAAGCCGATATACCTAGCGTACACAGAGCCTGACAGTCAGTCACTCGGTGGCTGTCGTGGGGTGCGCATCGGTGTCGGCGCTCCGTTGTTAGGTTTTCAAGGTCACAGTAATATCAAATTGTTGGTGTTGTGCTGGTTCAAGGTCACCTGAGGGATAACCGATTGCCCATTTAGGCAGGGTCATGTCAGAAACTCGAGTTTAACTTGGCACTTTTGCCGTTTCTCGTCGAAAATTCGCTCCAAGTGGTCAAGGTCACGGGGACTCTGACTGAAACTCGGAGCGTAGTGCGAGAAACGGCAAAAGTGCCAAAAAATTTTAAGTTTCGGCGTGACCTTGACCTCAGTGGCGTCGGTGACGTCATTTTGATGACGTAAGGGGTGATGACGTCATCAGCACGTCATTTCTGTGACGTCATGGGTGTGACGTCATAGAAATGACGTCATTGGTGATGACGTCATCGATGACGCAATCGATTGCGTCATCGATGACGTCATCGGTGAGGTCATTGACCTCGATGACGTCATCCCTCAGGTGACCTTGAACTGAGCCAGCACCAACAATTTGACACTACTCACATCGATTAACTCCAATATTTTAACTCATAAATTTAAAAATCGGTCCTAAACAAATTATTTATCTATGAGGATACTTTAAAACAAACTATAGTTCAGCCTAATTAAAATCTAGAGATATTGAACTACAGTAGTATCAAATAGTGATATCACTACACGTTAACATATTAGGGAAGATAAAAAATATTATTTAATACTTTACCTATAAACTTTTACAAAATTAAAATTAGTTCGGTATTTAAAAAGTATATATATTTTTTCAAAAGGCTTAAAATAGTTTAGACAATTACACCTTATAAAGAGGACAAATTGAAATACATTATTACAAAATGTAAATTATATACACATTTGAGTTCTCCTAAAAATTTTATTTACCTTTTTTAATACGAGTTCAATGTCTTATAATATATTTTATTTGTTTTGTAATTTAGTTACAACAATATATAAAGATTATCCTAATTAACATTTCTATTATATTTATTTATAACAGTTTTATACGACCAAATTACATCTGATAAAACAATTTTACATATTGTAAGGTTTTTGTGGGATATTTCATTTTTAAAACTTAAGACGTGATATGCAAATCTAATTGTTGCACAATTGAACTTTTTAATGCAAGGTTCTTGAAAATCAAGAATTGGAAAGCTAGGAATCCTCCGGAAGTGAAGAAGATGGCGGAAATTGATTTCCGTTTTCGCTCTCAAACTCAACACGAAATGTTTTGGTCAGCAGTATATGAAAATCCCAATATATTTATTAGGCGTACTATAGTTTAATGTATTTTAAATTGTCAAAATTCAAGTTAATCAAGCTTCTTTAAACCACATTATAGACCTAATCCGAACTAGGCCGTAACCATCAATGTCGGTAGTAAAGCCAAAAATGTTTTTGTTTAAACAAGTAGGTGATTTTATGAATGCTAAATAAAAATGACACTGAAATTGAAAAACCCTTTTTCCTTCACCTACTATCTAAAGCCGTATTTTACTCCTTGGAATAGAGTAGTAAAGTACTAATTTCTATCCCATGTGACTTGAATACTTAATCTTTCTACCTAGGGAAAACTCGAGTTTTTTCGTACCACGGGGCTAAAGTTAGTTACATAAGAATAACATTAAAAGAGAGATTAAAAAGAACATGAGCCACAGTCAGCTGTTACTTGTATTTGTTTCGTAACTCATTGTTGACTAATAGCAGCTGTAGCTGCAGCTCACCCACTGCTGACCATTCAGTCAGCAGTGGGTGAGCAGCATCTCTAGTATTAGAGATGGCCGTGGCAGTGTAGGTGTTTGTTTACATTTTGCTTGGGTAGGCTATTAACCTAAGAAGTCCAAAACATAAGTGTAAAACTTTTGACTAGGCTTAAATTATATTTTGTTTTTTTCGTGTTCTTCAAAATTGATATGGCCTACCTTGTGTGTTATTTATGTTGATGTGACAGATCCAGCTTGACGGAGCAAGGGATCATATGAAGGTAAATTTAAATTATCTACGGTAGGCCTATTAGGCCTAAATTTTATTCGTGTAGGTGGAGGAAAAATGTTGTGTGCATCAAGGGACTAAAGTACTTTTCTCCCTCAGGGAGAAAACATTGTACTTTAGTCCCTAGAAGCACAAATAACTATTCATTTTTGTCGTAAAACAATGACAGTCCGTTGTATTTTAACTAGCACATGATCTAATTTTAAAATATTCTAAAGGTTGACTTTGAAGGTGAGAATAAAAGGTAAAGATTCCCTGTCTCTCTTGTTTATAATCCTAATTTTTAGTTTTTTTGGCTGTAAGTGTAGTTTAGAGATAAAGAATTAGTTAAAAATTTTGTACTTATCTGTTCTTGTTGTATATATATAATTTTTTTCACTGTGGATTTTTTTCTTAAATTGACGTAACTTTTAACCAACAATAAAGTCCAAACTCAATACTGTATGTATAACTGATTTTCTTAAGTGAATATAGAGGGTGAACGATAGTCTCTAACAAATTTCATGATCGCCCAACAATTCAATGTTCTTTTGGACATTTTCAGAGCGCTACTCTTATTTAACCATTACATGAATTAATATAAGTGTATTTTATTCTTGGGTAATAGTTGTATACCCTAATTCAAGTATTTCAATTCAGGAGCCAAAATATATAATCGGAGGAGTTTTTAAGGTTGTTTTTCAAATGAGAGGATTAAACATCATTATTTCCTAAATGATTCTCCTTAGTGTCAAAGACATGTACTGAAGGTAATTGTTCTCGCTTATTAATATCTGCAAAATTTAATTCTTAAGAAATACAGAAATAGTTTCTACCAAGCCGATTCGTATAGTTATTGTTTAATTTGAAATTACAATGCTTGTTTACAATGCTTATTTTCAGTTAAGTGTAAAAAAACTATGTTTTTAGTCAAAAACTTGTAAAATTCAAATGTTTAATAGTTATATACTTTTGGATACATCAAAAAGCTTTAATGTAAATTACAAAAAGACCCATTAGGCTACATGAATGGCTTCGTCACTTTGTAGTAAATTATCCAGGAGATATTCCAACTCCACGAGCTCTGTTCTTCCTTGTCTTGTAAGTTTCAAAGAATACACGTTCAGTAAACTTTGTCTCTTGAGAAAATCTTGCATGGAATTAAGACTGGTAAAAATAGCTGTTGGGGCAACAGACATGCTGTTAGCTACCGAAGCAACCTGAGCCTACCATAGGAATGACTCGCCTCGGTCTAGCCTAGCAACGTAGCATATGAAAAAATCACATACCTCAAACTGGTAACATGCACGGACACCATCTAACTAGAAAATAACTCAAAAAGTTCCATAAGTTGAGTAATGAGCCATAACTCACAATGTATCTAAAATAACAAACTTTTATGCTACATGTGCGGAAGTCGTTTATTTGAAAATGGTCAACCAGCAGTGTAAGGCGAACAAGCAGCTTAAACACAATTTTAAAATTAAGATATAGGCTACAAATGCTATTTTCATTGTAGCAACAAGCGGTAGTTTAAGGGTAAAAATTCCTTAAAATAAATAGGCTTGTGATATAGATTTCGGTGATCCAAACACCGAGGCTTTAGAAACTCGTTGCGCCTGCAACTGTCGAAGATAAAACGCATTAAAGAACATTCTGAACAGAAATACACAAAGAAAGTTTAGTTGCAGGCAATTTCTTTGCGAGAGAAAAGTTGAATCCTAAATCCCTTCTCTAAAACTTAGCTGAAAACAACTGGAGTGAAACATTGTCAATTCGCAATTGTCAAGTTGTTTGGAACTTTTCTCCATGGAATTATTGTCTTTGTTTTTATTTTGCTAGTTTCGTATTCCACGTGAAAAGTTCCATTTTGGTCAAATATAGCTGCCCATTTTGACGTTATTTTTCATACATCTGACATTTCAATACAAACCCCAGTTTCTATTTTGTAAAAAAAATAGTTATAAATTTTCTTTCAATGGAACACTTTTCTTGGTTATGATTGGAGGATAAAATTCCTTTCTGTATGTAAATAACATAATCCTAACATTCCGAATAGTTAAAGTTCCATACAAATTTATTTTTCAACAACTAGGTACGGTAACAATAATTTATCATTTGAATTACTGTAGTTAGTATTTATTTAAAAAATGTGATATCCATAGAGGAAAAAAATAGTTGCCCGTCGACAGTGACCGGCCCATAAGAATGCACTTGATCCTATTGACATCATATAAGTAAATAAAATTCAACACAGTCATATTGAATAATCCAGCACTCCTATGTAGCCTACTGATCTCAAACATAATCATGTACAATTTAACTCAAACTAACGCATTAACGATCGATAGTGAATTATAAATTAAACTATAAACATGATTTTCTTTAATTATTCCAATTCCCTTGGATTTGTTTGTGCTTATACATAACATTTAATAAGCATATGTAATTTAGGAATGTTTTTAGAATATTATACTAGAGCTATGGATAAAAAAATAAAATTTTGATTAATATAATTTTGTCTATTCAAGTGCGTTCTCCTGGGCCAGTTACTTTTAAGAATTGCAAGTAACTGAAGTGAAGTAGCAACTGCAATAACTGAGTCTCAAATTGAATCGTGACCTTGAGCGTTGACTGATTTTTACTCTGTGTTATTTCGAACCACACGCCGGATCCGGAAGCTGCTTGACAAATAAATCACAGCTGATTGGCGGCAGCAATGCCGGTAGTTGCGGGATTATTTATAGATGGCAGCAGTGGCGCGTTTCTCTCGGATTCCCTACTACACAGCTTCTGCCTCCAGCTTCAGGTTCGCAGTCGCTCCCATGATCGTGTTCCTCGTGATCGTCCTCTCCGTGGTCGGGGCTTGCCCCCCGTGCGACGTGGCGACGTGTCCCCAGGTGCGTAGTGGCGAAGGTAGGCAACCCTTGACATTTGGCCGAATGTGATTGTGTGCGCTTATTACTTATTACAAATGATTTTTTTCTCTGTTAGAGATTTGTTATACAGCATAGTTTAATTAAATCGTCATCAGTTACTCGAATTGTAAACAAAAATGTACAGGTCCGTAATTTATTTCCCCGTATTGTTGTAGTTCTGATGGAAAAATTAATAAGTTGGTCGCTGAATGTTTGAAATACTTGTAAGCTATGACTATTGTAACGGCCTTTTTTAGCTCGTAAGTTATTAAAAAGGTATTTAAGTAAGATCAATTGAGTGTCCACCAAATTTAAATACAATCGTTTATCTTTTTTATTAATCGACCTCAACTAAATTTTAAGTTTTTGTAAGCTATGTCTTATGTCTTGTAAAACGTACAGAAACCATCACGTTATACAACTTATCTCAGCAAACTTAAAAAGCTAACAATTGGAAATCGTTAGGAATGTGAATGTTGTGACATAAACAATAGACAAACCAACTAAAAATTACATGCAAAGGTAACCAAAGCTTTTTAGATCCATATTGTCGAAGTATTTTCTGACTGTATCGAATAAGAACATAAAAGCCCAGAGGGAGTTGGTATGTTGTTATCCAAGAGAAGGTTTGGGTTAGTTGAAGATTTCATGCGAATTAAAAATCATAGACCAGACCTACAATATTTTGCAGTCAATAACTCGAACCTATGTTGTACAAAATCCCCGCTATGTCGAGTTATTTTCAATCTCCATGAAAAACCTACGCCAATAAAAAAAATACCCCTCGTCGCAGCAGACCTGCGTACTCAGCGAATTTCCAAATTAGTAATATTAATTTTGACCAGCTAAACTTGTAAACAAAATTTCATGACGTGCTCATAAATAGGGAAATAATGTCTATTCTCCTTAAGATAAATATAGGGAAAGAGTATGCAGGTATGCTGCCATGGGGGACACTAAAAGTAGGTTTTTAGCATAGAAAAAATTTATTTCGACCATATAAAGACATATAGTAAGTTTCATCAATATCTGTCCATAAATAAAAGAGTTTGCCTATTCTCCATATGATTAACATGGGAAAAGAGTATGCAGGTTTGCTGCCATGATAAGTACAAAAACCAAGATTTTTTACCTTAAATGGATGAATCTCAAACAAATGAAGCTAAATAGGAAGTTTCATCCAAAAATATTGGTTAATAAGTGAAATATTAACACATCCTTATTCTCCATAAGATTAACATTGGAGCCCCAAAAGACAATGTACTGTCTTTAGACTTTGTAATATCTCGGTAACCAATGGAGATAGAGCAAAGCTTCAAAATACTAAATTGTGTGTTTTTTGAGCTAAATCCAATGGTCAAAATAAAAATTTAAAATATTTAAAATTTACATATGAAAAATGCAAAAAATCCATTTTTGGGGTACAAAACCCCCCAAAACTACCCCTTCCGGTAGGTCGATATGTCTGGTTTTCGAACTCATCCGAATAAACGTAGGATTACACATCTCTACCAAATTTGGTGTCGATTGGACCATTTTTACGAGAGTTATCGTGTCTAGGGACACATACATATATACATATATATATATATATAAATTTTAATGACTATTATTTTTGGTCTCTGGGCACCTAAAAACGAAAAAGTAACATGGTCCCGGGCTTAGGTCTTACCATGAGACCTACGGTAATAGCTTATTCCCTAGTCTATGGGAAATTCGCTAAAAAAAAAATAAATAAAAAAAAATAACATAAATACAAGTACTACGCTCGTATCTATACCGTAAGCATCTATTCGAAGAAGAAATTTAATCTTTTGCATAAAGTACTGTCACATTCAAACAATTTTATAATTGGAAACAACTTTATTTTTGTTTATGCGACTACTTCACTCCGCTCCCGTTCTCCGTTCTGTTATGAATCTAATAATTTGGATTGGACTGGAAATGAGCCGGTCAGTAGACCAATCAGAACGTCTTAGTATTGATTTGTTAAGACTCGCAAAGACGTTGCCAAAATATAAACAAAGAACCAACGACTATAAATGCCTCCAATGCATTTCTTAAGGGGAAAATTAAATAGTTACATTTTAAGTTTATTTGATTAATATACAACCAAATTTTTTCAGCAACGAACTTAGTCTTTAAAATTGCATAAAGAATATTAGACTGGTCTGTAACTTCTATCGAGAGTAATTGTCGGAAATTACATTTGCAATATGAGTAGGCTAACCCTAGAGCCTATTCTTCGAATAGACAATAAAAATCATTTTAAAGTTTATATTCTACCTTTATAAGTCGAAGAGGGATAAAAATTACCAGTACAACTTGAATTTCATTAGTTGAATTCAATTTGAATTTTAACTCCTATACATCTCGATTTATTATACGGACCTTAGTAAATCAAAGCTTACAGGTTGGAACGAAACAGGGACACATCTGTACAAGCTTCTTTCTGCTGTCACTATATACCCTCCTTTTCTGAACTTTGCCTTAAATAATGACCTCTACTCAAGTTATTTATCTGTTTCGAACTATATATATAGGAGGAAAATCATAGTCCCGTGAATTTTGAGATAGCAAGAGAACTGTACTGTCTGTGTCCCAGGAGCCGGAGCGGGAGTGTCCGCTGGGCCCGGCGTCGGACCCGTGTCTCTGCTGCTCGCAAGGCGTGTGTGGCCAGGATAGCAAGAGACCTGTATCTGTCTGTGTCCCAGGAGCCGGAGCGGGAGTGTCCGCTGGGCCCGGCGCCCGACCCGTGTCTGTGCTGCTTGCAAGAGAACTGTATCTGTCTGTGTCCCAGGAGCCGGAGCGGGAGTGTCCGCTGGGCCCGGCGCCGGACCCGTGTCTGTGCTGCTCGCAGGGCGTGTTGTGATGGTTTAAAAATCTTTATTAATAAATATTTAAGTATATGATGCCTCCTGTGGAAAACAAAAGACTGATCACCTTTTGAATTACAATATCTGCAATTTTGTGCTAGCCTGAATTGCCCACAACGCCATCATCATACTCTGCTGTAAATTTAGTTGCCTACCCTCTCTTGAAGGCTCTTTAAAAAGTCCAAATATCCTCAACCCTGCTTTGTGAGTTGGTCGAACAAAGAAGAGTGACGTTTAACCAGGACCTGTCTACTCTTGCTGACTGAGATCAGAGGCCTCTGCCATTTGGTTCCTTGATTTGTAATAGTGAAGTTATTGTGTTGAACCCTCTCGTGAGTTCATGGATTTATTTAGAGGTAAGAATTTTGGAAATATATAGATTAAAATGTAATTAAATTATTAATAAATATAGGAAAGGCCATTCTGCCAACAGTTACAGTTTGAGTTAAAAATATATATGTAAATTAATTTTGGATGATTATTTTACCATGCAGTTTTATATTGTAGGACTAGGTTTGAAATTATTTGATTTTACTAATTGTAATAATCTTTGCTGCTGGGAGAATTAATTTTTATTACATCAGTGAGAAAAATTCTGATTTATTGAAATAAAGTTGTAAGAATAATTCAGTAATTGATTGATTAATTGTAACAGACCAAGTAGAACATGAAATGTGGTTTTGATTCATTAATTTTCCCAATTAATTAAAATGAAATATTATGTCAAAGGTTCTAAATCAATGTGTATCATTCAATGTTTCAAAGTCCTGATTATTTCAACCAAGTACATTAAATCTAGGTGGTAATTGTATGGAAAAGTGACCAATTTTGTCTTATTGAATTTCATGCATAAAACCTGTTGTAGTCATGTTCAGGGGCATCAGGCCTATCCTGGAAGTTAAAGTTAGTTTTCAAGTATTTTATTATTGTAGTGTAATTTAAAAAATTAAAAAAAAAAATTGTGGGAAAAAAACTGTATTACATGTCAAATTTTAGAAATGAAATTAAATAAAAAAAAATAATAATAATAATTAATTTATACAATTACTGGAATAGGTTCTATAGCCAAAGGGCACCTGTTTTAGGGTTGAACCTGAACCTTGTACTTTGCTGGCACTGACTGCAATTTCCGATGCTACGCAGCGTTACCTATGGTGCGTCGCTGTCTCAGTCCTACCGAGTAACCTTATTGTTGGAACAAGTAGCGATTTACAAGTAATCTTATTGTTGGAACAAGTAACGATTTCCAAGTGACCGTATTGTTGGAACAAGTAACGAGTTACAAGTAACCTTATTGTTGGAACAAGACTCTCAGTTAAATTGGCCTAACTTTGTGCTACCCTAGTGATGTGTTAGGACTTTGGTTCATTCGGCCTAGGGGCATAACTTACTGTCGAAGACACCCTGAGCATCGGATCAGCCCGGACTTACCTAACCTTAATTTGATATATTATACGCTGTACCTTTAAGATTTGTGTCCTTATTTATTTATGTGTTTAAGTTGTGTTTATGTTAGATGTTAGAATATTTTCAGAATGGTGGCCACCGGTAACAACTGTAAGTAAATTGTATTGTATTTTGTAGGGTACATTTGATCAATATTTTGGTAATCTCTGTGTTATCTCATGAGTTGAATTTGCAATCATAATATTTTGTGTTATGAGATAATTGATTAAACTACAGGTTATCTTATCTGGATATTTTCTTTATCCTAGAATTTTCTTTGTATTGTGAATAACAATTTTTAAACTTTCTATTTCAAGAATAATTTGCCAATTCAGTTGAAATAAGAGTTTTATGTCAATTTAGATTATTAAATAAATAATTTTATATCAAAGTAACTTATTTAATAAATTCAGTCGAATCTTTTGAGACTATTTTAGCTATAAATTTAATTACTTTATCTAAAACTATTATTTTTTTATGCTGATGTTTTCCAGCCATATAAAATATTTTAGATCCATCTTGGATTCTTTTATCTGAGTTTTAACTGGAAATCTGATTAACTGTTCTGTTCACTCCCCTAGTTATATTTTCAGAGAAGGTAAACTAAATTTTGGGTATTTATCTTAATTATTTTTGCACTCCTTTGATTATTGTGTACAACTGTATGGCATTTTGGACTATTCTATTTGGCAAACCTCTGAAACTCAGTCAGCTTGAGAATAACCCCGCTCCAACACCCAAAGGCAAAGGTTGTTCCTCGTTGAGGCCTTTATCTGCACATTCCTTCCAACGAGGTGGCGCCCTTCATCAAGTTGGCTGGTAAGATGTAAATAACTTTAGGCATTTATGGCGTATAGGATATAATTTCCATTTATCGTAGGGAAAATTTAGGAGTGAACCCCACCCACCACCACTGAGCATTCGGGACCGTTACAAATTGGCAGCCCAACGTGTGGTTCTCTAGGAAATATTTTGGATTGAGATTTAATTGATTGATGATTATTACAATGTGTCCCTGAAGACTTAACCTAGATTTAACATTGTTGAATTTTGTTTGAATATTTTGGAAATTTATATGGTCATTGTTGGTTGTACATTCGTGTTGTGAAGAAGTTTTCTGTTGGAAATTTGGTTGGATATTGTTAAAGATGGCAGCTAATAAACTTAGAAAGGATGAAGTCCAGTATGAGCTTAGGATTAGGAAGCTTTCGACAGTAGGTAATGCTGATGACCTGCGCAAGCGTCTGAATCAGGCGTTGTCATCGAGTACTGATATTTGTCAAGCAGTTGTGTCTAGTCTGGATCTAGAGAATGAAATTGAAATTTGTAGCGAAAAGCTTTCTGACTTGTCTTCTTTAGCTGAGGCTTATGATGGTAACTATGCAGATAATGAGTATATGCGATTGACGGCTCGTTTGTCACACTTGCTTGCTAGGTTAGAGCGCTTAGATGATTCAGCTCAGACTAAAGACCCTATTGATCCCCGTTTAGAAAATTTGATAGATTCAACAAGGTCTCTATTAGAAACTTTTGTCCCACCAAAGCAACCACCGTCTATGAATACTGAGGATAAGGCTGTGCTGACCGAAGATCAACAGGTGCAGTTAAAGGGGGAATCAGCTTTAAATGGGTCTAGTGAGACAAGCCCAACACTTCAACAGAATGTCTTTCCGACAACCAGGCAGTTTCAGTTTGGACTCCAAGATTCAGCTCCAAAACCTCAGGAAATATTAGTTAAACCCTCAGAGAGTGTTACTACTCGTATGGTACCTGTATTCAAATGGGGTCTTACCTTTAGCAATGATCAAGGACTTAGCATTGGTGCATTTTTAGAAAGAGCGGAAGAACTCCGTAGAGCTAGAGGCTTGACTCAGCAGCAGTTATTTCAATCTGCAGTTGACCTCTTTTCTGGCAGCGCATTGGTATGGTACCGGTCAACAGTTGGAAGAATTCATACATGGGAAGAACTTTGTAAAGAATTGAAAGTAGTATTTCAGAGTCCAGATTATGATGACATGCTGTACCAAGAAATTAAGAATCGGACGCAGGGTGATCAGGAGTCAATTGATTTGTATATAGCGGCAATGGAGGGCCTATATAAACGCCTAGCGAATCCTATCGCAGAACATCAGCGACTTCAACAAATTTTGAAAAACTTGAACCCATACTTGCAAGATAAACTTTGTTTAGTAAAAATATCATCTTTAGAAGAGCTTCGAGAAGTAGGTAGGAAAGCTGAACTAGGTCGTTTGCGATCGACAATTCAGAAACCCCCGCCTAAACCCAGTATGGTTCTGGAACCTGATCTCGCTTATACTACTTTTCGAAGAAGAGGAATGACTACTGGTCATGTATCGAGTCTGAAGACGACACCATCAGGGAAAACTTTTCAATCTCGAGACTGCTGGAATTGTTCTAAGAAGGGACATAGCTTCAAGGAATGCAAGGAGAAGAAAAATCTTTTCTGTTATGGCTGTGGTGAAAAGGGTGTTAAGAAACCAAATTGTAGTAAATGCCATCCAAAAAACTTGTAGGTCTGGGAGTTGGTTTGAGTAACTTGGCTGACTCCCATGGAAATTCTGATAAGAACTTAGTCAAATCAAAAGAGAAAATTGTGAAGATTAAGAATGACAGCATGGAGTACTCTGATAGGGTTGATTTTGTCTTTGAGGAAAATATTCCGGATCCTCGTCCATACTTGGCTATTCAAATTGAAGGTATAGCTGTGAAAGCATTGTTAGATAGCGGAGCTTCAAGAACGGTCATTGGTGACGAAGGTTTATGGATTTTAAGAAGAGCAAATGTTGAAATTGAGCCTTTGTTAAATCATTCAGTTGAGACAGCCGACTCATCCCAACATGTAGTCCAAGGTCAATGTTCTGTGAAAATAACTTTGGAAAATCGGACTAGAGAAATTTTAGTCTTGGTGGTACCCTCTCTTGCACAATCCGTAATTTTAGGTGTGGATTTCTGGGATGCAATGCATTTAGTGGCGGACCTCCATAATCGATCCTGGGAATTTTCTTCGTCAAATCAACTGTATTCCATCGATATGAAGGAAGGGATCATACCCACAGAGAATTTAAATGAAGAACAGAAACGTTGTCTCGGAAAACTGATTGATGAATATTTTCCTGAAGAAGATGTTGGTGAACAACAACTAGGAAGGACAGACTTAGTGATGCATACCATTGACACAGGAGATGCAAAGCCAATTAAGCAGCGTTACTACACCATTTCACCAGCAAGACAAAAACTAGTAAATGAAGAGTTAGATAAGATGCTGAAGCTTAAAATCGTAGAACCATCAAAAAGCCCTTGGTCGTCACCGATTGTCCTGATTGATAAGCCAGATGGAGGCAAGCGATTTTGCGTCAATTATCGTGCTGTCAATGCTGTAACAAAACCCGATGCCTATCCTTTGCCTAAGGTAACTCACATATTGGATCGACTTCGAGATGCTCGATTTTTGCCATCATTGGATATAAAATCGGCCTATTGGCAAATTCCACTTGATCCAAACAGCAAGGAAAAAACTGCATTTACTGTGGCTGGTAGAGGACTGTTTCAATTTTGTACCATGCCTTTCGGACTTCACAATGCTCCAGCCACTTGGCAGCGGTTCATCGACAGTGTGCTTGGACCTGAACTGGAACCCAACGTTTTTGTTTATTTAGATGACATTATAATTGTTAGTTCAACCTTTGAAAATCATTTAAAAATTTTACAGGAGGTTCTTCAGCGTCTTAAGAAAGCAAAACTTACATTGAATAAAGACAAATGCAAATTTTGCAGGTCTGAACTTAGATATTTAGGGTATGTGGTCGATAAGCAAGGTTTACGAGTAGATCCAGAGAAGGTAGAGTCAATCCTGAAAATTCCGATACCGAAGAACTCCAAGGAAGTTAGACAGTTTGTAGGAACAGCTTCTTGGTATAGAAGATTCATCGACAACTTTGCTACGAGGATGCACCCTTTGACTTCTTTGCTCAAGAAAGGGAAGCGATTTGAGTGGACAAATGAGGCACAGGCAGCCTTTGATGACATTCGTAGCTGTTTGATACGAAGCCCAATATTGACCTGTCCTGACTTTGAGAAGCCTTTTGTTATTGCGTGCGATGCTTCTGGTGTTGGCATTGGAGCGGTCCTTAGTCAACAGTCTGAAGAGGGAGAAAAGGTGGTGGCTTATGCAAGCAGAACGCTCACATCAACAGAGCAGAAATTTTCCGCCACAGAAAGGGAATGCCTAGCTGTCGTGTGGGCTATAGAAAGATTTCGCCCTTATGTGGAAGGCACACATTTTACTGTTATCACAGATCACTACAGTCTTCTCTGGCTTCATAACCTCAAAGACCCTCAAGGACGCTTGGCTAGGTGGTGTTTGAGACTCCAACCATATAATTTTGAATTGATTCATCGTAAAGGTAAAGAACATCATGTGCCCGATATGTTGTCTCGACTGCCCCAGGAAAACGCACATTTTGTAGAGATATCCTCACTTGAAGTTACGCCTGACCAAGTTGGGAAGGAAGATAAATGGTATAAAAGACTCATTGGACAAGTAAAGGAAAATCCAGAGAAATATCCTTTATGGAGAGTGGAGGGAGATCAACTTTTAAAATTGGTTTCTAACCATAGGAAAAACTTAGATAATGTTCCAGAATGGAAGAAAGTTGTCCCCAAGGGGAAAAGAAATGGAATCTTAGAAGAATACCATGACAAGGCAACTGCAGGTCACTTTGGCGTTCACAAAACTTATCAACGGTTGCAAAACCTTTATTATTGGCCTAAGATGCGTTACGATGTTGCTCGTTATGTAAAAAACTGCAAAATTTGTCAACAAGTAAAATTTGATCAAGAGAAACCTACAGGACTTCTAGGATGTAGAAGAAGTGTGGACCAACCTTGGACGATGCTCAGTGCAGATCTCATGGGACCATTCCCTCGTTCAGCCCGAGGCCACAAATATCTTCTAGTAATCGTAGATACATTCACAAAATTTACCCTCCTGTATCCATTAAGAGCAGCGACTTCAAGCTCAGTAGCCCATATTATGGAAGATGAAGTCTTCATGTTGTTTGGAGTACCTAAATACCTTATCTGTGACAATGGGTCAGAATTCATTGGTCCTGCCATGAAGAAATTAGGACAGGAATATCAGGTAAAACTCTTGTTCAACGCCAGTCGGCATCCACAAGCCAACCCAACAGAACGGACAAACAAGACCATTGGAAGCATGCTAAGAGCATATGTGGGACAAAATCACCGCCATTGGGACCAGCGCTTACCAAAGATTGGTTTCGCTATTCGCACTGCTGTTCACGAAGTCACTGGTTACTCGCCTGCATACCTAACCTTCGGTAGGGAGCCTTGTGCTACTGGCAATGGATTTAGCCTCCTGAAGGATTGGAATGAGGTGCCCAATGTAAGCGAACCAACTCCTCATGGTGAAAAGATAAAAGAACTGAAGTCAATATACAAGGATGTAACATCAAAATTGGAGAAGTCTCATGAAAAAAATGTGAAGCACTACAATCTTCGTAGAAGACCAACAGAGTTCCATATAGGAGATCAAGTCTTGAAGAAAAACTTCACTCAATCCAATGCAGCCACTTTCTACTCAGCGAAGTTAGCTCCCAGATTTGTTGGCCCCTATACTATCGCTAAGAAGGTTTCACCAGTTGTCTACCAACTCCTAGATGAAGGAGGAAAGAACATCGGAAACTGGCATGTCTCCGACCTCAAGCCATACTTTGAAGGATCAGAAGGACTTTAGAAAATTTGAGAAATTTTCTCTCTCTGGGAGAGGGGGTAGTGTGATGGTTTAAAAATCTTTATTAATAAATATTTAAGTATATGATGCCTCCTGTGGAAAACAAAAGACTGATCACCTTTTGAATTACAATATCTGCAATTTTGTGCTAGCCTGAATTGCCCACAACGCCATCATCATACTCTGCTGTAAATTTAGTTGCCTACCCTCTCTTGAAGGCTCTTTAAAAAGTCCAAATATCCTCAACCCTGCTTTGTGAGTTGGTCGAACAAAGAAGAGTGACGTTTAACCAGGACCTGTCTACTCTTGCTGACTGAGATCAGAGGCCTCTGCCATTTGGTTCCTTGATTTGTAATAGTGAAGTTATTGTGTTGAACCCTCTCGTGAGTTCATGGATTTATTTAGAGGTAAGAATTTTGGAAATATATAGATTAAAATGTAATTAAATTATTAATAAATATAGGAAAGGCCATTCTGCCAACAGTTACAGTTTGAGTTAAAAATATATATGTAAATTAATTTTGGATGATTATTTTACCATGCAGTTTTATATTGTAGGACTAGGTTTGAAATTATTTGATTTTACTAATTGTAATAATCTTTGCTGCTGGGAGAATTAATTTTTATTACATCAGTGAGAAAAATTCTGATTTATTGAAATAAAGTTGTAAGAATAATTCAGTAATTGATTGATTAATTGTAACAGACCAAGTAGAACATGAAATGTGGTTTTGATTCATTAATTTTCCCAATTAATTAAAATGAAATATTATGTCAAAGGTTCTAAATCAATGTGTATCATTCAATGTTTCAAAGTCCTGATTATTTCAACCAAGTACATTAAATCTAGGTGGTAATTGTATGGAAAAGTGACCAATTTTGTCTTATTGAATTTCATGCATAAAACCTGTTGTAGTCATGTTCAGGGGCATCAGGCCTATCCTGGAAGTTAAAGTTAGTTTTCAAGTATTTTATTATTGTAGTGTAATTTAAAAAATTAAAAAAAAAAATTGTGGGAAAAAAACTGTATTACATGTCAAATTTTAGAAATGAAATTAAATAAAAAAAAATAATAATAATAATTAATTTATACAATTACTGGAATAGGTTCTATAGCCAAAGGGCACCTGTTTTAGGGTTGAACCTGAACCTTGTACTTTGCTGGCACTGACTGCAATTTCCGATGCTACGCAGCGTTACCTATGGTGCGTCGCTGTCTCAGTCCTACCGAGTAACCTTATTGTTGGAACAAGTAGCGATTTACAAGTAATCTTATTGTTGGAACAAGTAACGATTTCCAAGTGACCGTATTGTTGGAACAAGTAACGAGTTACAAGTAACCTTATTGTTGGAACAAGACTCTCAGTTAAATTGGCCTAACTTTGTGCTACCCTAGTGATGTGTTAGGACTTTGGTTCATTCGGCCTAGGGGCATAACTTACTGTCGAAGACACCCTGAGCATCGGATCAGCCCGGACTTACCTAACCTTAATTTGATATATTATACGCTGTACCTTTAAGATTTGTGTCCTTATTTATTTATGTGTTTAAGTTGTGTTTATGTTAGATGTTAGAATATTTTCAGAATGGTGGCCACCGGTAACAACTGTAAGTAAATTGTATTGTATTTTGTAGGGTACATTTGATCAATATTTTGGTAATCTCTGTGTTATCTCATGAGTTGAATTTGCAATCATAATATTTTGTGTTATGAGATAATTGATTAAACTACAGGTTATCTTATCTGGATATTTTCTTTATCCTAGAATTTTCTTTGTATTGTGAATAACAATTTTTAAACTTTCTATTTCAAGAATAATTTGCCAATTCAGTTGAAATAAGAGTTTTATGTCAATTTAGATTATTAAATAAATAATTTTATATCAAAGTAACTTATTTAATAAATTCAGTCGAATCTTTTGAGACTATTTTAGCTATAAATTTAATTACTTTATCTAAAACTATTATTTTTTTATGCTGATGTTTTCCAGCCATATAAAATATTTTAGATCCATCTTGGATTCTTTTATCTGAGTTTTAACTGGAAATCTGATTAACTGTTCTGTTCACTCCCCTAGTTATATTTTCAGAGAAGGTAAACTAAATTTTGGGTATTTATCTTAATTATTTTTGCACTCCTTTGATTATTGTGTACAACTGTATGGCATTTTGGACTATTCTATTTGGCAAACCTCTGAAACTCAGTCAGCTTGAGAATAACCCCGCTCCAACACCCAAAGGCAAAGGTTGTTCCTCGTTGAGGCCTTTATCTGCACATTCCTTCCAACGAGGTGGCGCCCTTCATCAAGTTGGCTGGTAAGATGTAAATAACTTTAGGCATTTATGGCGTATAGGATATAATTTCCATTTATCGTAGGGAAAATTTAGGAGTGAACCCCACCCACCACCACTGAGCATTCGGGACCGTTACAAATTGGCAGCCCAACGTGTGGTTCTCTAGGAAATATTTTGGATTGAGATTTAATTGATTGATGATTATTACAATGTGTCCCTGAAGACTTAACCTAGATTTAACATTGTTGAATTTTGTTTGAATATTTTGGAAATTTATATGGTCATTGTTGGTTGTACATTCGTGTTGTGAAGAAGTTTTCTG
Source organism: Neoaliturus tenellus (assembly GCA_030545055.2). Taxonomy (NCBI): domain Eukaryota; kingdom Metazoa; phylum Arthropoda; class Insecta; order Hemiptera; family Cicadellidae; genus Neoaliturus; species Neoaliturus tenellus. The sequence continues at coordinate 205,498,399 of CM061534.1, read as the reverse complement.
TTGGAAATTTGGTTGGATATTGTTAAAGATGGCAGCTAATAAACTTAGAAAGGATGAAGTCCAGTATGAGCTTAGGATTAGGAAGCTTTCGACAGTAGGTAATGCTGATGACCTGCGCAAGCGTCTGAATCAGGCGTTGTCATCGAGTACTGATATTTGTCAAGCAGTTGTGTCTAGTCTGGATCTAGAGAATGAAATTGAAATTTGTAGCGAAAAGCTTTCTGACTTGTCTTCTTTAGCTGAGGCTTATGATGGTAACTATGCAGATAATGAGTATATGCGATTGACGGCTCGTTTGTCACACTTGCTTGCTAGGTTAGAGCGCTTAGATGATTCAGCTCAGACTAAAGACCCTATTGATCCCCGTTTAGAAAATTTGATAGATTCAACAAGGTCTCTATTAGAAACTTTTGTCCCACCAAAGCAACCACCGTCTATGAATACTGAGGATAAGGCTGTGCTGACCGAAGATCAACAGGTGCAGTTAAAGGGGGAATCAGCTTTAAATGGGTCTAGTGAGACAAGCCCAACACTTCAACAGAATGTCTTTCCGACAACCAGGCAGTTTCAGTTTGGACTCCAAGATTCAGCTCCAAAACCTCAGGAAATATTAGTTAAACCCTCAGAGAGTGTTACTACTCGTATGGTACCTGTATTCAAATGGGGTCTTACCTTTAGCAATGATCAAGGACTTAGCATTGGTGCATTTTTAGAAAGAGCGGAAGAACTCCGTAGAGCTAGAGGCTTGACTCAGCAGCAGTTATTTCAATCTGCAGTTGACCTCTTTTCTGGCAGCGCATTGGTATGGTACCGGTCAACAGTTGGAAGAATTCATACATGGGAAGAACTTTGTAAAGAATTGAAAGTAGTATTTCAGAGTCCAGATTATGATGACATGCTGTACCAAGAAATTAAGAATCGGACGCAGGGTGATCAGGAGTCAATTGATTTGTATATAGCGGCAATGGAGGGCCTATATAAACGCCTAGCGAATCCTATCGCAGAACATCAGCGACTTCAACAAATTTTGAAAAACTTGAACCCATACTTGCAAGATAAACTTTGTTTAGTAAAAATATCATCTTTAGAAGAGCTTCGAGAAGTAGGTAGGAAAGCTGAACTAGGTCGTTTGCGATCGACAATTCAGAAACCCCCGCCTAAACCCAGTATGGTTCTGGAACCTGATCTCGCTTATACTACTTTTCGAAGAAGAGGAATGACTACTGGTCATGTATCGAGTCTGAAGACGACACCATCAGGGAAAACTTTTCAATCTCGAGACTGCTGGAATTGTTCTAAGAAGGGACATAGCTTCAAGGAATGCAAGGAGAAGAAAAATCTTTTCTGTTATGGCTGTGGTGAAAAGGGTGTTAAGAAACCAAATTGTAGTAAATGCCATCCAAAAAACTTGTAGGTCTGGGAGTTGGTTTGAGTAACTTGGCTGACTCCCATGGAAATTCTGATAAGAACTTAGTCAAATCAAAAGAGAAAATTGTGAAGATTAAGAATGACAGCATGGAGTACTCTGATAGGGTTGATTTTGTCTTTGAGGAAAATATTCCGGATCCTCGTCCATACTTGGCTATTCAAATTGAAGGTATAGCTGTGAAAGCATTGTTAGATAGCGGAGCTTCAAGAACGGTCATTGGTGACGAAGGTTTATGGATTTTAAGAAGAGCAAATGTTGAAATTGAGCCTTTGTTAAATCATTCAGTTGAGACAGCCGACTCATCCCAACATGTAGTCCAAGGTCAATGTTCTGTGAAAATAACTTTGGAAAATCGGACTAGAGAAATTTTAGTCTTGGTGGTACCCTCTCTTGCACAATCCGTAATTTTAGGTGTGGATTTCTGGGATGCAATGCATTTAGTGGCGGACCTCCATAATCGATCCTGGGGATTTTCTTCGTCAAATCAACTGTATTCCATCGATATGAAGGAAGGGATCATACCCACAGAGAATTTAAATGAAGAACAGAAACGTTGTCTCGGAAAACTGATTGATGAATATTTTCCTGAAGAAGATGTTGGTGAACAACAACTAGGAAGGACAGACTTAGTGATGCATACCATTGACACAGGAGATGCAAAGCCAATTAAGCAGCGTTACTACACCATTTCACCAGCAAGACAAAAACTAGTAAATGAAGAGTTAGATAAGATGCTGAAGCTTAAAATCGTAGAACCATCAAAAAGCCCTTGGTCGTCACCGATTGTCCTGATTGATAAGCCAGATGGAGGCAAGCGATTTTGCGTCAATTATCGTGCTGTCAATGCTGTAACAAAACCCGATGCCTATCCTTTGCCTAAGGTAACTCACATATTGGATCGACTTCGAGATGCTCGATTTTTGCCATCATTGGATATAAAATCGGCCTATTGGCAAATTCCACTTGATCCAAACAGCAAGGAAAAAACTGCATTTACTGTGGCTGGTAGAGGACTGTTTCAATTTTGTACCATGCCTTTCGGACTTCACAATGCTCCAGCCACTTGGCAGCGGTTCATCGACAGTGTGCTTGGACCTGAACTGGAACCCAACGTTTTTGTTTATTTAGATGACATTATAATTGTTAGTTCAACCTTTGAAAATCATTTAAAAATTTTACAGGAGGTTCTTCAGCGTCTTAAGAAAGCAAAACTTACATTGAATAAAGACAAATGCAAATTTTGCAGGTCTGAACTTAGATATTTAGGGTATGTGGTCGATAAGCAAGGTTTACGAGTAGATCCAGAGAAGGTAGAGTCAATCCTGAAAATTCCGATACCGAAGAACTCCAAGGAAGTTAGACAGTTTGTAGGAACAGCTTCTTGGTATAGAAGATTCATCGACAACTTTGCTACGAGGATGCACCCTTTGACTTCTTTGCTCAAGAAAGGGAAGCGATTTGAGTGGACAAATGAGGCACAGGCAGCCTTTGATGACATTCGTAGCTGTTTGATACGAAGCCCAATATTGACCTGTCCTGACTTTGAGAAGCCTTTTGTTATTGCGTGCGATGCTTCTGGTGTTGGCATTGGAGCGGTCCTTAGTCAACAGTCTGAAGAGGGAGAAAAGGTGGTGGCTTATGCAAGCAGAACGCTCACATCAACAGAGCAGAAATTTTCCGCCACAGAAAGGGAATGCCTAGCTGTCGTGTGGGCTATAGAAAGATTTCGCCCTTATGTGGAAGGCACACATTTTACTGTTATCACAGATCACTACAGTCTTCTCTGGCTTCATAACCTCAAAGACCCTCAAGGACGCTTGGCTAGGTGGTGTTTGAGACTCCAACCATATAATTTTGAATTGATTCATCGTAAAGGTAAAGAACATCATGTGCCCGATATGTTGTCTCGACTGCCCCAGGAAAACGCACATTTTGTAGAGATATCCTCACTTGAAGTTACGCCTGACCAAGTTGGGAAGGAAGATAAATGGTATAAAAGACTCATTGGACAAGTAAAGGAAAATCCAGAGAAATATCCTTTATGGAGAGTGGAGGGAGATCAACTTTTAAAATTGGTTTCTAACCATAGGAAAAACTTAGATAATGTTCCAGAATGGAAGAAAGTTGTCCCCAAGGGGAAAAGAAATGGCATCTTAGAAGAATACCATGACAAGGCAACTGCAGGTCACTTTGGCGTTCACAAAACTTATCAACGGTTGCAAAACCTTTATTATTGGCCTAAGATGCGTTACGATGTTGCTCGTTATGTAAAAAACTGCAAAATTTGTCAACAAGTAAAATTTGATCAAGAGAAACCTACAGGACTTCTAGGATGTAGAAGAAGTGTGGATCAACCTTGGACGATGCTCAGTGCAGATCTCATGGGACCATTCCCTCGTTCAGCCCGAGGCCACAAATATCTTCTAGTAATCGTAGATACATTCACAAAATTTACCCTCCTGTATCCATTAAGAGCAGCGACTTCAAGCTCAGTAGCCCATATTATGGAAGATGAAGTCTTCATGTTGTTTGGAGTACCTAAATACCTTATCTGTGACAATGGGTCAGAATTCATTGGTCCTGCCATGAAGAAATTAGGACAGGAATATCAGGTAAAACTCTTGTTCAACGCCAGTCGGCATCCACAAGCCAACCCAACAGAACGGACAAACAAGACCATTGGAAGCATGCTAAGAGCATATGTGGGACAAAATCACCGCCATTGGGACCAGCGCTTACCAAAGATTGGTTTCGCTATTCGCACTGCTGTTCACGAAGTCACTGGTTACTCGCCTGCATACCTAACCTTCGGTAGGGAGCCTTGTGCTACTGGCAATGGATTTAGCCTCCTGAAGGATTGGAATGAGGTGCCCAATGTAAGCGAACCAACTCCTCATGGTGAAAAGATAAAAGAACTGAAGTCAATATACAAGGATGTAACATCAAAATTGGAGAAGTCTCATGAAAAAAATGTGAAGCACTACAATCTTCGTAGAAGACCAACAGAGTTCCATATAGGAGATCAAGTCTTGAAGAAAAACTTCACTCAATCCAATGCAGCCACTTTCTACTCAGCGAAGTTAGCTCCCAGATTTGTTGGCCCCTATACTATCGCTAAGAAGGTTTCACCAGTTGTCTACCAACTCCTAGATGAAGGAGGAAAGAACATCGGAAACTGGCATGTCTCCGACCTCAAGCCATACTTTGAAGGATCAGAAGGACTTTAGAAAATTTGAGAAATTTTCTCTCTCTGGGAGAGGGGGTAGTGTGATGGTTTAAAAATCTTTATTAATAAATATTTAAGTATATGATGCCTCCTGTGGAAAACAAAAGACTGATCACCTTTTGAATTACAATATCTGCAATTTTGTGCTAGCCTGAATTGCCCACAACGCCATCATCATACTCTGCTGTAAATTTAGTTGCCTACCCTCTCTTGAAGGCTCTTTAAAAAGTCCAAATATCCTCAACCCTGCTTTGTGAGTTGGTCGAACAAAGAAGAGTGACGTTTAACCAGGACCTGTCTACTCTTGCTGACTGAGATCAGAGGCCTCTGCCATTTGGTTCCTTGATTTGTAATAGTGAAGTTATTGTGTTGAACCCTCTCGTGAGTTCATGGATTTATTTAGAGGTAAGAATTTTGGAAATATATAGATTAAAATGTAATTAAATTATTAATAAATATAGGAAAGGCCATTCTGCCAACAGTTACAGTTTGAGTTAAAAATATATATGTAAATTAATTTTGGATGATTATTTTACCATGCAGTTTTATATTGTAGGACTAGGTTTGAAATTATTTGATTTTACTAATTGTAATAATCTTTGCTGCTGGGAGAATTAATTTTTATTACATCAGTGAGAAAAATTCTGATTTATTGAAATAAAGTTGTAAGAATAATTCAGTAATTGATTGATTAATTGTAACAGACCAAGTAGAACATGAAATGTGGTTTTGATTCATTAATTTTCCCAATTAATTAAAATGAAATATTATGTCAAAGGTTCTAAATCAATGTGTATCATTCAATGTTTCAAAGTCCTGATTATTTCAACCAAGTACATTAAATCTAGGTGGTAATTGTATGGAAAAGTGACCAATTTTGTCTTATTGAATTTCATGCATAAAACCTGTTGTAGTCATGTTCAGGGGCATCAGGCCTATCCTGGAAGTTAAAGTTAGTTTTCAAGTATTTTATTATTGTAGTGTAATTTAAAAAATTAAAAAAAAAAAATGTGGGAAAAAAACTGTATTACATGTCAAATTTTAGAAATGAAATTAAATAAAAAAAATAATAATAATAATTAATTTATACAATTACTGGAATAGGTTCTATAGCCAAAGGGCACCTGTTTTAGGGTTGAACCTGAACCTTGTACTTTGCTGGCACTGACTGCAATTTCCGATGCTACGCAGCGGTACCTATGGTGCGTCGCTGTCTCAGTCCTACCGAGTAACCTTATTGTTGGAACAAGTAGCGATTTACAAGTAATCTTATTGTTGGAACAAGTAACGATTTCCAAGTGACCGTATTGTTGGAACAAGTAACGAGTTACAAGTAACCTTATTGTTGGAACAAGACTCTCAGTTAAATTGGCCTAACTTTGTGCTACCCTAGTGATGTGTTAGGACTTTGGTTCATTCGGCCTAGGGGCATAACTTACTGTCGAAGACACCCTGAGCATCGGATCAGCCCGGACTTACCTAACCTTAATTTGATATATTATACGCTGTACCTTTAAGATTTGTGTCCTTATTTATTTATGTGTTTAAGTTGTGTTTATGTTAGATGTTAGAATATTTTCAGAATGGTGGCCACCGGTAACAACTGTAAGTAAATTGTATTGTATTTTGTAGGGTACATTTGATCAATATTTTGGTAATCTCTGTGTTATCTCATGAGTTGAATTTGCAATCATAATATTTTGTGTTATGAGATAATTGATTAAACTACAGGTTATCTTATCTGGATATTTTCTTTATCCTAGAATTTTCTTTGTATTGTGAATAACAATTTTTAAACTTTCTATTTCAAGAATAATTTGCCAATTCAGTTGAAATAAGAGTTTTATGTCAATTTAGATTATTAAATAAATAATTTTATATCAAAGTAACTTATTTAATAAATTCAGTCGAATCTTTTGAGACTATTTTAGCTATAAATTTAATTACTTTATCTAAAACTATTATTTTTTTATGCTGATGTTTTCCAGCCATATAAAATATTTTAGATCCATCTTGGATTCTTTTATCTGAGTTTTAACTGGAAATCTGATTAACTGTTCTGTTCACTCCCCTAGTTATATTTTCAGAGAAGGTAAACTAAATTTTGGGTATTTATCTTAATTATTTTTGCACTCCTTTGATTATTGTGTACAACTGTATGGCATTTTGGACTATTCTATTTGGCAAACCTCTGAAACTCAGTCAGCTTGAGAATAACCCCGCTCCAACACCCAAAGGCAAAGGTTGTTCCTCGTTGAGGCCTTTATCTGCACATTCCTTCCAACGAGGTGGCGCCCTTCATCAAGTTGGCTGGTAAGATGTAAATAACTTTAGGCATTTATGGCGTATAGGATATAATTTCCATTTATCGTAGGGAAAATTTAGGAGTGAACCCCACCCACCACCACTGAGCATTCGGGACCGTTACAGTGTGTGGCCAGGATAGCAAGAGACCTGTATCTGTCTGTGTCCCAGGAGCCGGAGCGGGAGTGTCCGCTAGGCCCGGCGTCGGACCCGTGTCTCTGCTGCTCGCAAGGCGTGTGTGGCCAGGATAGCAAGAGACCTGTATCTGTCTGTGTCCCAGGAGCCGGAGCGGGAGTGTCCGCTAGGCCCGGCGCCGGACCCGTGTCTCTGCTGCTCGCAAGGCGTGTGTGGCCAGGATAGCAAGAGACCTGTATCTGTCTGTGTCCCAGGAGCCGGAGCGGGAGTGTCCGCTGGGCCCGGCGCCCGACCCGTGTCTGTGCTGCTTGCAAGAGAACTGTATCTGTCTGTGTCCCAGGAGCCGGAGCGGGAGTGTCCGCTGGGCCCGGCGCCGGACCCGTGTCTGTGCTGCTCGCAGGGCGTGTGTGGCCAGGATAGCAAGAGACCTGTATCTGTCTGTGTCCCAGGAGCTGGAGCGGGAGTGTCCGCTGGGCCCGGCGCCGGACCCGTGTCTGTGCTGCTCGCAGGGCGTGTGTGGCCAGGATAGCAAGAGACCTGTATCTGTCTGTGTCCCAGGAGCCGGAGCGGGAGTGTCCGCTGGGCCCGGCGCCGGACCCGTGTCTGTGCTGCTCGCAGGGCGTGTGTGGCCATGATAGCAAGAGACCTGTATCTGTCTGTGTCCCAGGAGCTGGAGCGGGAGTGTCCGCTGGGCCCGGCGCCGGACCCGTGTCTGTGCTGCTCGCAGGGCGTGTGTGGCCATGATAGCAAGAGACCTGTATCTGTCTGTGTCCCAGGAGCCGGAGCGGGAGTGTCCGCTGGGCCCGGCGCCGGACCCGTGTCTGTGCTGCTCGCAGGGCGTGTGTGGGCAGGACGAGGGTCGGCCCTGCTACAACGCCTCCGTCTACCCGGACCGGCCGGACAAGAGGCGGCTGGGGCCGTGCGCCTCCAACATGCTGTGCCTCCCCAGGGACGACCTCGGCCCGGTGAGTCATCGATAAGTAACAACATTTTGACTCATATTTACACAATCTTTTAAATTGTTACTATAGTTTTTCCTCTCGCTTAGAACTATCAATATTGCATCTAGAGTTAGATCATCTTTTATCACGCGCTTCCCTCACTCACCCCCAGGATGAGCTTATTCAATCCGCTCACTCCCATCCACATAAAAAAAGTACAGTTGGTTGCACGAGATAGAGACAACCTGCCCATACGTAGCACAAATTCTGGCGGGCTGTCTCACGTCTCGTGCTTCAATGGATTCATTAGCTGCTTTGTTAAACCAGTGTCCGTCTTTATTAATACGCAAGCATGTTTCATTTCATATTATTTTCTCAGCTTGTGAGCATCGTAGGGGAAATCTGTGTATACTGTTAGAAAGGTATAGTCCTGTGGATGAGCAGAATCACATTCTAATTCACATCGGACTCCAGAGCTACGCCCCACAGGCTATCAAAGATCCAGAATGTTAATCTTATGGAGGAAGGAGAATCTAATGTAAAACCAACTGCTAAAAAAACAGGAAGAACAAATGTTTTATTCCTAAAATGTTTTTAAGCTTCTTGGGTCCAGGTCAATTCAAATTTTGATCGAATTTCGATCAGGAGACGATCCTCTAGTAAGTATAATTATGAGAACTTGCAAAGCCATCAGGGCGTAGCCCTGAAGTAATTTTTAAAATAAGCCAAAAACTAAATCAAACACTCTTTGATACCTTATATTTATTCTAAAAAGTCTTTACTTAATATGTCTAATGGTTTTCACATGATGTAATTAAAATACTCAAATTCCATTTGATAATATTTTGAGGATAGAGACATATAATAGTAAGGTGATTGAAGTGTGTCCACAATTAATTAACTACTTACTTCATTTTTTTTCCCACAGTTGGAAGTTTTCATTTAACATTTGGTAGATTATATTTCTCTATAATTTGATTTCCCTTTTCACAGCGGCTGACACACTAAACACTACTATATTTATGTGTAGGATAATTTCATTGATAAAACTGTGATAAATGAGTACCTAAGCAACTATAGAGTGAATGAGCAAAGCATATTATTCCATCTTAAAGGCAAATGGGAGTACGAATAAACAAAGCAAAGCTGGAGCTGGGAGTAACCGGTTTGTAATTACACTGCCAATATTGTTCAATTTGCACCAATAGAAGTGGTTGAAATGCTGTGAGGCCAATATTGAGGCCAGACAATGCAATCTACTGGTTAGTGGTTCTGATTGGATATAGGCTACATTACCTACTCGGAATTAAAAAGGTTTTGGTTTTGAGTTAAAAAACATATATAAAAAGAAATAAAATCATGACTTACAGGAGGTACATTTAGAGTAGCTAATTAAATTTAGTACCATAGAAACTTAAACCATCAACTTAAATTTTTTAAACTCTTATCAACACCTGGATAAATTTGCTTTTTAAGTAAAGAGAGTTAGAAACTATAGAGACTGATGTAATCAGAACATTCATATTGTATTTTTACTTTGATCTTCATTTTACATGATTGTTAGAAACATTCTTTTAGGAATTAAAATAAGTAGTTATATGATAATTTTGAATAAGAACCAAACCATTTAAAAACATTAAAACTCAGGTGACCATGATCATAAGTTCTTAAATACCAGTAAGGACTGTTCCAGGCAGATCCCAGGAAGTAAGCACTGTCGGCGCTGCCACAGAGAGTACAACTCTTGCCCATGTCCTGGGATCTTGCCCTTATAGCGAAACGCAGATAAATGCCAGACATCACAAGGTCAGATCTATGATCACCGAATCCCTCTGGAAATTGAAATACCAAGTCTACGAAGAAGTGCACGAATTATCCGATGACGGAGGAACACGACGAATTGACATGATAGCCATTAAGGAAGGCTCGCAAAATGGAACAATAATAGATCCTACCATCCGGTTTGAAATTGGCAAAACTCAATCAAAAGAAATTCAAACTGAAAAAGAAAATATTTATGTGCTGAAGTTATTGTAAAAATAAATATGGCCTGGAAAAAATTGAAGTGATTGGTTTGGTACTAGAGGAACTATACATAAATCAGCAGTAAATTTTAGCAAACAATTAATTTGGACTGCCTTCAAATTATTAATCCAAATCTCAACAAGTATTCTTAAAGACTTTATCAAAATTTTAAGCCATAATTTATATTCAAACTATTAGTGTAAATTTTTGTTGTTGTGTAATCTTCATTTTGACTCCACCTTTATTCATATCAAAATTCAATTGTGTTAGCATTCTTTGTCTCAGCCGACCCTCAATGAGGGAAGATTGCTATTCTTTATTGAATAAAGTTATATATTAGACACACTTCCCTTGCATGATTAGCGAGGTCTATTTTATGATTATTGTATTCCAGAATGAATTAGAAACAGTATGCCAGTGCGCAGAGCAAAGAATCGCTTGTGGGTCGGACAACAAGACGTACGAGTCAACCTGCAAGATGTACAGAGTGGAGAAGAATGTCCGCGTCACCCTACAACATTGGGGCCCTTGCCATCATGGTTAGTAGATATTCATCACTATAATATACTGTACAGTATTGCCAGTATTACCTTAAAATATGTATCAAACTTTATTATGGTGCTAAGGATAGTAAAAAAAAGAGTCTACTAAAAATTAAAAACTGTAGAGAAAAGAATTGCTACCTTAGATTAATGAAGCCAGTTGGGTTTCTTGAAGAGTCATTTTCACCCCTCTAAAAATACTGAGAATATGCCTCAGCATTCCCCTCTTTCAAACATTTTTTTTTTTTATATTTATAGTTAAAAAAATTTTCTTGCAGATTAAGGTTGGATTTAGGTCCCTCATACCTGATTAATCGGTAAAAATTAATTGCATTAATAGTAAAAAGTGTAAAAACTAAGAAATATTGGGTTATTTTTCTACACTGAGAGTTATATTTTTACATGTTTATTTCATTGTATGACGGTCCTACTATAACAGTTCAACTAAATTATTACAAAGTTTCAAGAAAAACACTTAAAAAACAAGAGAATATAAAACCATGTTTTGCCCAAAATTCATATGTTTTGCATTACCTACTGCTCTCCCCATAGGCATCATTTGAAGGGTGCAAGGGGGGGGGGGGGCAGTTGCCCCCTCCCCCCACTAATATGGAAATTTTGTAAAAAATTCAAATTTTGCTATAAATATAATTACAAAAGTTTTAACTTAAATTAAGCTTCTTTGTGGCCTGCACAATAATAAGGACAGGAGTTTATTGTAAACAAAATATATTCATAAAAAAATTAATCCCCCCTCCCAATAAAAACTTTGAAATTAAGCTGTTAGCTCTACCAGCCCAAAAGTGAAGATGACTCGTAACTAGAGCTTTTAATTTTAATACTTGATCAATTTCAAAGGGTCACAAGTTGTTATGTCTGTAATGCTCACTAGCTCACAGATATTAAGTGACTTGATTTACCTCTATAATCTTTATATGTATGTAATCAATACAATTTACCATTAGCACAAAATATGAGCATACGTAAAACTACTCTCAATGCAGCAGACCTGCCTACTTAGCAAATTTTCAATGGAATTGATTTTTTTTATTTTCCCATAAACAAGATTGGAATGAGGAACAGGTTTGCTGTCGTAGGAGTAATGTACCGGTAAGCAAATGACGTTAATCCCTTCCTATAGTAAGGTGCACTAAAATAGTCCAATGAAAATTTAAACAGCTGTGTCCCCCCTCAACCCCTCTCACTCTGCAATGTTGTCATTTGTGCTTATATGTTTACCATGTGTAATAAGGTCTATAGAGGAAAAAGCATAAAACATATGTTTCAGAATAAATTTGGCCACAATGTTCTGACTATCATCGGACTAGTTTCGTGAATCCTACTTTATGAATTTCATACCAGATTTATGAAGTTATGGAAATTAATCAAAGGGCTCTCATAAGTAACATGGGAAATGTATTTTGGATTTTTTTTTCTAAATCAGTTAAGCAAAATAAAAAAAAATTAGATTTTAAAATTTTTTTTGTTTTCAATCTTTTTTAAATGGTTTTATAACTTTTCTTTAACTTCATACCGAATTTCTTCAAAATCTAACTTTTCTGTCAAAAATTTATCAGTACCACGGACACAAAATATGAAATTGAACGAATGGTGTTTTTGGCTTCTGGGGACCTTAAAATGAAAAAATAACATGGTCCCAGGCTGAGGTCTTGCCATGGCTACTACCCCAAGAGGGAAATTGGCTAAAATTATAAAGTCTAACAGAGTTTTGCCCATAACAGTTCCTCAAGTGACCTCTGGGCCGGAGGGAGCGACTGTGTTTCTCGGACAGCCAATCGTCCTGGACTGTGAAGCTAAAGGCTTCCCCGTGCCCTCAGTTACTTGGGAGTTTGTGGCTGCCGACAGCAGTGTCTTGGTTCTTCCAGGTAACTGACACAATTTGAGTTTGTAAATTAAATTTTCTATTTATATACTTGCCTACTTTTTATAAAACCTATAAACTAGAGATAAAAATTAAAAATCATTGCTAGGCTATATAACATTAATTGGAATATTCACAAAATGATCAGGGCAGCACCTTGCCAAACAAGTTCCAAGTGGTTTCATTAAGTTATTAATGTTGTACTTGCATACTCAAATTTTTATTTTTATGTTGCCTGTCGCCAAACCACAAAAAAGTTAAAGTTTAATATAATTTGGAGATTTGTTTTAGGAGTAATGTGCAAACATTATACATGAAAAGATGCAAATATTTATTGGTAACAACTTTTGTTAAGGTATGAACTTCATATTTACAATAAATCGAAGTAAAATAGGAAAATTCTCAAATATAACGTGAAAATTCTTTCAATTTGAAGTTTATGTTCAAATATTGACCCTGGCTTGTAAGAAACTATCAATAAATACAACATTTTCTTGTAGGAAAACTTTTTGTGAGTAGAATAAAGCTTGTTTGAGATTTTTGTGGGTTATCGCACAATTGAGTTTTAGGCCTATATGAAAGCTTGCATAATGACGTCTTAGCCGCCATTTTCCAAGATGGCGGAAAATGCCAAAATAGGAAAAGTTGGGAATTTTCACGAAATGATCAGGGGACCATCCCAAACACGTCCCAAGTGGTTTTGCTTTGTTATTAAGTTTGTCCAATTGAAATGCTAACTTCCCCGGACTATAAAGGTAAAGGTATGCGAGCTCTCAAGGGTTAAGGGTTGTGGCGAGAAGAGGAATGAGGAAGGTTTGCTGCCATAAAAGTAATGTACCACTAAGCAAATTACGTTAATCCCTTCCTATAGTAAGATGCACAAAAATATTCCGATGAAAATTTAAACAGCAGTGTCCCCCCTCAACCCCTCTCACTCTGCAATGTTGTCAATTGTGGTTATATGTTTACCATGTGTAAAACAGTATTATACATATGTTTCAGAATAAATTTGGCAACAATGTTTTGACTCTCATCGGACTATTTTTGTGAATCCTACTAAGTTATAGTGAATTTCATACCAGATTTTATGGAGTGGAAATTAATCAAAGGGCCCCCAAAAGTAACATGGGGAATGTATTTTGGATATTTTTCTAAACCAGGTAAGCAAATTTAAAAAATTTAGATACTAAAATGTTTGTTTTCAATCTTTTTTTAATGGTTTTATAACTTTTCTACAACTTCATACCAAATTTCTTCAAAATCCGACTTTCCTGTAACAAATTTATTAGTACGGTACCACGGACACAAAATATGAAATTGAACGAATGGTGTTTTTGGCTTCTGGGGAATTTAAAATGAAAATATAACATGGTCCCAGGCTGAGGTCTTGCCATGGCTACTACCCACAGAGGGAAATTGGCTAAAATTATAAAATCTAACAGAGTTTTGCCCATAACAGTTCCTCAAGTGACCTCTGGGCCGGAGGGAGCAACCGGAGGGAAAGCCTGCCAGAGCAGTAATTTGGGTTTAAAGCCGCTAAACACCATGGCATTAGCTGGAACCTACAGAACCATTTTGGTTTTAGCGAATTTCTCTATAGGGAATACGCTATTACGGTTCATGGGACCCGGGACCATGTTAATTTTAAATTTTGAGGTCCCTAGAAGCCAAAAACAACACTGCTTCAAATATTATACGTATAATATAATACATTTATATAATATTTATAAGATTAATATTATATAATATTTATAATATTTATAATACTTATATATGTGTCTGTTTACATTATACTTTACGTTTACTTTTTAAAGAAACCTCCGATTTTGATGAAATTTGGTACAGAGTATTTAGGCAGCATTCATCGGGTTAAATTCAAAAACCAGCTTGATCGGACCAGGGGAACAGGGTTATATGGGGTTCCAAAAGGGTAAAAAAATTAGTTTTTGGCATGTTTTGACATAATTTTTTCATATTTGCCAATTTTAACTTAAACCATTTAAAGGAACTTTAAAAAACAAACAATTTAGTATTTCGAATCATTAAAATATCTGGTTATGGAGAAAATTCAAATCAAATTTCCCATGTTATTCTTATGAGTAAATCTTTAAAATGTTATATATCGCTTATTATCAACACATTTTAATAAAAATTTTTATGAACCTTCACTAGGTGGGGAGTAACTAAGATTTGATCAAAAAATGCATGGCAGCAAACCTAAATGCTAAATCCCATGGTATTCTCATGGAAAATAAATAACTGAATAATTGGTGCTATAGAGACGAAGATAATAAAGTGTCTGGTTGTAATCAGCTGATCAGCTGTCTTCTGAATTTGTTTAATTTGGAATGTTTATGTTTTGGGATTTGTAAACAAATCATTCTTTTTGCATGGAAGCTTTGGATATGCACTTTTAATACAATTTTAAAAAATAACTTATTACAATTTAAATTTTAAATAAAAATAATTGACTGAGAAATATAATGCCATTAAATATGTTATATTTTCTTTGTAAAGATTATTCATTATATAAGGTAACCTCAAAGTTCTATGATGTTGAAACAAAAATATCTTTGGAAATTCGCTGAGTACGCAGGTCTGCTGCGATGAGGGTATATCTTTATAAGGACATTTACGTTTTTTTATCAAGTACATTATTTAATAAATAATTTTTTGATACGAATAACACAAATTATTTGTACTTTATTTTATGTTTCCCTTTCCCCCAATAACCCGCCGGAATTTTCACAAAACCGAAAAAACTATCAGTCCACATTAGTCCAGGTTTGTGGGACTACAATAAGACCAAAAATATAACTAGCCAATATAAAGTTAATATCATTGACACAAAACAGTTTTAAGCTGCACACAAAAAAGTTTTAAGTTGTATTTTTTTTTAATAAATTACTATTTGCTTAAAAATGACTTTTCCTGAGCAGGAGACGACCCACTGGTTTCCGTCCAGTCACGCGGTGGCCCAGAGAAGTTGATGGTGACGTCGTGGGTGCAGATCCAGCAAGCTCGCAAGTCCGACGCAGGCACCTACTCCTGCGTGGCCGCCAACAACGAGGGTGCAGCCAGAGCCGTGTCCCACGTCACCGTGCGATGAACACTCACACTGCTGCTTTCATGTAAAAAGAAAATAAATTTTCCTATTTTTGTACTCATTTTATTTGTAGCCTCTCACAAATCTGGCATATCAGACCACGGAGGTGCCGGATTGTGAAATGACAGGTGGAAGGAATCAATTTCACACTGGATCCAATTTCACCCCCACTTATTACTCGTCCACTGTGAACCATACATTTAACAGCCTCGAATACTTATTGAACATCGAATTAGGTCAAGAGGGGTAAGTGTACGCCCCAAATTACATAGTACCACTTTGACTGCAGATTTAAAAACACATGTAAGTGATATAAAAATAAAATTTTGTATAATTATTCTTTGGAATGTTTTGTATATGTAGTACTTTTATTTTGTTAAAAATGTTAATTTTGTATTTTTTTTAATTTTTTTAAGTGATGTTTGGGGTGTACACTTGCCCTTGAATCTGGGGTAAGTGTACACCCCCCTCAATGTAGCTTTGCATTGCATATATGTTGATGTTGGGGCAAGTGGATTATAGAGAAGAAAATGAGCTTTCTTTTGATTTTTAATTTATCAAAATATCTTGAACGGTCTAGGAGTTATGAACCTTTTTTTAAGACTTCGCACAGTAAAACGCAAAACCCAGTTTTTTTAGAAATTGTAAAGTAAATGAAAATATAGAGAAAACACTGTTTCAATTAATTGACAATTAATAGGGTGTTGAAGAACAGAAAATTATCTTTATTTTGATTTTTTTATCCATCAAAATATCTTTAAAAGTATGGTAGTTAGGAAATTACTTGTAAACGTCCGCTTGGTGAAGTAACCTGAAACCTTAATAAATTATTTTACTTATGGAACACAAAATAAATCTTAACTTTAAAAAAAAAAAAAAAAAAAAAAAAAAAAACAGGTTTTTATCTTGCTATTCATACATGAGACAACAGTTTGCCTTATCATCAGCTAATTTATCCATTATAGAGGGGGGCGTACACACTTGCCCCATTGGTAAAAGTACACTTGCCCCAACAGCGATGTAACACAGAGTAAGTGTAGGTCCCCCCCCCCCTAACTCCTACAAAATGACTTTGTAGGGGATTAAAAATATTATTTTTGAATTTCTCTTCAAAAAATGAGTCAGATCACCAATTTTAAAATAAGCACCAGGGAGACCGAGCTTAAGCTCGGTAAAATTATTACTTTCGTTCTCACACAAAGCTCATTTGCTCCGCTCACTCCGAAAGCCATGCTGCACTTTGGTATAATTTTATTAAACTACAGGTTAATGATGTAACACATAGGTTTATATCTACAGTTATCAGCAGATTTTTGTTCAATTAATAAAATCTCCATAAGGATAACATGGAAACTTTGAAGTGCTCTAGCGTGAAAACCGGATTTTCCCCAGCTATGGGACCAGCTCCAATCGATTTCTGGTAGCCAAAACCCCCATATTCAATCAGAAAATCAAAAATCCTTGGAGCGAAAAAAAACTTTGCCCATACAAACGGAGCTTGTTTTAGAGTATAGTACCAGGGGGACCGAGCTTAAGCTCGGTAAAATTATTACTTTCGTTTCTCACACAAAGCTCGTTCGCTCCGCTCACTCGCCAGGCGGAAGGTTTGCTGCACATTGGTATGATTTTCCTAAAACCACAGGATAAAGATGTAACACATTGGTTTATTTTATCTACAGTTATCAGCTGATTTTTGTTCAACTTAAAAATCTCCATAAGGATAACATGGGATCTTTGAAGGGCTCTAGCGCGAAAACCGGATTTTTCCCAGCTATGGGACCAGCTCCAATCGATTTCTGGTGGCCAAAACCCCCATATTCAACTAAAAAATCAAAAATCCTTGGAGCGAAAAAAAGCTTTGCCCAGACAAACGGAGCTTGTTTTAGAGTATAAGATAAGATTACCTTAGTATCTGAATTTTTAGTAATTTCTTAAATTTTCCGAGCGGCACTTGCATTTAGAGTAGAAATTTAAGATGTTTTTTAATTCATCAAAACACACAGTAATAATAACCAGATCATTTTTTAGTGATTATAATTTGAAAGAGCATATTTTTAAATACCTTTGGCTAAGTTTTGAAATTTTTTTAATAATAAACCGATTTTTGATTAGCTGGGAGTCCACATTCCCTGGGCGTACACTTACCCCACTTGACCTAGCAGTACTAAGGTACATCAAAGAAGATGAAATGGCAAAATAGCAACCTTAATAATGACCGAATCGTTTCTATTGGTCTAAATTTCAAATAGTCTAATACCAAGAACCAGGGTGTGATAAATGTCACAAATTGCAGTTAGCTTCATCTGAAAAGCACGGGATAACTGGAAGGCCAGAATGACAATGTGCCAAATTACCGAGGGAATACTGAAGGCCTATTTTATTTCATTTTACTCAACCATAGCAAAATAAAATGCTTTTGTTAGTATTCTTAATGAAGGATTCCCATAGGAAAATGGCCCTCCATTTTCGCATAATAAGTTCCAAACCACAAAGTGCATACTTATGGATGTCCATTATTGCACTGGGATAGCTTGAATGAAAAATGAAAATTAATCATAAGTTTAATTAAATTAATTTGACTAAATTTGGTCTATTTTTTAAGTTGGTACTGCAGCTTTATAGTAAATTTTAAACTTGGGAATGACTGTGTCAGGAGTTATCACATCACAACCTAACCCTTGAGACCATGATACTTTTCTATTTTGAGGTCCCACAGAAGACACAAACACAGGTTTTTTTTCAATTCATTTATAATTAGTGTATAGACTACAGTGTACCAGGTGTCCCAAAATAGTCCCCCATTCAAACTTTTTTGGCAACTATAGATTGATTTTTATACCAATAACATTTTTAGATCAGAAGGGAAAATACAAAACCTTCTAATTTACTGTATATGTACTGATATAATATTTACAGAAAACTTAGGCTAATAAATACATTTTTCTAAAAGCTGGAGAAAATTTATACATTCATGTTCTTTTATATCATCACCTATGACTTAGACTTCCAAGATGGTGGTTTAACACCAGGAACAGATTCATACTCTGGGTATGAAGGAAAAGATTCTTTTCCTTTAGCTGCTGCTAAAGCTGGTAGTTGTTCTTTAGTTCCTTTGAACCTCTCATCGATTTCAAGTGCTTTTTTCTTCTTTTCAAGCGCCAGATTGTAATTCTGCATCACTTCTTCTTCGGATGGAGGCTCTCTTCTTCTTCCTCTCAACCAGGATTCCCATTCTGCAGGTATCTCACGGTCAAAACCATCTTCTTTCTCGATCGGTTCAAAATACCTTGCCCTTTTACTTCTGTTACCACCAGGAGGTATTTCAAAATACTTATTACCAAAATGATCTTTACCTTTCAACTCGCCAACAAATTTACGAGGCTTCAATGAATTGTAAAGATTTTTGAACAATATTCCAATGACATCTCTTTCTCTCTTCGCCATTATTCAGTAACAAAATCTGTAACAGAATTACAGCTTTAGAAATAATATGGCTATCAAGAGACTCTTTTAGCATAATCCATCTAACATTGGTTCTTACTGGTAAACGAACAAACATCTTTCCAAGTCCTCTTATTCCTGAAGTGTCCAAAACAAGCCCGCACAAACCAAAGATGCCAATAGATGGAATATAAAATGGCTGTAGTCCTTGAGGTTAAAATTTGATTAAAAACATGTACATGTCATGTACAGCTAGTAAGATGTGAACTTGGTAAAATACCCAGTGGGTAGGTATTTATAAAGTTCGAATATTCACCCCAGCCCCAAAAATCGGGTATTTATAATTTCCATTGAATTTAGAGAAGATTGAATTGTATTTTTGCAATTATTATCCTGTAAGAATGGTAAAATGATAATAAAATGTGTTTTAAAATTTTCATATGATCCCTAACAGCATTTTACTTCTGAGGATAATCGACATAAATACCCAGATTCGTTTTTTTCTTAGTTAAGTTTATTTGATCTAATTGATGGTGACAAAGAGTTTATGAAAGTAATAATCCTATAATATAATACGAGGAGTGTCTGGCAATGTATTGACCACAATCTCTAATCCCAGTGGGTAGATTTTGCAAAAACTTTACAATTAAAAGTTTAGAAACATCCTCAACCCCAGGAAAAAATCTATTTTGATATAGAATTAAGTTTAAAATTTATAGCCTAATTTTTAACATTGGTCTTATGGGTTGCCATTCTGGCAGTGAATTAACAACGAAACGTGAACAAAAACAATGTATCTAGAACAAACCGAGGTAGGTGACACCAACAGCTGATTGATGCTGATTTAAGCGGATCCTGAACCTTTGACGTAATGTTGTTTCTTTTTACACATGAGTGGTTTGCTTTGAATATTTTTAGTGAGTGGTTTGCTATGAATAATTTTAGTGCTGCACCTTTGACGTTATTGGTTTTGTTACCGGTATTGTTTTTGTTGATGTGACCTAACTCCTCCTCATTCTAGATTTCTTGAACAAAAATAAAAGATCACTACCGGTACTTTTAAGGATTTTTTATAAAACAGCTGTTGACTGTGAATGTGAAGATGTATAGTTGGTTGTTGGTGAAAAGCTGATAGCCTGGTTACCATGATACAAAATTGAATTAAAACCAAAAGGCAAGGCTCGGTCAACCCGGTACTTTTTTTCGGTCATTTCAAGAGAGGAAAAGTTGACCTAGTATTTGTTAACCAACCCAAGGAAATAGGAACAAAAACTCAGTCTGTATGATTATAATAGGCCTATTCAAAAATAATTTTTAAAAAATTTTGGTTCATTGTTCATGTTATCTTAATTTTATTATCTCTTAACACAAAATCTAATAGAGTAGGAATTATTCTTACAAGCAATGATAGTAATAAAACAATTTGAAGCAAGTTAAACTGACCTTATTACATGATTTTAAAAAATATCTAGGTACGAGGGGTAATCAAAAAGTAAGGAACGTTCCTTTCTTACGCCGTTAGGTGCCAGCGTATCGCCTATATTAGGGCATGTGAGCACTCGCGGCCTCAGTGGCTATCCAGCCGTGAGGCTATGAGCATCATCGCTCAGCCAGTTTTCTTTATTTTTAAATTCAAAATGGCCGCTCATGTAAAAAATCCCGCCAGTTGCAAAGTGCGATTGGTAACACGGTTTTTGTTGACAAGAAACTTAAAACCAATAAAGATTTATCTAAAAGTGTGCGGGGTGTATGTGAACAATATCTTGAATGAAAGTTCTGTGCGTAAGTTGTGTAGTCAGTTTACAAATGACGGAACCAATGTTCTTGATGAGCAGTACAGTGGACGACCGAGCATTGTGACTGACGAACTGGTCATTAAAGTTGACGAGAAGATCCGTGAAAACCGCTGCTCCACCATAATGGAGCTTTCGTTATCTTTCCTTCAAGTTTCATGGACTTTGCTGTGTTGAAATTGAAAGAATAAAAATCAATAAATCTCCATCGGTTTTAGGTTTTTTGTCAAAAAAACCGTGTTACCAATCGCACTTCCCAACTGGCGGGATTTTTTATAGGAGCGGCCATTTTGAATTTAAAAATTAAGAAAACTGGCAGAGCGACGATGCTCCTAGTGTCACAGCTGGATAGCCACTGAGGCCCCGGTTGCTCTCATACCCAAATATAGGCGATACGCTCACGCCTAGCGGCGTAAGACGGAAGCGTTCCTTACTTTCTGACTAGCGCTTGTATTTCCCCTAAATGGAAGGTGCAGTTTTGAATACTTCACTTGTAAAATTTATTATGTGAGGTATAAGATAGGAAAATATGGTTGGCACCTTTGAATTTGTTGACTCAATTACTTTTGTTAGTACGCTTTCTAAGAAAAAAGGTGTTTCCCATTCCCATTCAATTAACCGATCACAATGTTGTCGGTTAAATTGTGCACAAACTTAAATTTGCTTTAATGACCTAAAAAAGATCAAACAAAGAAAGACAGGTCGAAGTGGCCCAGTATGTCCCTCAATTGACTCTGGGCGACTTTTTCCTTTGGGGATGTGTGAAAAACATCGTAGGCTATTTCTCTCCTATTCGACACCACCATCTTCACTTAAGGTCCTTCTCCTGAGGCAGCGAAGTCAGATGCTCTTGAGATATTTGACAGGACTAAACAGTGGTTTGCAGACAACAAACTATGTCTAAATGAAGAAAAAACACAGCACATGATCTGTAGCCTCGGCCCTGGCATCGCAAATGAGGAGTTACCTAGGGTAAAGCTGCTGGGGTTTGCTCTGGACCCTAAGTTAACGTGGAAGGACCATATCAGCAGTGTTGGCTCCAAACTAGCTCGGGTCATATTCCTGCTGTGCAGACTTAAGACGATGCTGGCAGGAGATTACCTGGTAGTGGTTTACTTTGCCCTCTTCCACAGTCATTTTACCTATGGCCTACTACTATGGGGACATGCCACAGGCTGCGACAGAATTTTAAAGCTGCAGAAGAAGGCGTTACGGATCATTGACTCTGCTGGTTATCGAGACCACTGTAAACCAATATTTCAGAGATTGGGTATCCTTACAGTTTACAGTAATTTATGTCCTCCTCAACCTACTTCACATAAAAACCACTATGAGTGAGCATGAACTAAGATCGGACCAGCACTCTTACAGGACAAGGGGAAGAGACAACATCAACATACCATACTGTAGGCTAAGCAAGAAAAAAGATTCCTTCCCCATCCTTTCCATGAGGATGTACAACGCCCTGCCCAACACTGTCAGGAGCCTGCAACCCAGGGAGTTCAAAAGAAAAGTAAAATCGTGGCTTGAGAAAAATCCCTTTTATTCCATTGGGGAATACTTTGAGGCTAGAAAGGACACAATTATGTAAACCCTGCCGCCACTTGCCCTCGGAAGTATAAGTTGCTTAAGTTTTATTAAATCAAAGTGTTTTTATTTTATTAAGTTTTTTTTTACAAATTGACGCAATCAATCCAGTATTACTGGTCAACGATGATGACGGAGGTATCAAGGTATCAAAGTATCTCCGACGATCCTTGATTTTGGTCATTTAAAGGAAATGGATTAATAAGACAGCATAATTGATTATAAGAATAAAGAAACATGCTGCACAGAACATTGGCCGAGATTGATCAAAGATTGGATGTGATGTATTGGTGTTGGTGGGAGCTATTGGTGTTAAGATGTATTGAAATGTACGGTACTAAATGTATCAGTATAAAACTGTTGGTGATGTAATTCTAAAAAAATTAATATTTCTAATATATTTTTCAGTTCTCTTTTTATTTAGGCCGAATGTTAAAACTGCACCATTCATTCAGTAGAAATCCCCTCGATAAATAGGCTACATGGAAATTCCTCCCAGGTATTTACAAATTAGAATGCATTTACCATAATTTAATTTGGTTATTAATTTGGTTACCCACCCCGCGGGGACTTAAGCTTAAGGGTTAAGATAAGTTCATGTTGAAGCCAAAAGCTAATGTTTAAATTAATACATAATTTACTTGGGCCTATTCATAAGTCTTTGAGAGTTGTGAAATTCATGGATTAAAGTCAAAGTCTTTATTAAGCCAAAATCAACAAATTAGGTGCATTAGCCAAGTCATTTATACAAAACTCAATATCCTTAATGCTAAAAAACTAAACTAGCCTATTTACAGAGAAAGAATTCTAGAACTAGAACAGAGAATCAATCCACAAAATATTGGGGGTTAGTCTGTGAGTAGCCAAAACCCACTGTGAATAGGGCTAGGCCTATATGAATTTTAACTCAGCAACTGGTGTTATCATTAGCCAATTTTGGTAGTCTAACTTAACCAAATAAATATTGAAAATATTTTTTTAGTCGATAAATTAATATTATTACACCTACCAGTACATGAAGCTGATTATTTTTAAATTACACAATGAAACTCAAAATAGATTTCATTATAAACAAAAACAATTAATTATGAAATAAAATATTAATAGACTATGGTGATGTTGTATATTGTATAATAAACTTACACTACCAGTAGTAAAAAAGGGCAAAAACACAGAAAAGCCCAATCACAAAAGATAGACCAGCTGACAGTCAAGATGACTGTAGTGCCACAGGAGAAATACATCCCATAAGAGCATTAGCGTTGACTATGTACACTCAAGGTCTGTAGAGGAAAAGAAAAAGCATAACTTCTTCCTAAGGTCAGCTGAATATCTATTTTTTGTGTTCCAGATATGAAGCGTCTAAACTAAAACGGAAGTCAAGCTACGTTATAACATTTACCATTACACAGCTGATTGAAAAGAGAATGAAGCTGTCTTCCCACGGGTACGATATTCATCGTAACGACACCATAAGTTATTACTCTATTTTACATTTGGATTATTAGTTAATAAAAAACATTATCTAATAACCAAATCAACAATTATCAATTATTTATGGTAAATCTAAAACCATAAATTTTCTACCCTTGTTTGGTTTGAAATTCCTTATTTTAGTAATTATTACTAAAATAAGGAATTCACTATTATAGTGAAGACCAAAAAATCTCCAATGCAAACGAGAACGACTGTTGTTTCCTGCAACGTTGGCAACACTTGCAGGTAACAAAGAGTAAAATGTTGGTTTTTAACACTTTTTCAACCAATATAAGTATAATGCTATTTATGTATATTTTGTTGTCATATTGACTTTGAATTTTTCATAATTGACTTAATACGTATATATTATGGAATTAAATTTAACGTGATCGATTGCAATGTATTTGCTTAAAGATTAATAAAGAGTATCATTGAGTATCATCAACCGACAAAGCCTCTGTGGCGACATCCACGGATGTCGTAGAAAGTGACACCATTGCTCTTACGGGATGTAGCTGACCTGGCCCTGGCCTACAGTCATCTTGTATTAGACTGTATTAGACTTAATACGTATATATTATGGAATTAAATTTAACGTGATCGATTGCAATGTATTTGCTTAAAGATTAATAAAGAGTATCATTAAGTATCATCAACCGACAAAGCCTCTGTGGCGACATCCACGGATGTCGTATGTCGTAGAAAGTGACACCATTGCTCTTACGGGATGTAGCTCACCTGGCCCTGGCCTACAGTCGTCTTGTATTAGACTGTGGTAGCAGTATTAAGTAGCAGTAAACCCACATCCGTCTCGATCGAGGAATAAATCCAACCCCATCTTAGTTATCCTTATCTAATGTGACTAACATTCTAAATACACACTACATATACAATATATGGCTTACAATAGTCCTCAACCAACTGAATTAAACCAATCACTATACTACATACTAACAAGTAAAAAGAAGTAACCACAAAAATAATAATAATATTGAACCTCGTGGTTTCATGGTAAAACACTAAAGCCAACCTCGCGGTAAACTAGAAAAAAAGTAGCAGTAGCGAAGACAGACGAGGTTCTCTTCTAAGTAGCAGTTAAGCATAAATAAGCAGTTGAACTTTTTTAGTTTTTAGTAGGGTTATGTTATGTTATGTTTTAGAGTTAATGATCTAAGGAAATAGCGCACAATAAGCCTATTTTATTATAATTATGTTTGCATTCGTTAAGAAGAACGCTATTTCTTTCTCTTCCTTGAAAATTATTCGTGATAGCTTAGCCGTGGTTTCTGCAAAAGGCGTCAACCCTCTTTTCATAACTCCAGCTCACAGTATAAAAACAAGTAAGTAGTCCTAGACCCATTATTGATCATAAAACTTTAAGATAGAAAAAAAGTGATTGTGATAAAAGAACAGGTCTGTTCTTTTATTCTTAGCAGCCTATTAATCAAAACGGCAATTCAATTTTTATTAATGTTTTGTCCTGTTTTGCCAATTGACGTGTCCTATGCAATCAATTACTTTGTATTTGTATTGTCTACGGGAAATAAAGAATTTGAATTTTGAATTTGCCCTTTTTGTAGGCCTTAGGCCTATAATGAGATTAGCTCAATCCAAATTAGGCCTAATACAAATTCCACAGCTTATTAAGATTGAGACCAACCAGTTCATGTCTTCCACATTTTAACCCTAGCAGTGGCCAATGTTAGAAGTGGGAAGTATGATAAAGCAGCAAGTATGATAAAGAATACCCATAGGCTAAATGTAGTGACAGAAATATTACCAGGTGCGCAAATTAGGGACTTAAGCAAGTATCTCTCTGAAATTGAAAAAGTACCTAAAAAAGTCATAATAAATATTGGATCAAATAGGCCTAACATAGCCCATTCCAAAACCCCGAACCATACAATGAGACCCTTATGGTTAACAATAGAAGCAGCACAGAAAAGATTTCCTTGCACGAAATGGTTTGTGAATGGTATACTCTTTAGGAGAGATATCAGAGACAAGTATGTCTCAGAGATTAATGAAGCGCTAAGATTCATGTGCGACCAGCTAAAGGCAACATTTGTTGACACCAGCCTCGCTGCCTGGATGATAGTTACAGGCCAGATGGAATTCACCCTAACCGCAAAGGTGCAATCACCTTATCCTGCATCATTATCAAAGAAACGGAACTGGAATGCCCCTCCTCGACTAAAGAAGAAATACTGCAGACTCTCGATGAGCTAACTAATCGTGCCTCTAACAAGCCTAACAAGGCTACACCAACACCTTACAAACGCAATATCACAACCAGCCGAACTTTGACTGAAGCCAGGAATGCAGTGGAATCCGAAACAACAAACGCTGCTAAGACTGCTAATATGGACGAACAACCAGAACAATTGTCCGAGCTAAACACTACTCCGGCAAAAAACTTCCCCAAACTCATCACTTCAAAACCAACTTAGGTTCAGGCCTACAAAAAAGCAACACTAGAAATCTGAAAACCCAACACTCCACTAGCGAAAATACTACTACTTCAAAGCGGAAAAAACTAAAAATCCTTTATTTAAATATCCAACGTGGCCTACAGAAAAAACTGTCAAAACTCGAACTGGAACTCCAGCAGATAAACCCGGACATTGTGATAATATGTGAACATGGCCTGCCAGCTGGTAAAATTGAAATATTGAATCTGACTGGATTTAAACTGATAAGCAACTTCTCAAGAAACATCCATAAGTGGGGAGGAATAGCGATTTTTGCTGACAATAAAATCAAAGATAACTGCCGCAAGGTTGACACCAGTAATTGGTGTGAAGAATTAACATCGGAAATAGTGGCCTTCAATTTTAAGAGCCATAAAAATAAGTGCATCACAATAATAGGAGCTTATAGATCCCCATCCACGATCGTTGACAATTTCTTCAATTATTTGGACCCATTCCTGGAAACTTACACTAGCAAAAAGAGAGACATCGTTTTCCTGGGGGATATAAACATCAACCTTTTAAAACCTGAAGAAGCAGACACCATCAAACTGGTTAACCTCATGAAGGAGCATAACCTGGAAGCAGGCAAGGTAGCATACACCAGAATCACCCCCACCTCCGTCAGTAATATAGACCTATGTTTGACTAACATTGGCCTAAAAAAAACTCTCCCTTCAAACCCACACAATCCCAGTGACGGACCATCTTGGTGTGAGCTGTGTTGTAAAGAGCTACTCAGCTGAGGTCTACAAGCCCACAAAAAAAACTGATAAGACCAACTCCTAAAGCCAAACTGGACATTCTCAAGAATAACTTAAGAAGCCAAGACTGGAACGAGGTATACACCGCCAAAACTGTTGAATCAAAATATAAGAACTTCTTAAGGATTTTAGTTGGGGAAATAAACCACGCTTTGCCAAAAACCTACATTACAATCAATTCCAAACCCAAAAAAATATTTTGGGACCAGGATACTATCAATCTAAGAAGGCTGCTGGACGCGGCCAATGACAAATACATCTTGACAGGCAATGAAGAAGATAAAGAAACCTACACCAAACTTAAGAAAGCTTACGATAGAAATATCAAGGAAAATAAATCGAAACACACTATGAAAATCATTGAAGAAGCAACTAACAAAAACAGAACTATTTGGCAAACCATCAACAAGGAGAGGGGGAAATCTCATGATAACAAGCTCAATATTTCATTGAACATCAATGGCGAAATCACATCGGAACCTAATAGGATATCCAGCAACTTCTTCATTAATATTGGCAACTCCAATCGGCCAGAGAAGCCGAACGTTCAATGGCTACCTGAACCCACAGATACTGGAAACAGAACCCCTCATCTCCTCAAATTCAACACTATCACCAAATCAGACCTGGACCAGCTTTTCAAAACCTTACCGCCAAAAAACTCCTCTGGGCTCGATGATATTTCCAACAAAATGGTTAAATACTGTCAGGAAGAACTTACTCCTCCCCTCCTCGACATAATAAACACATCTATCTTACAAGCAGCGGTTCCACAGGCAATAAAGCAAGCCTTGGTGCATCCAATCTATAAAAAAGGGGATGAGTGTAGTGTTGAGAATTATCGCCCTATCTCTGTCTTGCCTACCTTCTCCAAATATCTTGAAAAGGTAATCAACATCCAGCTCATCTCATTTTTGGAAGGCAACCAAATATTGAGTAAAAACCAGCATGGCTTTAGAGGAACAAAATCTATTAACACTGCCCTGGCACAACTATGTGACACCATAACTAATATTTGGGAAGAAAGAAAACCTGCAAATGGCATATTCCTGGACCTCCAAAAAGCTTTTGACTCCATGGACCGCATGATTCTCTTAGATAAACTGAAACTGCTCAATATTGGCAATAAAGCCTTAGCCTGGATACAAAGCTATCTCTGTGGTAGAGAACAATTAGTCGAAGTAGAGCACCTCACTAACAACCATATAGTTAAAACAAGATCCAAGCTCCGAAAAACTCACTATGGCATTCCGCAAGGCTCGGTCCTTGGACCGCTGTTCTTCTTAATTTATATCAACTCATTTCCAACACAGTTACCAGAAGACAACACCTGTATTATGTTTGCGGATGATACAACTATAATCACCCCCCGCACCACAGAAAACCAACAAATAGCCAATACAATTCTAGCAGCCGTCAAACTTTTTAACCTGCTACCTGTAACAATCAAATACATAAACAATGACAAAAAGTTTGCAAAGACACTAAAAAACTACTAAATAAAACATACTATAGCCTAAAAGAATATATTGATGACCACACCCATCATAGGCTATCATAACATCCTCACAACCTCACATACACTAACCCCGAAGCTGACGATTCTCCAGTCTCTACGACTGCGATGAAGAGGACATATGTAAGATGTAAGATGTAAGTGGCCAGGCGGATTTGGCAAATTTGCAGACCTTTTCTGAAAATTCGTATAAATTCCAAATATAATTAAAACCTAGTCAACCTTATATTCACTTTATTTGTAAAACATTGTAGATTCTAAAAATAATGAAATTAATAACACCAGAAAAAGTATTTTGGAAATAAAAACAAAAAATGTAAAAAATTGTAAGATATTTAGGTATTTTGAAATTTCAAAAGCGGCCTGGGTAAAAATTTACCATGAATTTTTTACAAAAAATTCATTATAAGTTTTATACATTTTGTAGACAATTTATTTCTGTACATAAAAATATAGCATAGCTGCCTATGTGGGGATTTTTATTTTTTTGCATGAGTTACATACAAATATATGGAAACCCGAAAGACCATCAAATTTTATGGTGTAAACATTTTATAAATATTGATAATATAATTATATTTTTACCACCCATGAATAACTTATTTTTTTAATCCAATGATATAAGGAACAGAAATAAGTCATAAAAATAATGAAAACCCGGTATTAACTTATAATTTACCTGGTTTGGTGTAGTTTTAATACTTAAATTATTTTATTTCAGTTGTTGAAAAAGAGGAAGGTAAAACTTTGATAGTTGAGGGTGTTATCTCACCATCACCAAGAGAAAATTTATTGGTAAAACCAGAAACCGACTCGGAATCTTCTGCCTGTCCTTTGTGCAGACTGAATTTGGATGTTAAACACACTGTAAGTTATCAACTGTGGTATTCATCTAAAAATTGTGGGTTCGCTCTCTTGAAGATCGAAATGATCTGATTACTTACAGCACTGTACATTCTAAAAAATCACACTAACGGTTAAAATTATAATTTGACACAAATTTAATATTATTTAATTTAAATAGTTAAAATTACAGAAGTAAAGGACTCTTTAGCTCTTCTGCAAGTGTGGAACTAGAATTTTGATTGTTCTGCACAGTGCTACGTTAAACTAAATCAAACCATCTAGGTAGCCTATGTGACTATTTGTTTTTTTGTTTTTTTTTTTTTTTACTAAAAGCAATACTACTTAGTTCTAACATTCATTTACAGTAATAAAAATGTGGTACTTTCCGCTAACGGGACCGCCCTGTTATAAGGAATTAAAAAAGTATATATAGGCCTATTTTGAAAACTTCAACAATGAAACAAAACATTATCCAGGCCTTGTAAGAAAAATCACTTTTAGGCCTCGTCAAACTGTTGAATTGGACTGTTTTGTTATTGTACTGCAATTAGCCCATATGGCTTACAAAAATGTCACATCCTCTGCCGCATCACATCAATATGCTTTCAATCATAACTGTACCATAAAGTAATATAGTCTGCAAGCGGCAGTGGAACTTGCTGTTACAGAGACAGATCGGCAAACAATGAAAAGGCAACAAGGAAACCGACATGCAGATAAGCAGCGCCCTAATCAATGGTCTACCTCACTGTGACCTAGAGCGCTCTGTAGCGGTTAATATACGTGTGGTTCACTTAAACAACCCAACCTGTCGCAGGCGCACAACTGAAACTGAATTTAGGACTAGTCAATTTTGTAGGAGGTAGATCCTGTAAACGTAAAAATAAACAATATGGATTAGACAAATATTTTTGGATCAGTATTATAATTTTAAACATATTTTACTTGTTAGGATGTGCTGATTTTGAGCCAGTTCGTCAGACAAGATGGTTCCATGTTGCCGAGAAGAATCACAGGCCTCTGCAAAGTTCAACAAACAAGAGTTGGTTACATGGTCACAATGGCACATAAAGCAGGTTAGTCTTAATCAAAAGTAAATAAACGGTATCAGTTAACTGACACATACTTTCTCCCAACAATATAAAAAAGGTGTTAAAAGCTCCAAACATTAATGTCTTGATGACTCAGTCGGATATCTACCAGCTGAGCAGCGCTTGTTTGACCCTACGCGCGTCTGTGACTTTTAACAACGTACTGCGTTTATCGCTAAACGAAAAATTGAATTTTCTCCGCAACCACTTGACGTAGAGCAATAATTTAAAGTACTGGATTATTTAGTTTTTTGAGCTTGATTTAATGGTGATAAGTAAAATTTATTTCAAGACAATAGCTATTTTGAAAATTCAAAAAAATTGATTTTTGAAACACTTTTTACTCCATAACTTTTGAACGCGCATTTTCTCGGAGATGCGGGTGGTGTCATTTTATTCACCATTTTAAGCTTAATAAACCACAAAATTTTAATCAAAATCGTTAGAGCCGTTTTTGAGAAATTTTGATTTTTGACGATTTTTGAGGGTTTTTGGGGGTAAACTACCCTTAAAAATCAAAAATTCGAAAAAATGAAAAAAACGCCTGGAATTATCGTGGGTTTGGACCTACGTACCAAATTTCACCAAAATCGGACCATTGGGGCATTCTCTAGCTCTGTATACATCCTGACACACACACACACACACACACACACACACACACACACACACACAGACATCACTCCGAAAACCACTTTTTTGGACTCAGGGGGAACCAAAATGGATAAATCCACCAACAACTCAAATTCGAAAATTTTGATGAAAACAATACTTTCTCCATATACTATGGTATAGGGGGAGAAAGTAAAAGTAGTGAGGTATGCAGAGAAAGCTACTTATTAATATTTAAACTAGTAATTTATTATTTATAGCGTTATAGCTTTCAAAAATAGTTTGGATGGATAGGGCATACAGTTTATTTACTCTACAATGGTATTGTATGGGATGCACATAGGGTTACCATACGTCCTCTTTTCCCCGGACATGTCCTCTTTTTAGAGTCATAAAAAACTGTACGGGCGGATTTTTAAGAATCAGTCAATTTGTCCGGCTTTTTGGTAGGTTAGCAACAAATTTAACAACCCATAAAAAGGTTTTTTATATTGTCACTTCGTCCAAACTGTTATTAAATCTTAATTCATATTGATTAAATATTCAATCAAGAGTACCGGTATAAATGTTGCTCTTTTAATGAAACTGTATGATATTGCTTTTTACACCAGTCCAGTAGCCGGGTTGTATTTATTGTTGTTAGCAGTCTATTGCAGGTGAGGTTTTGTTTTGGAGACATGTTAATCGGCTTTCCACTCGTTCCAGCTTAGTTTGATTAAGGAGGCCATTTGTTTTCTGATATAATTTGATTTGTTTTTAATGCCAAATAGTAAAATAGTTTATTTTAAGTCATTAATAATTTGTGAAAGTGACTGAGCCTCATCTTTGTTGTTTATACGGTAATTGAACTTAACCCATTTGTGCCCACTGTCGACATTTGTCTACGCTGTATTTTAATTCATGAAAGTCCATGGAATTTTAGGTTTTTCATGATTAAAATTAGAGAATTTTATTTGATTGAATATAGCAAAAAAAACAGTACCTACATAAAAAAAATAGAAGTATCAATCAAAAGTGTTTCTTGTTCAGCCTCTATGTATTC
This sequence comes from Neoaliturus tenellus, assembly GCA_030545055.2. Taxonomy (NCBI): domain Eukaryota; kingdom Metazoa; phylum Arthropoda; class Insecta; order Hemiptera; family Cicadellidae; genus Neoaliturus; species Neoaliturus tenellus. Next base: position 205,466,167 of record CM061534.1, on the reverse strand, counting down.
AAACTGCTTTATAGGTAGGGTCACCAGATGTCCGGGTTTACCCCGGACAGTCCGTGGTTTGAAAGTCTGTCCGGTGTCCTGTCCGTGGTTGCTACTTGTCCGGGGTTTTTAGCAAAATGATCAATTTTGTCTGGAAATTTACTAGAAACAACACAGTGTTAACAGGAATCTATACTTATTTAATACGCTAAGGGTTTTTTTGTCTTGAGAACTCCTCCTACAATTTTCAACCGATTATCAAGTTTTTGGTGTCGTTGGATAGGGCTTGGTCTGTAACTGTTTCCGCCAAAAACTGATGAGATTCTGATGGAAAATAAAGGCGTTATCCACCATTGAAATCTCAAAATTTCCCATTTAAATAACATTGGGATTGAATAATGCATTTTAAACATCTGTTAATAATCAGCTGTAAATGCGTGTAGTTTTGGTGATTGCAGATATTCACAATATTGGATTGGTCGGACCTCAATGATATAGAAATAAAAGTAACATCTGTATTGTATTAAAATAAATTGCTCGATTCCGAGCAACACGTTTACTAGTCAAGAGTTTAATTTATTATTATCTAGTTTCTTCTCAGTGATGAAGTGAATTAATAATTTTTGCAGTTTTCAAGCAGGCAGTGTGTTAAATGGTGTTCTGGGTTCATACGGTGACTTTTTTGTGTTGTGGTTACATTTAAGGTATTTTAACCCTTTCTAAGATTTTTGGGGTTCAGAGAGAATAACAGTGATTGATAGAAAACATAATCAAAATACCTTACACCGGATATCTATACTTATTTAATACGCTAAGGTTTTTTTTTTTTTTTTTTTTTTTGTCTTGAGAACTCCTCCTACAATTTTCAACCGATTTTCAAGTTTTTGGTGTCGTTGGATAGGGCTTGGTCTTTAGTTGTTTCCGCCAAAAACTGATAAGAATCCGACGGAAAATAAAGGCGTTATCCACCATTAAAATCTCGAAATTCCCCATTTAAATAACATTGGGATTGAATAAAGCATTTTAAACATCTGTTAATAATCAGCTGTAAATACGTGTAGTTTTGGTGATTGCAGATATTCACAATATTGAATTGGTCGGACATCAATGATTTAGAGATAAAAGTAACATTTGTATTGTATTAAAATAAATTGCTCGATTTCGAGCAACACACGTTTACTAGTTCCTTTAATCGTGTGAAGTAGGAACTATAGGTTATCCAGCAACATAGCCTAGATATGTATTTTGAATTCTCTGTACAAAATATTATGACAGTCAAGCTCTTCCTCTTCATTTAATTAATGAATACTGAAGCTGGTTCTGTTTCATCATCTTGCCTAACAAAACTTATGTCATTGTTTTAAACTTGTCGAAACATAAATTTCTCTTATTCTGTTTCTTGAATTCAGTAGAGTTGGGGGAGGGGGTGGAGTTACTGCGGTTCTGTTAGTGAAGAATACGGTACAACAAAAATGGCCGGGGTTGGCCTAAAATTATAATATGGTTAATGCAAATAAAAAATTTATTTTCAACCCTATTATAGGATAGCCACCACTAGTTATGAACTAAAATAATATGTTGTTAAACTTAACTGCGTTATTTTTCAGGACTAATGGGAAAATTCAAACCGCCCAACTGTTCTTTGGATCCTAGAAGAAGGAGAGTATGGAAAAAGTGGAATACATATTTTGACGAAACCACGATTAAAGCTCCTCGTATGTATCTTGCTATGAGATATCAGAAAAAGATTGAAGACTTCAAGAGGAACTACATGGACTCTAAGCAGATTAAAGCATAGTACCGTACTTGAATGTTAGTGTGTTGACCTTGTTAAAAGGTATCTTTTCATACCCTAACTGGTTATTAAATAAATATACAGTAAACTTCCTCTAATCCGGCATGTCTGGAACTTGAAATAAGCCAGATTACAAAATATTCCGGATTACAGGATAAATGGATTAACCAGCATTACTACCCATGGTATGTATTTAAGTTTGTAAGTTTGTGTATGGCACAGTGTTGTTCCCTCACGATTTCCAATTGAAAACGAACTTGAACACTCATTATTATTTTATATCTATCAATAACATTTATTCTGAAAGTTGTTGCGGATTTCAAGCATGCTGCATTGTAGAATGTCGGATCAGAGGAAGTTTGCTGTATCTCATTCAAGAAGTGTGTCCTTATTCAATTTTCACTTTTGAACGATAACCCTATAGAGAGAATAGTCTTATATGATAGTTGGCATAGAATACCATAGTTTGATGTTTTAATGATTTTTAAGTTTGCACATGTTTTTGAGTGACTGTTATGATTTTAAAAATCCATGTTCGTAAATCAATTAACTCAGTTCAATAATACTTCATTGACATGATTATCTTTTAGCGAATTTCTCTACAGGGAATACGCTATTACGGTAGTAGCCATGGTAAGACCTAAACCCGGGACAGTGTTACTTTTTTATTTTGAGGTCCTCAGAAGCCAAAAACACCATTCGTTCAACTTGCATAAACTGTTTTAAATCTTATCAAAATTTAACATAATAGGGCTATACAATTTTGTTTATGCTTCGAGTGCCAACTGATGATTCATCACTAATTGTTTTCTCCAGAAAAGACCTAATGTTGATATATTGTCAACCACGTGGCCTAGCACCAACACATAGTACGAGTGGTATTTAGTAACAAGTGTAAAGTTGCCATAACAACCAAATGGTTACTTGGATATTTTATCTCTTTAGAAAATTTCCCCATAGGGAATACCATGTTGCCTTTGCGTTTTGAGGTCTTCAGAAGCCAAAAACACCGTTAGTTCAAATTCATATATATATATACTAGCTGGTTCCCGTCACGGATTCGTACGTGATTAAATTTATTTTATAAGTAGACTAATCAAAATCGTTTCAAAGAGCAACGAAATCTTCTTCTACGAGGGTCGTCCACAAAGTAACCGCCGATAGGGCGTGGCGCGAAAAGTAGTGGGGGTAGCGTCGCCATTCTCACATCAGCGTGCGCAGCCGTTCAGTACGCTTCTAGCTGTGCAAGAGAGAGCATCGTACAATCGCGCATTCCTTTGCTATAACATAAAAACATGAGCGCTGCGATAGAAAATCCCGCCAAATGTGAGGTGCGTGGTGTAATAAGATTTCTGTAGTCAAAAAATTACACAGCAGCTGAAATTCATCGGGAATTGAGTGCGGTGTATGGCCCAAACATACATAATGAGTATACACATCACTGAACTTTCCGACCATTTTCCTGAGATTTCTCGAAGTCTTTTGCACGAAATAGTGACAGAAAAACTTGGCTATCACAAGTTTTGTGCTCGTTGGATTCCAAAAGTGCTCACCGACGATCACAAAACGAAAAGAATGAGTTCTGCCATCAACTTTCTTTCTCGGTATGATGCTGAAGGAGAAGCTTTTTTGGACAGAATCGTTACCGGAGATGAGACTTGGATAGCTTATGTGAATGCCGAAACAAAACAACAGTCGATGCAATGGGGTCATACCGATTCGCCAAGCAAGCTAAAAAAAGCTTGCCAATCTTTTTCAGCAAGAAAATTGATGGCTACAGTTTTTTGAGATGCTAAGGGCATCTTGCTCGTTGAATTTATGGAGCGAGGTACCACCATTACATCTGCAGCTTATTGTGAAACTTTAAAACGGCTACAACGAGCGATTCAAAACAAGCGTCGTGGTCTTTTGACATCTGGCGTTGTGTTTGTCCATGACAACGCCCGCCCTCACACACCTCAAAGAACAACTGAACTTTTGGAAAAGTTCAAATGGGACGTTTTTGACCACCCCGTCACAGCCCAGACTTGGCTCCAAGCGACTTCCATCTTTTCCCGTACTTGAAGCGGTGGCTTGCATCTCAGAGGTTTAAATCTGATGAAGAGCTTCAGAACGCTGTGACAGGTTGGCTACAGTCTCAAGCGGCAGATTTTTTTAAAGACGGAATTTCAAAAACTGTTAAAAGATACGATAAGTGGTTGAATTTGTTTGGTGAATATGTAGAAAAGTAGAGAAAAGCTGTAGTTTTAAGATCTATATAATAAAATTTTGTATCTCAAATGGTTTATTTTTTATTTCAAAACGGAGGTTACCTTGTGGACGACCCTCGTATAAAGACATTGAAACAATGAAGTAGTGTGGGTGGAGCTCTGAAGGAGTTTTGCAAGACCTTTTCTTAACGATAGCTTCAATTCTTGGCCCCCTTTTATTTTTGATAGCAATAAATGACCTCCCATTCTATATATCAAAAAACACTATTCTTTATGCAGACGACACTACCTTTTTTGAAGTTGATCAGGATATAAGATATGCGCAGATTAAGTTAAATGATATGTTTATAAAATCGAGTTTGTGGTTTAACTTTAACAATTTAAAAATTAATATAGATAAGACTGAAGAAATTGTATTCAGTCTCAAAAGAGTTTCTGCTGAAAAGAAATCAGTTAAGCTATTAGGATTTACCTTGGATGGTAAGCTTTCCTGGGATACCCAAACCAAAAACATTATATCCAAACTTTCTAGGGTTCTTTTTCTGTTAATTACGATCATGTGTCAGTCAAAGTATGCTAGTCACAGCTTACTATGCATTTTTCACCCCCATCTCTCGCATGGTGTTAGGGCTTTGGGGAAATAGTCTGGGTGCAGCAAAAATTTTCATCTGTCAGAAAAAGGCGATTAGAATTATTATGGGAGTTAGAAATAATGAGAGTTGTGTTGATTTTTTTAAACAGTTGAATATAATGACTTTACCTGGCTTGTACATTTTTTGTAATCTACTTCATGTTAAGGAAAATTTGTAAACTGTACAAATAAATTAGATATTCATTCATATGCAGGGCCGGATTTACGTTTTCTTCGCCCATGGGCATATAATAATCTGCCGCCCCTTCACCTCCTCCCCCCCCACCGGCTCCCTTTGTACCCTCCAAGGAGCCACATTGCGGCGACATTGCTTTTTTTAAAGAAGGAATCCAACTTTAAAGGTTGGACAAGCACCTCATTTTCCTTCTTCTTCTTCACTTCAGCTAATTTCCGGTATTCCGCGTCACTAAGTCTTTTTCGCTCACCCATTAGGCCTATGTTTTAAAAATATAACGAAAATTTTTTCGTATATCAAATTCAAATGAAATCTTACACGAAACACAGCATTAAAGAGTTATGAGCAAATCAACAACACACAGCCGCACACGCACTACTACATAACAAGCAAGCCGCAAGCGTACTCGTACAGGCTGTCAGTTCTAATGCGACATAACAACGCCACACAACACTGACGAATGACGTTTGTACACTGACCGTCCAAGCGGAAGCGAAATGGCGACTTGGCGGGATGGGCTGATGCACGGCCATCTCTAGTACTCTACTATGTACTAGAGTTGGCCGTGGCTGATGACCGTGGGGCATACGGGAGACATTCGGAGCAAACTATGACGTCATTGAATTAGCTCCTTGGTTATCGCTACGAACAGTCTAGCGCTCAATACGCTTGATTTCAGAGTTGTCGTCTGAAACAACTGAATAATATTGTTTACACTAGGCCTAACCTCTATAGTCTATAGGATTAGATGATAATGAATGGAAATGGATAAATTCTATCATGGTCCTCTTTTAAAGGAGAATTTGAAAACTCTTTTACAAAATAAAAATGTTTATTTTCGTTATAGGTATTTTTTGTTTTGTTTTTATCAGGCCTAGCTTACATAAACTTGGGACTGCTTTAGTTTGAATTTAATAGAAAAGATTCAAAGCGTTCAACGTTTTAGGCCTAGCTAGGCTATATTTTTGGTTAGTATGAAATGTAATTTTATGCAACTAAGTTTAACTGTCTTAACAGTCAGCCTATTCCTTAATTCCCCAAAAACGAATCCTAGTCGGATTCGGTAAGATGTATTTACAGTAATTACCGGTAGTAAAGTTTAAATTTGGTAAAGTATTTTTTTGGAACCAAAACTTAGGTGCAAGGTTTGGATTGCAGAATCCTACACCAATCTATCACACACCCAATTTAACTTAACACTACTAAAGAGTGTCAATCCAAAAATTGTTAAGGATTATGTACTACTATAAGGATACTGTATCTATTTATAATCTTACACGTGAATACCGGTATATTTATTAGTAATTAAAATGCTTTTAAGATTTTCAGGCTTAGGTTTTACTTATTTATTCATATTTATCAAGATCTTACTACACTAACAACGATTCCTCAATAATACTCAAAAACAAAGAACGAAAGAGGGCAAGCGAGACTAGCCGAGTAGCGGCAAAATATAGAAACTCTAATGTTATGACGTCAGCATCATAGCCGTCACACAGTGAAGCGACGTCATTAAGCTGCTCCGAATGTCTCCCGTATGACCCACCGGGCTGATGACGGCGAGGAATACGAATACGGCTCCCCACCACTAGCACATCGTCTGCCGCGAGCAATAGACGCTCGTCCACGCATCCGCGGCTTCCGCGCAGGCAGACTGCAGTGAGTCTGCCCTTTGCCGTTTCACCACAATACGGCTAGGTGGCCTGCGACCATGACGATGACAACGCGCCGTGCATACAGATATAAATTTTAATTTCTCCAAAATTTTGCCGCCCTGGGCATGTGCCCATGTTGCCCATGCGGTAAATCCGGCCCTGTTCATATGGTACTAGAAACCAAAATAAGTTGGAATTGCCAAATTACATATTGAGTAAGTCAACTGGAAGTCACCTTTATATGCAAATTAAATTGTTTAATAAATTACCCACCTCTGCTTTTGAAAAGATTTAGAACTGTTTTAAAACAATGTCTCATTTCAATGTCTTTTTATAAGATTCTTGGAATATGACATGCATAGATTTAAATATGTTGTTGTTCTTTCAGCCATTTAGATTGTTTAGCTTAATCTGATAATCATTTTAAGGTTTTACACATTTTTCTTTTGCTTTTATGTACTAAACATAAAAATTTTGAACAATTTTACACAAGATTACTTTTATTTTTATATATGTTTATTTATAGGTAATGTATTAATTTAGTTTATTGAAGTCCATTTTAATCATATATTACTTAACGACTAACAAAGATCTTGAATCTTGAAAACCCGTTTGTTGGCCAACCTACTTACTCATCCCTATGGAGTTTATGGGGAAAATAAAACGAACACAATAACTTGTTAAAATTTGGTATGTACATTTACTAGGTAGGGTTTAACTTATATTTACCAACAAGACCCATACACAAGGTGCAAGGCCGCAAATCTACATACTCTCAATCTCAACCCCATGGTTTTTAAAGCGAAATAGAAAATATAACAAACTTCCGTTGGAAATTCGCTGAGTATGTAGGTCTGCTCCAACTAGGGTATTTTAAATATGATGAGTTAAATCAATAATGTGATATCTATCAATAAAACCTCACCAAACTCACATTTTGCCTGCTAATTCTAATCAAATAGATATGAAGCTTGATAACTTGCTCTCTTTTATTATTACTGTACTTTTATAATCCATTAAAAATTTTCTCTTTGAAATTCATATTATCTCTAAAAATTAATACAAATTACATTTATCTTCAGTTTTATACATCAATTTGCAAACAGAATTAATTTTATATTATTTTTAATGTATTAATTATTTTTAGGACTTATATAAGCACATCAATTTAAGCTTACTAAGCACATCAATTTAAGCTTACTAGTTGATTTGGTTGATGTTAGATATATTCATAATTATATCAAGCTTAAAAATGTGGACAGTGATACGAGTGACTTTTAAAGTTCCTCACACTCAGGCCTTGTGAGGAAATATATTCCGTACATTTTGTATCTCTGTACATAATTGGAAATAAAGTATCTTGTATCTAATACTATCGATGTATCAAAAATCAATTTGAAAACAATATTTTGGAGAAAATTTCAGAAAATTTTCATGTTTTAGACCAATCACAAGGCTACTACTGTTGGTGTTTTGGAATCTGGTAAACCTTTGGTCTTCAAAGCCTTAAATAAAAAAAAATAAAAATTAAATGTCTAAGGTAGAAAAAAAAAACATTCGTAGATCTAAATTATTTTATTTTCAAAGTGTATAAATTGTAGACAAGTATAAATAGGGATATAGAACAATAAATTATGGCACAATAATACAAAAACATAATTAAAATTTTAACTATATAAATCTGAACAGTGAACATTTATGTAACGTATATACAACATATATACATAAAAAATTACGTATAACACTACATAGAAGACATACCAAGATAAAACAACAAGCCCACAAAACTACATCAGTGTGCTCTGAGATCAGGTAATTGCTATCAAAACAAAGCTAGAACACTTACTACAAACTACATTTTTGTGGCAAGACTTTGCATTATTGTAGAACTTATAAATTAAACGGTGGTAAAACATTTAATCTAGTCACAGCATGTCTTTTATATACATTTCTATCTAAATTATGCTTAAATTGAAGAATACCTATAAAAGATTTTTATGGCATTATTATATTTACATTCTTCTTCTATGAGTATTACACAGAAATGTCTAGAAAAATCTGAAGTTTCTAGATAGGTACTTATAACTTTCTCCTCCTATACTTTTAGTGCATAGAGTAAGCATTGTTGTTTTTTGTATATACTGTATATGTAGCTATAATAATTGCACAGTTTAGAGATGACTTGATGGCTAAATATAGGATTAGGGGTGTCCGATTCATCAATGTAAAACTTAATCCCAAAATAAATCAAACTAAAAATGTAATAAATAAATGAGTACCTAAAAACTGTACAGCTTACTCAGAATCTGATATTAGACATACGTACAAAATTGTTGCATGTAAGTAAACGGTTGAATCATGACAGTCTGAAACTCCCAGCATTCTGACCCACTATGTACGTAATATTATTTTATCAACAACATCTTTTAAACAGAATGGCATACAAATTTGGTCTACGTGTAATTTTAGTTTTGAAAATTATTTTTAAATAAATTGCCATCGTATTTTGAAAATTGGTTTGGATTTTACAATTTTATATACTACGGTTGTCATTATTAGAATAAATTATTGTTCACTCTAATCCGGTCATCGAACAATAGATCCATACTTGAACTAGAACCCTGGTAATCTGATTCCTCAATAATCCAAACGGGTGATTAGAAATAAAATATTTGTTTTTGTTCAGTAAAAAGTTAATCTAAAGGAATGGAAACCAACCATATACACTGTTCTGAATATAAAACATGGCTTCAGTTGCTTGGGGTTTCGGGTAGCCAAATATATCATTCTGTATTGCCAAAGCAAAATTTACTAAATTTGATCAGTATTGTTTACTTTTGATGTACTCAGCTGTCTCACTATTGATAAAAATGTGACTATAACATCAAAAAATGGGGAGTATATATTGTTTGATATCCGGTAGAGGGACGCAGTAATTTATTCCAGTAATAATAAAGACCACACTAAAGCCCCCTACTACATAACTCTTAATTATTGGTTTTGGAAACTATATTAAATACTTAAATTTAGTTCAACGATTTTCAATGTTTCTTTAAAATATAAAGATTTCAGGCTTTGCAACTTAACTAGTAATGAGAATATGGAGTACGATGTAACAAGAGACTATACGAATTTTTAACTTGACTCTCTAAGAGTCTACAGCCAACAAATAATTTACCAACTTAATTCTAAGTGTGGAAAAATGTTTACATAAACCTTTACACAGTCAACTTCAATATATAAAAATTGAGTGATTGCTTTGATTCATATAAATATATGAATATATTAATATATTCATATCTTACTAACACCAAGAAAATATATAAGATAAACGCTAAGAAAACACTGCCTATGAAATCATTTCAAATGGAATTTCCATCTAAGTAATAGAAAAATAAAGATTTGTTCAAAATAATTGCCAATATATAAAAAAGATCTTCTGGCTAATAATCTTAAACAAATAAATAATAAAATACTTTGTCACATCTTTAAATCTACGTTGTTCTACAATCAAAGAAACATGATCACTAAACCAATCTTGCAGTAAAATTGCAGTAAAAAATGCAATCCAAAGAGAATACATTTTTAAATCAAGGCGCTATCAACCAATTTAATACTTGTCATGTCAAAATAATTATAGTACGAGGGCCGTTTTTTTTTTTTCTCTCAACCTTCGATGGGCTCTAAATAAAAGGCATGTTTATGTTAAACAATAATTTTAGTACCAAAAGATTGGTACACTTAAGGTTACTTTTCGACATAATCACCAAAAGAGATTGAGACATTAGTCATATCTGCGGACAAGGTTTTCAATACCCTCTTCAAAGAAAGTTGCCGCCGGCCGGGAATTTCATATTCAGAGCAAAATTTCAACAACAACAAAATTCCAAAAAGTTCAAATTAAAAAAAAAAGTTTTTAAAACAAAAAATATTTAACAATTTTGTAGAAAAAGCAGTAATGGTGAATCTGTGGTTTTCTTTAACAATTCTGTCAACTCTTTGAACCAGGTCATTTGAAACGACCTGGTTCAACGAGTTGACAGAATTGTTAAAGAAAACCACAGATTCACCATTATTGCTTTTTCTATAACATTTTCATTTTTTTGTTTTTTTTAACTTTTTAAAAATTTTTTTGAACTTTTTGGAATTTTGTGTTGTAACTTTTGTTCTGAATACGGAATTTCAGGCCGGCGGCAACTTTCTTTGAAGAGGGTATTGAAAACCTTGTCCACAGATATGAAAAATGTCTCAATCTCTTTGGTGACGATGTAGAAAAGTAACCTTAAGTGTACCAATCTTTTGGTACTAAAATTATTGTTTTACATGAACATGCCTTTTATTTATTATTTTGTAGCCCATCGGAGGTTGAAAAAAAACGGCCTCGTATTTGTTTACAGCAACAAGCAACTGTTAAATTATTACAGCTTGCCAATCAGTTTTAGTTAAATAAGTTTACCGCAGTGGGTAAATTATCTACACTGTATTTGATTTCAAATTACTATTCATAGTTAACTAATTACAGCAGATTCAGCAACATTCTCTCAAAACATTTATTTTTACATTCTGAGATGCAGTTTTCATAGACTTTAAGTGGTTCTTGGACTGACAAAGATTTATCGAAGTTTAAAGAAAAATATAATTTACATGGCTAAATATGTCTTTTTTACTATTATTAACAAGAAGAAAGTACATTACAAAAGTTATGTGTCGTTTTTTCATGACTAGATCATAGTGCTCAATGTACAGACCAGTTTATTTGAACCTCTAACGTATCTACTGTATAACAGCTATAGCATTTTAGCTAATCCAGAGAACATTAGATAAGCACGTTCAAACATTTTTGCACTTAATTTCTTGCAAACACATTCAAACATTGGGTACTAAAATACTTAAGTAAACTTAACCCCCATTTTTGGTCTTTACAAGTTGCATGCTCCATATTTTATCAAAGGAGTAATAAGTATACATTTTCAGGGCAAAATATTTTAAAACTTACAACTAATTCATCAAAACTCGTAATAAATATTTACAAGTTAATATTTATGACAAATATTTGTTTATGTGTAATTTTTATGGCAAATAGTTGTTTATGTGATGTTTTAAGTGTTTTCTTATCACAGTATTTTCTGAAAAATTTCTCAACACTTGCCTTATTTTGTGCAAATTATTAACTTACATCTTATGTTTTGCTAGTTCTTTATGAAAATGAACTCTTAGATGATTCGTTAACCTCAATAGAGTAAACAATGTAGTCAAATTAACAAATACAAGTTTAACTTAAGTGATGGTTATAGCTTTAAACAAGATTTGGCGTAAACCAAAGTACCCTTTAAGCTCATTAGATTACAGCTAACACTGACTAAACGTGAGTAAGTTGAGAAGTCAAAAAAACTGCAGACACTTATGACTAGCATCTATTTATATCTTTGACGTTAGGTGTTGCTGTAGTTCGTTTCCTCCCAGATAAAGCTGGTCAAAACAGAGCACTCGTCAAAATATAGCCTATTAAGAGGTCAATTAACGGCAGTGTAAATCAGTTAGATATTGGTTGAAAAATTGCTTTTCAAAAAGTGTCCAATCTTAAAGACAGATTAAAGATTAAAAATTTCTTCTACCAAGCCCCTGCTTCTGATGACCGTCAGTGGGCCTACAGTCTGGAGGTCATGGTGTCGTCACTGTTGATGTGTGACGAGTGAAGCTGATATCAAACACACGTCTCCTTCTTGTCTGCGTTGGAGTCGTCCGAACACTTGTGTTCCGAGTCGCTGGTGATGGGCACCGAGTAGTCGTGCGTTTCCGTCAGGTTCACTCTAACAGACTCATTCTTCGAGTCCATCATGATTCCGAGGGGTGCCGGCCGATGTCTTCTCCGCTTGTGGAAGGGTGAGGGCGGGTCGATGGTGGCGTAGAGGTGGCTACCGTCTGATTGGTCGGAAACAGCGATGTGGGACGAGCCACAACTCTGCTTGGCCGACAGCCCACGGCCGCAGTCCGTGTCAGCCACGCTGCCTTCACTCAACACCTGCGCAAAGAAATAAATGCTATATGACTTTAGGGGCCAAGCCCGACGGCACGGTATTTTCTGTAGTATCCACTGGGTAAAATAATACATTAAATAATTGTTATAAATTAAAACAAGATATAGATTCACTAGTTGCTTGGGGTGAGAACAATCTGAAATTCAACATAAAAAATGTGCTGTAATGACATACACGAGGAAAACTTCCGACAACAATATCACATTTAACTGTAAAATCAGGAATGAGTACTTAATTAGGAGTTCAAATTATAAGAATTTGGGGATATTGTTTGATTCAAAATTTTTTTTTGAGGACCATATACTGTCACTCTGTAAGCCAGCATATTCAATATTGGGTTTTATAAAACGTTCAAGCATTTTTTTACACAGTCCAAATTCGCTAAGACTTTTGTTTTTCTTCCTTGTTTGATCAAAGCTTGAATATGGGTCATTAGTATGGAATCCGCATATAACATAGAAATGATCAAGAACATTCAAAACAAATTCATACGTTTTTGGCATTCAAGAATTTTGGTGTTAATCCTGTTTTCGTTCTTCATAACGACCAGCTAAATGTCTTTAATATTCCTCGCCTTTAAAAAAAACCGCAAACTGATAAGCTTGTTGCTAATCAGCAAGCTACAAAATAACTGTTAGCTGACCAGCTTGACTATCTCCATAAGCTGGCAAATAGGGCACTCGATGACAACAATCTCTTATCTCAGATGGACTTTGCTGCCCCTCAGCCCGGCTCTCGCAGCAGACTGTTATTTGCCATCCGGTTTTCTATTCAAAATATTACTATCAATGTAGTATTCAAACAAAAAATGAGCGTGAAAATTACCTAATTCTGATAGAGAAAAATTTATCTAGGTTCTAAGCAAATTTGTAAATAATTATCGAAAAATATTTTCTCACCAAAAATAAATAGTTACAAATGTAGCCTATTGATTGACCGACTTTAGAGCTAAACAATAGGCTTACCTTAAGTTAAAACTTGGTTTGATACCGATAGCCTTGTAGTGAATTTATTTTGAATGAGACCTACTGTAGTTAGTAGAATATATGAAACTATATTATATAGGCTATAATATATTATAATAGGCCTAAAATACACAAAATTATACAAATATGAAATGGTATCATACTTAACATAATACAACTCAAGGACAACATCAATAATTCTAGTTTTGAACAAATAAGTTACTTAACAAAAAAAAATCAATATAGGCCTAGTATGCCTACATTTTTATATTAAACAAAAATAAAATTAACACATTTTTCATGCATTCCTAGGAACAAAGTGCTAAGATTTTACTGTTAATTAATTTGTATTTAAATTCTAAGTAATATAACAGTTCACTCTGTCCGTGCGAGTATCCGAATCCGAATAAAATCCGATCCGAACCCCTTACTATCCGATCAGAATCCAATCCGAAATTAAACTATCCGATCGGTAGTCAAATTTCACTATCCGCACACCTCTACTTAAGACTATATTGTTTTATAGTAATATTATTGTTATTGTTGTAAACAGAATTTTTATTGTGAATTTTTATTCATTGAACTATTTATTTTTGTTACATGATATTCATTTAATTTGTGTTATTGTTATTTCACTTCAGCAACAGCTTAACATCCACTCCTCAAGAAAAATAACTAACATGCCCCCCCCCACCATTCATTTAAAGTGTTAGTGTGTTACTTCCTTCCTCCATCACTACCAAGTAGCCTATGGAGACATTGAATGAGAGCCAGGTTTAAATTCCATGATACAAATGCAAATGCACAGTCAAGTGAATACTGCTGTAGCTGTATTCCCCCAACACAACTTGGATAGACTAACCACAACAGCAGGCAAATAATTACACCACCTACACTTGTTTGTAATTATGTTATAAATTTTAAAGATGTTTCCTTTTTGAAGGTAGTATTTTTCTCTGTGTTAATTAGTTTGTTTGATACATATTAAGAGGCAAAGAAAGCCAATATATTAGTCAGTAGAATGCTGTTTTAAGGATTATGCAAAAGAATGGATTCCACACAAAAACTTTTAAGTTTATAATAAAATACCATGAAAGCTAAGGAATTCAATACAATTAGGCCTAGAGAGAAGCTTCACAGACTCAATATTGGGTTTTCCAAAACTGTTTAAGTGTTTAGGAAAAACTACAAATTTATGAAATATCATGCAACACTTCTCAACATATTCGTTCTCAAACCATCAAAATTTCTTTGAAACTCGATAAAATAGCTGGTTAATAAAATTATTCATACAACAAAACAAATTCAAACCAATCAGAATTTAAAAAGTATCAAAATAGACATTGACTTACCTGATCCTCAGCGGGATATCCCACACGGAAGCTGCCATCGTTGTTGAGGATGGGTTGGGACCCCTCGGCTCCGATGACCAGCCGCTCCAGGGGGGCTTCCCCGTGGAGGATGTTCGGGTTGGAGGAGGGCCTCTGCTCGGGGAATTCCACATGGAAATTTGTATTGTTGACTTTAGCTCCGCCCACGAAGGGGCCAGGGGAGCCGCCACCATCCCCACACCGCCTCGTGCCGAGGTTGTTCTGCTTGCGACGCTGCTTCTTGAAGAACTTACGGGCGACCCCGCTCTGATGAGGGTTGTAAAAGACCTCCGCCTCATTTCCACTATTGACCAGATTATTGGTGTGATACTGCCGCCTATGCAACAACACCAAATTGAGATTTGCTGGAGACGCATTTTTAGTAACTCCTTGTGGGGGTGATGAGTTAAGTGTGATCGCAGCAGATTTCAAACCAGAGCTTGAATTCAAACTGTCCGAAGACGAGACGACCGGAGGTGGGGCCGCTCGGGAATCTGAGACATTTCTTGTCCTGAAGCAAGGTTTAACCGAGAACCATCCCGTTCTGACATCGTTTCTCGCAAAGCAGTGAAAGAACACGACAAACACTCCAAGGTTTACAAGGAAAAACGCATATGCAATGCTGAAAATCGTTTCTTCATACGGTATTTGGAAAGGTTTCAGAACTGAAAGTGCTGCGGAAACCCAAACGACTATGAAGAGCATCAATACGATCAGAAACGCTTTCAACTGTGTGGAAGGTGAGTGTTCAAGATCTTCAACTTGACTAGACGGCGTGACGACGCTGTGAAGACTGCTCCTCTCTAACGGGACGGTGTTGTCCAGGAGTTCCAAGTCCGTGGCCTGGGTGCCCTCTGAGAGTTGGGCGTTGCTCTCGATGCTGAGTGTAGCACAGCGCACCATCAGCGCACGCGCGAGAAGGTACAACACGAGCGCGACGCACGGCACGACCAGCGCACTCACTCCTGGCCCCGGCCCCAGGCTGCAACCAAACACATGCAGTTGAGTCTTAATGTTTGTTTCAACAAACTAAAACTCACTTGATCAAAAAACATTTATTATGTTGTATTAAATAAAATTTTATATAATGTGTTTAACAGCTAAATTATTAATTCCAGTTTCAAAAAATAAGTAAATAGTTCAGACAAAAGAATTTTGTAAGTGTCCTGAGTGTACAGAAAAACAAGCAAAACATGATTTTTGGCAACCTGGAATTGCAGATATCATACATGAATCAACTCACCGTCAATGCAATCCAAAAAGTTTATCCTCGTGGACAATTGTTTTACCCCTTTTTTATAGGTGCTTCAAGATGCCCCCTATTAACTTGGCTACATTATTATTGGCCCTTATAACTTGGCTTTAGATTACAGAGTAAAGTTATAAATAAATATGTTAATCTTATGAGAAATCAACAAAACCATGTATCTCGCTTATTTATTGATATAACTTGCTAAAATTTGGTATGTACATTCATTCGGTAGGGTTTAATTGATATTTGCTTACAACACCCACATGGCGGCAAACCTACATACTCACCCCCATGGTGAAAATAAAGAAAATGCCAAATATTGATACAGTTTGATTTTTACCGTGCCTAATCATATTTCCTAACAACTAACCTTTTTAACAACATTCCATAGCAGTAACCTACTTACACATTCCTGTGGTGTTTATGGCGAAAATACAAAATAACAAATTCCTTCGGAAATTCTCTGAGTACGCAGGTCTACTGCGATGGGGGTATTTTTAGCGAATTTCCTATAGGGAATAAGCTATTACCGTAGGTCTCATGGTAAGACCTAAGCCGGGGACCATGTTACTTTTTCGTTTTTAGGTGCCCAGAGACCAAAAATAATAGTCATTAAAAATTTTATATATATATATATATATATATATATATATATATATATATATATATATATATATATGTATATATATATGTATATATTTATATATATATGTATGTGTCTCTAGGCACGATAACTCTCGTAAAAACGGTCCGATCGACACCAAATTTGGTAGAGACGTGTAATCCTACGTTTATTCGGATGAGTTTGTAAACCAGACATATCGACCTACCGGAAGGGGTAGTTTTGGGGGGTTTTGTACCTCAAAATTGGGTTTTTTGCATTTTTCATATGTAAATTTTTTAAATTTTAAATTTTTATTTTGACCATTGGATTTAGCTCAAAAAAACACACAATTTAGTATTTTGAAGCTTTGCTCTATCTCCATTGGTTACCGAGATATTACAAAGTCTAAAGACAGTACATTGTATTTTGGGGCTCCAATGTTAATCTTATGGAGAATAGGGATGTGTTAATATTTCACTTATTAACCAATATTTTTCGATGAAACTTGGTATTCAGCTTCATTTGGTCGAGATTCATCCGTTTATGGTAAAAAATCTTGGTTTTTGCGCTTATCATGGCAGCGAACCTGTATACTCTTTTCCCATGTTAATTATATGGAGAATAGGAAAACTCCTTTAGCAATGGACAGATATTAATCAAACTTAGTACATGGCTTCATATATATGGTCGAAATAAATTTTTTAATGATAATAACCTACTTTTAGTGTTCCCCATGGCAGCATACCTGCATACTCTCCCTATATTTATCATAAGGAGAATAGCCATTTATTTCCCTATTTATGAGCATGTGATTTTATTTGGTTTACAGTTTTATGTGGTCAAAATTAATATTACTAATTTGGAAATTCGCTGAGTACGCAGGTCTGCTGCGACGGGGAGTATTTCTCTGTATTTGCTGATGCAGCCCAAATTTTTTTTCTATAAAATTTTTGGTTGAATTATTTGTAATTGACATAAATACAACATTCGGTTTGTCATTCTGCAGTATTTACCCTTTTTTACTCTCCAGAGAGGTTTCATTTATAAGTTGATTTCTGTTAAATATTGGTATGATTTTATTCTCAAATACTAAAGCACTGTACTTAAATGTATCAAAATTTAATACACAATGATTTAATAATGATACAGATATATCAATAGTCATAATGAAGTTTAACATTATTTTAATAATACGTTTAAAGTGAGAAATAATACGTTAAAATAAGAAACAATTGGCAAACCATGGTTTGAAAATTCAAAGCTCAATAGAAGACGCATAAATATTATCACAAGATTAAGATTTGGCCATACATATAATGCTGTTTGGTTATTTCAAATGAAATTGGTAGAATCACCGTTGTGAAAACGAGTGAAAACGAGACTATAGACCATATAATTTTCAAGAGTCCTGCACATCAACAACAAAGGTTAGATTTTTTAAAGAAAATAGAAAAAGAAAAACTGACGATTCCGCTGACAGTACGAGAAATTTTAAAGATAGAAAACATTCATATTTGGGAGCATCTTCTAAATTATATTTTCAATGTGAAGAAACATTTATAATGTGAAGAAACATTGTGATATCTTGAAGACGTGATGGACTCATATATTTTAATTATTTAACTTTACATTACCTCAAGTACATTTACATTTTACCTCAAGTATTGTTAAATCATAGGTATCATGACAATTGTCAAGCCTTGATAAAGAAAAGAAAAAAGTGAAAAATTATCATCGATTAATTGAGTGAATTATGATCTGGGACAGTTCTAGACCAACACTGCAATTTTAACAGGTCTCTCCCATAGTATTTTAGTGAAGTATGAACGATCATTGGGGGCCCTAGGGGCAAAAATATTTTACTATTCCATTTTTTTTATTTTTGTATTTTTAGTTATAATTTTTGAGGGGGGACAAATGTGGGGAATGAGGGCAGCAACTGTATAGAGGATTTTTCCTAGGAAACTTGTAGAGGTTAACCGACCTGCAGTGGCAGGCAGGGGCGTAGTGCGGCAGGTTGACGGCCCCGCTGAGCCCACACAGCAGCCCCGCCACGCCCCACCCGACCAGGTACAACCCCACCAGCGGCTGCCCCACCACCACGGGCTCTGCCAGGTCCTCCGGCCCCGCTGCCACCGCCTCCGGTTGGCTCATCCGCTTGTACATCCCACTGCAACACCCGACAACACTAACATCACTAAATGGTCCACCTATTGTATCTGGGGGGTAAAGGGGGTATACAAAAAAGAGTTATCCAAGCTGAGAACTTATTCTGCTAGTTCACTACGAAAATTTTCTGCCTTTTTGTTAATTGACTACAAGTCAAGTGGTGTATTGTTTGATGTTAAAAACAATAAAAAATTGAATTTTTAATAAAATTGTTTGTATGTGTGGAATTATCTAACTGCTTGTACCCATATTATAGCTGGTATAGGTAAGCACTTATTGTATCACATTCTGATAGCTCGTCTGCACACAAGGTGGCCAGAACAGTATCTGCTTTCATTGATTATTAGAATAGGAAGTATACTTTGATCAAGTTTTGTGACAACAAATTTAACACCATTCACAACAGTCCTAACGTATCCTTACTTAAAACAATTTAACCTACTTTTAACAATATCT
The DNA here is from genome assembly GCA_030545055.2 of Neoaliturus tenellus. Classification (NCBI taxonomy): domain Eukaryota; kingdom Metazoa; phylum Arthropoda; class Insecta; order Hemiptera; family Cicadellidae; genus Neoaliturus; species Neoaliturus tenellus. The sequence goes on along the minus strand of CM061534.1, from coordinate 205,446,847 downwards.
ATGTGTAAAGTTTCCATATTTCATTAAGTAAATCAAAAGAAGAGTTCCCAGAGTTTACACCATGGTTTGAACGTCAGTGGTAGTGAGATAACAAAACTACAAGACACATTTTTGGAATTGAATTACTGTAATGGAAAAGTTCCCCCAACTGTAGGGACCAAGAATGACAGCATTGTGGACCTGGATTTGTAGAGAAAACAATTCTTACCTTGAAACCTGTTTATATTTTCTCATGTTCAAAGTGTACAGAGAAAATTTACACATGATTAGTTGATGACCTATGAACTCTGTTCACAGGTAAGTAACACAAAGTAGAAAAAATAATTATTTTTAGCCTGCCATTTTGTACAAATGTGACTGGGATACTTAGAAAGAAATTTATAAATTATACAGCTTCCTTAAATTTGAGATATTCCTATTTAAATATCCTATCCAAAAACAATTCATATATGCAAAAGAAGACCTGAAAGGTAACTGGACAGGTAAGTTTTGTACAAGTTGCTAACATAATTGCTTACTTATTTATTTTTTTTAGAAAAACATATATTTCCACAAATTACCTTTGGCTAAATAAATATTAACCTCAAAAAAATGGGCCTCAAACCAGCCTAACAGCTTCTTGGAATTGGGTTCATGGGGGACATAAAATTCTTTTTTTTAAGCTTACATGCATAAATTTGGACTGTGTTAGTGGTTCATCATGTAACAAATTGCCTCTAATAAATATACCTAAAGAAAGTAACCATCAGTGACAGACAGGGATACTATTAGTGTTTATGAAAAAATAATTTATTCTAGGATATCCTTAAACTTTCTCTCACCGTTTTTCCCTCTAAAACTTGGGGCCACAAGTTAAATTTGCTAACATGTAACTTAATCTGTATTTACATGTTATCAGTCGACTTACTTTATGGTAACTGCCATCCAGAAAAGGGAGCAGAGAGTAAAGTAATGGATCAGTAGACCAATCACCTCGCAGGTCACCAAGTCTTCTGTCTCGTAAATACCAAGGCTGAATCACAAGATACAAATGTATTTTAAACATTTGAAAATATAACTATAAATATAGTACAGAGGAAGCTCTCTTAATCGACCTCGGATCAACCACCTGTCGGATTAACCGACCGATTACCAGGAATATTCTGCAAACAAATATACAAACTATCGCTCGCGAGACTACGTTGTGATAATGATCTAAAAGTAGCTCATGTTGCAACAGGTTGATCATACGTTTCCATAGCGAGTCAATATTTCGTGCAGAGTTTTTACCATGCTGTCTGTTAATTTTGTTACTTAACAATTTTTCATACAACAACTGTCTGTTTACTTCATTAACTAATTTACTGTGTCAGGAACAATTGATTGTGTTACAAAGATGTAAATTTAACATTTTTCATTTGTTCTATTGATTTTAACACATATTTCTGGTATTTTTTCGGTTTAACCGACCTTTTTTGCCATCCGACCATAGTCCAGTCCCATATGGATCGATTAAGAGAACTTCTATTGTAATGACAAATTAAGTTGCTTAAAACAAAAGTAGGCTATTGCACTTGTTGTATTTTAGGAATCGTAGCTCTACTAGGTAGATTTAAGAATTTGAAGGAGGAAATGCTCTCAAATATATGACACAAAGCATAAATGTGAAGTATTCGTCCATTTTATAGACATTAATATACTGTAAACACTAAGTAACTTGAATAAATTAGTTACCTAATTCAACAGTTCAAAACCATTCAGATCAGATAAAGCTGAGTGATGCTACGTTGATAAATATCTTGGATCTAAATGCTGTAAGGGAACAACGTAAACTATAATTCATAGAAGCTTTAAGATACAGATTAATAAGAGGGGAAGCACTAATTTATACACACCTGCCTCAACATTTTAACTTCAACCTGGTACACCATAAATTTGACAACGAGGGCTATTCAGAAAGTAAGGAACGTTTTCGTCGGCCGCTCATTAGCTATCCAGCCGTGACACTAGGAGCATCGTCACGCCACCCGTTGTCTTTATATTTAAATTCAAAATGGCCGCTCCTATACAAATCCTGCCAGTTGCAAAGTGCGATCGGTAATACGGTTTTTGTTGAAAAAAACACTTTAAACCGACAGAGATTTGAGACACCGACAACCAGTGTGCGAGGTGTATGGGGAAAATGTCATGAATGAAAGTTCTGTGCGTAAGTGGTGTATTCAGTTTAGAAATCGCCGAACCAATGTTCATGATGAGCAGAAGAGTGGACACCCGAGAATTGTGACTGATGAACTGGTCACTAAAGTTGACGAGAAAATCCGTGAAAACCGCCACTTCACCATAACAGAGCTTTCATTATCTTTCCTTTGAGTTTCATAGACTTTGCTGTTTGAAATTGTTACGGATTTTGAACAGATTGAAATTTTGAACACGTTGTTAGGATTTTGAATAGCCTATTGAAAGGCGGCAGATTTCTACGAAGCAAAGCTTGTTCACCGGTATGACAAATGCCTTTATCTCATGGGGGACTATGTAGAATAGTAGTATTTTAGTTGCTCTAAAAACTATATACAATAAAATTTGTTTCTTGTACTTCTTTTTTTTATCCTATATTCCAAAACGTTCTTTACTTTCTGAATAGTGATAACTTATCCAGTTTGCATGGTATTTCATTACAACAAAATAACTGCTAAACACTCAGATTAACAGCACCATGCAGTGTAAACGATAGTCACCTGAAGGTGAGACAGAGTGCGGAGATGGCCAGCCAGGTGTTGGACAGCGAGTGCTTGGCCTTGTTGGACATCTGGATGCTGCCGTAGCAGACTGCGTAGGTGAGAGTGGTGACCATCATGCACGTCACGCTGACGAACGTTCCCGCATAGACGGCCGGGTGTGTCAATCTCGACTTGCTTCGCACCACCCTGCACAGCCGATTCACTTTTATAGTTGATCACGTTTTCTCATGTATTTTGTGTGAATTAGTGATAACAAGCACCATGGTGACCAACTCACAGAGGCAGTGCATATGCTGAGCTTTCAGTCAGATTAGATTCAGTAAATCATCTCATTAACGAATGACATTTTATACAATGATCATACCCACAGCTACAACAATTCTTTTTTCTCCACTAAAGGTTAAATTGTTTTAGAAAACAAATTCTGTCCCATTCATCAAGGATAATTTTTTTTATTAGTTTTTACAATAGGTATGTCGCCACACTAAAATTTTTATTTTTGCTTAAAGTAAAGGACGGGGGGAGTGGAGAGTGATAAAATGAGATTGCTTTAATTGAAGAAAAAGTGGAACAATTGTATGTAAGGGTAACCAAATTTAATGTTAATCACATATGTTATTGGAAATTAAAAATTAAAAAACTTTTTGCCGAAGTAAATTTTAAAATTATTATTTTTTTAACTGTTTTAAATTAGTGAACTTTTTATTTTCCAAATATTTGGCCAACAATTTGTTATCTTCTAGCAGATTGAATGATAATTACTAATTGTTTTGTTTGAAATCAGGGAAATGTAGATATTTGAAAATGTTTGTTTGAAAGTGTTGCTGTGGAATTGATTGCTGGCACTAGCAAACTCACACTTTGTCGGTGAACACGAGGTGGGATGTGTCCTGGAGCAGTGCGAAGTAGCCGAGCCGGTTACACTGGAACACAAGCAGCCCATGGAGCAGATCGGAGAGATGGCACCCGTCGTGACGCCATGAGAGGGAGGGAGGGTGCCACCAGGCGGGGCGGGGAGAGCCGAGGAGGGGGGCACGCAACATCACGTACACCGGCTCACTCAGCTGCTCCACAGACATGCCGACTGGAACAGTCAGGATAGTCATGTTAGGTTTGTTTATCTCTGACCAAAATTCATAATAATTTGTCTCAATCACTGATGAAGAAATTAAGGCTTAACACCCATCATGCTGTGTCTGCCTTCTGCAAAAAAACTTCATGTTGACATTAATATCTTTTTTAAGTACATAGTGCCTTGGTGAAGGGGTGAAATTTAAAGCAGTGATAAGTGCTAGTTGATACTTCACCCCAATTTGAGTATTTTCAATAATTGTTTAATCATGTTTGTTATTAACAAATAAAAAATCCATAAACATATAGACTAAATATTATTTCTATATAAATATAGACTAGAATCAAACACAGTTGGTACAGGGAGATAAATTTGTTGTATAATAACATTGATTGCCTGATGGTGACAAGTAAAAAACATATTACATTGTCCAACTTCTATTCAGTAATTTTTTTATTGACCTTCATATTTGATCTGAGGTTTTAATTTGTCGAGGGGAAAAATCATCGGTGATCAATATATCCGGATGTTGATGAAAGTTAATGTTTATTCAAGGCTTTTAAGGCTGTTACAACAATTAATTATTTAGCAGGGGGTTATTGCTATGGTGGTGGTGGGGGTTAGACTGTAGGTGACAATCTGTAGGGAACATGTTCAACACTGACCTCCCATGTTCCATTGTCACCGATTTTGTAAGGGAGAAGGGTCATTAGACAGGACAATTGAGACTCACTGAGTTTGCTGCCGACGACACAGGAGGTGACCTGCTTGCTGGCGTTGAAGTGGGGAAAGAGTCCGCCGTCGCTGTACATGGCCACTAGCAGATGCTCACCGGAGGGGCTCGAAGGGATCCCCTGCACCTCGAGTTGCTCAAACAGCCTAGCGGGCACCTGTATGGACGCCTCCACCACCTGCAGACATGATACAACACTGGCGTGAACCGGGAGCATGGGCGGAGTTTCGAAGGGGCCTGGGGGGGCCGGGCCCCCCCAAAGTTTTCAAAAATTTGATGTGAAAAAACAAAGTTTAGGAGCTAAATAATTATCCATTTAGCTAACGCTCAAGTTTTATCTCATTTTAACTTACTATAAAAAAAATAACACTATTTTCTATCTTTACATTTTCTACGTATGTTCATGTGTGATACTGAAATTTAAGTTAAATAATAATAGATTAGCGTATATTAAACACTGTTTGCGTGAACTACTAAGTAGGGATATTCCGTAGATCGCTAAGGGAATATAACCTTAGGCCTTACAGTTGGCAAAACTGACTCTCAAACTCAGGTGGGTAAGCGCCGCTCCCCGCTACGACGATTAAATATGTCTTAAAAATAGCTTTATGTGTATATTTACACTTTGAATTAGTAAAGATGTAAAATTAATTGGATCAAAGTAGTGCAAATTAAGGTATAGGCCTCTCTTGAAATATATTTACCTAGATATCCACCACTTTGTTTATCCCACTTAATAATTTTTATTTCAGTGACGGATTGTTGTTGGAACTTCGATGGACTTTTAATACCAATGTCTATTTTTCCTATATTTTCATAATGGCAGACATTTTAAATTTTTAAACCCAAATATATTAAAAACCGGTAGGTTTTATAAAAAATTACATGGGACAAAAAAGTTTTAACATTAAATTATCTAACCAATGATATCAAGTTCGTAAGGATCAGACGACAAACAACGGGGTTATTTGATTTTTTAGCTGAGATACATTGATTTTGTATTATAATTAATAATGCGAATCGTGGTTAGTTTAAGACAAAAATCACAATAACTCCATTATGTTGTCAGAACCTTTCGACCTTGGAAGGGTCTATTGGTCTATTATTGGTTAAATAATTAAATTTGAGAGTTTGTAGTCTTTTGTAAAATTTTATAGCCTAGGCCTATACCAGCTTTTATATATTTGAGATTATAGTTTTAAAATTATAGCTATTTTAAAATACACATAGTAAAACTAAATGTATTTTTATGGACATTAAGTGGAAAAACAATATGTCGGATATCTAGGTAAATATGCACTTTACGATAGACCTTTATACAGGGTGACCATAAAGTCTTAGGACGACTTTATAACTTTTAAACGACATACGATATCACAACCACATTTGGTATACCGTTACTGGAAATTGTAAGCTACTTTTCTGTGTACATGGTGGTCGGATATCACCTTTGGGGGACGGCCCGTCAGGGGTCAGAAGAAAATCTTTAATGACAGCCTATGTTGAGTTGTACATCATTTTAAAGGTCTACTTCAACTGAAAACAATGCCGCAAACCGGACTTCAAAAGGTTGATCCAGTCGGAAGAAATCGCGTTTTAAAGTTTAAAAATGAAAAATACCATTATTACGTAAGAAATAATCTTACTCTTTCCTTTCGGCCGTCTGACAATGTGCTAAGTGTAATCAGGAAAACCTGCTGTATTAAGAAGTACAATGAAAAGTGAAAGCGGTGTCAGGGTTTCCCATCCACTGGACTTCCCCCTTAATGGCTTTTATCTGTCTAACAGTTCACTTATCAGTACCACTCAAGCTACAGTAGTTTTTGCAGCCATATCCTGTTACTTAAGATTTTAAGTTTTAAAAGATGTCGCTTAGTGAGCGGGAAAGAATTACACTCTTAATAATGCGCGGCTGGGGTGATAATGTAAGACCGTTTGCAGAAGTCACACAATTATTCAATGCTACTTTTCCTGATAGAGTTCCTATTTCTAAATCCACAGCACAGTACACAGTTGCTCGCTTTGTAGACACTGGTTCTGTTAAGGATCGTGCCAGATCTGGACGACCAAGTACTGTGACAGACGAAGACGGCTCATTAGACATTCTTCAGTCTTTCGTTGAAAACCCAAAACAATCAGTTAGATCAGCAGCACAATCTCATGGAATAGGTCGTGAATCAGTTCGCAAAAGTATTACAGAAGTCTGGTTTCAAGGCATACCGGGTTACCCTGTTGCAGGAACTAACCGAAGATGATTTTGATCGCCGGATGGAATTCAGTGAAATTATGATGAATAGAATTGACCAAAGACAAATACTTTTGGACGACATTGTATTCTCAGATGAGTCGACTTTTATGTTGAATGGCCATGTTAACAGGCATAACTGCCGGTATTGGGATAATGTTAACCCACACTGGATGAGTGAGTGTTACACACAACACCCCCAAAAAGTAAACGTATGGGCAGGTATCGTACGTAATTCGATTATAGGACCATTTTTCATCGATGGAAATTTAAATGCCAATAAGTATCAGGATATGTTCCAAAATGAGATTGTTCCTGCTTTACAAGCTACTCTGGGCGATGACCTCCAATCATGTTTTTTCCAACAAGACGGAGCACCGCCACACTATGGTGTTCAGGTAAGGCAATACTTAGATGCAGTATTCCCACACCGGTGGATTGGAAGACGAGGTGCGATTGAGTGGCCGGCTCGTTCCCCTGACCTAACTCCGCTTGACTACTTCCTATGGGGCTACATCAAGGACAAAGTGTATCGAACTCAGCCTACAGATCTGAACGAACTGAGACATAGGATATCACATGAAGCTCAAGCTATTCCACGAGAATACATACAAAATGCAGTAGCCGCCTTTTACAACCGGTTAGCATATTGCCAGACGACCGATGGTGGACATTTTGAACACCTACTTTAAAAGACTTTCTGTAAGTATTACCCTTAACTTCTATTTGCTACAGTGATAATGGTATTAAACATTTTTTAAACTTTGAAACGCGATTTCTTCCGACTGGATCAACCTTTTGAAGTCCGGTTTGCGACATTGTTTTCAGTTGAAGTAGACCTTTAAAATGATGTACAACTCAACATAGGCTGTCATTAAAGATTTTCTTCTGACCCCTGACGGGCCGTCCCCCAAAGGTGATATCCGACCACCATGTACACAGAAAAGTAGCTTACAATTTCCAGTAACGGTATACCAAATGTGGTTATGATATCGTTTGTCGTTTAAAAGGTATAAAGTCGTCCTAAGACTTTATGGTCACCCTGTATGAACCTAGATATGAACCTTTTTGCTTAATTTGACCCAGTTAACCATATTATGAAGTAGGGATGTGTCGAATCCGAATCTCGAATCTCGAATCCACCGAATCCTAAGAAAAGATTCGGATTCGAGATTTGATGAACGAGATTCGAGAATCGAATCTCGGGTCCGCCGACCGATTACGCCATCACGCGGCGCGGCGCCGAGCTGCCGACGCACTGTGTCTGAGTAATAATTAGGGATGGACGGGATCCGAAATTTCGGGGAAAATTTCGGGAGAAAATTTGTCCCGATCATCGGGCGGGATTTTCTTTTTACTCGGGAATTTATCGGGTCGGGAACTGCCGAACGGCCCGGCGGCCGCGATCGCGGCTGGCGTTCTCGGCCGGCGATCTCGGTCGGCGATCGCGGCCGGCGGTCTTGCTAATGAGGACCGGCACAAATACACGCGGCCACATTCCACGGACGCTCGAGACGATCTATTGTTCAGCTTATCTATTGTCCGACCTCCGGCAGTAATTTATTCAAGAGGGGTGTTTTTTGCTCCTAGTACCAAATGCTATTTTCTGAACCAATTGTCATAGAAAACTAAGGGATGGCTCGTTTGATTCGTCTAATTCTTACAAATTTAACAAAATTTCAACCAAAGTTGTGTGACTTTCCAATCAAAGGGAAAATGGCAAAGTATTGTTAAATAAATCAATCTTTAATTGAATTACTGTTTTATAATGTTAAAAGCATCTTATTATAGTTTAATATAATTTTTAAATGAAAAACTTCAAATCAAATTAAATACTATATCTTTTAAAATTAAACATTAAAAATATATTTATTAGATTTTGAGGTTCATAACTTTTAACTTTCATTGTTTTTTATTGATTTTTTCATCATACACTCCTTTAATACATACATCATACTTAAAAAGATATTACTCCCTTGTACTTTGGCTTTTAAATATTATTTCTTAATAATGACTCTTATTTGTTAACTCTAAGAATAAGCTTGACATTGACATTATAGAGAGAGAATAAATCTGTAAATTTAATCCTTGTTTCGGGACTCAAGATTCGAGGATTCGAGATTCGAGATTTGATTTTTTAGGATTCGGATTCGGATTCGAGATTTGAAATTCCTGGATTTGACCATCACTATTATGAAGTTTGGTGACGTACTTTGAAGACAACCTGTATGTGATTTCTTTTAATCAAAATGTCGTGCATGTACAATATGAAAAATCTTTTAGTTAATAAATCATTAAAACAGTTCAAACAGGTAATCTATTGGGAGTCAAGACAACGGGAGCGCTAGTGAAGTCCCATAAAAACTCATGGGTTACATAAAAACTGACAGAGTGTCATGACTGTATTGGTATCCCCAAAATACTTGTAAGAGACTATGAGCTATCCACCATAAGTTCTTACTTCAAACTTCGAACACCGCGGCTTAATTAAAGACAGCTATGTATCAACCAAAATGTAGAGGATGGTATTTAATGTCCTTTATTACTGACGCCTGTGGCCCCCCCAGCAATAAGAGGTAAACTCCGCCCATGACCGGGAGGGAATTTACAAAAAATATAGAACAACAAAGAACAACAACACCCCAAGAAAGAACAGCACCCCATTTTGGCTTTTTACTTCACCCCTGTAAATAACACAAAAACTTGCATCAGCATTACCTGTTTCGGACAGTACTTTAAAATATGTATTATTTAAAAAAAATTCTTGTGGATAAATGTTGGAGTTAGTGCCCTCATTCCTTAAAAATATCAGTAAAAATAAATTTTAAAAATGAGGAAATTTTAGTTATTTTTCAACACCACTGGCAATTATATTTTACATTTTTTTTAAGGCATGATGAGAGCTTGAATGTAACTATCCAACTAAATGATTACCAAGTTTAATGAAAATCAGTTTAAAAACGGCATCCGAAAAAGAGGAATACAATACTCAAATGAAAATACTGATTCCGCACTGATATATACTTTGTATTTAATTCATGGAATTATGTTATTCTTGAATTTTGCCGTGGAAAACCAGTGGGAAAACTATATACACCATCAGACAAAATCAGACAAAAAAATAGCTACAATTTGTTTTTGTACAATTAAATCAGAAACCATATGTAATGTACTAGGGAACTGATAAGGACGTAAATCAGATAAGCCATCGCCGGCTGGTTGGATTCCAAACAATAGAGCTCTTATCAGCAGGTGTTCCGCATTCCTTCGATCGTCTCATATTACAATTGTATTGTTAACATCCTATGACCGGACGTCCTTTCCTTTATAATTGATTTCTGTTCAACTTTTTTTAGTTAGTAAAAAATAATGATAAACCGAAAACCGACATGTGTTATCAATTCTCGGTTATCAGTTTTTTTGTCAAAAACCGATAAAACCGACTACCAATTTTAAAAACCGACCCATCCCGACTATAAACCAAAAATAGCATCTCACCTTATCTGAACCAAGGAAAGGCGCCGTCTCATTGACCACCATGCACAGAAAATCGCTTATAGCTCCGTTCTGACTGTACCAGGTGCAGGTCAGCCCGTGAAAATCCCGACGGGTGATGGCAAACTCCTGTACTGCAACGTTCGCCTACAACAATAAAATAATTAAAGTAACTAGTGATAGCTATGTTTCTAATTTGAAGGACTAAGGTCCTACATTTTAAACACATTCATTGTAAATAGGGATGGACGGGTCTCGAAATTACGAGAAATTTTCGAGAAATTTTTAATCTCGTTAACCGAGACGAGATTTTATTTTGATCGAGATTTTTCGAGACGAGAAATAATTCGTGAATAACGATAAAAACGGGTATAAATAATCTACGAATTTAATACTGCAAAATACATTATTTTGAAGCAATGTGAAGTGTTTTATTTTCCTATCCTCCTCACAACTTCAATCATATTAATTGCCATCATAAACGGTTAAACTACGTTTGGACTTCCAAGATTTGGACTGGACTGGAGACGGCTCTACGGCTGCATCTGCACGGACTAGTGGTACTGACAATCAACAGTAGTGGGCGGAGTCAACATAGCTTCTGATTTATAAAATAATTCATTTGTTTGATAAATCTTTAGAACATTGGGAAAACTTTATAAACAATAAACAATCTTAGAACATTGGGAAAACTTTATAAACAATAAACAATCATTATTTGACAATTAATTGCTTCAAGACGATTATTTAAAACTGATTCAAATAATTTTTGACCAATTTAAGAGCTGTTTTGACATTAACAGTAAGAATAGTAGAGACATTCAGATGAATGACAAGATAGCCTATCAGATTGAATAATGGCTAACCTCAAATATCCCACGTAATACAGAATTGAATAAGCCATAAATGCATAAAATCGGCTGATGGTTGATTTTATTTCAAGGTTTGGACACTAAAAAAACTGAATAGGCCTATTAACAATAATTGTTGAACAGCAATAAATAGGTTGTGTTGAATGCATAGAAAATCAATGGTCTTACCAGAACCATACAGGCTTCATGGCTATTCCATTGCTATACTAATGCTTGCCTTTATTCAGTTAGGAGCAAAATAAAAACCTTACCACTAGCAGATGACAAATCTAGGGAATTGCATGAATTTGAAAGCAGTGAAAGTTATGTATACAGGACTTGAATAGTTTGGAGAAATAACAATGAATAGCAAACGTAATGAGAGCTGAAGATTGTCTTATGGACAAAGACAAAGAAGAAGAGAGAGTTGAAAGTTAAAATTAAAATCCTCCAAGTAAAAGTTATTTCTTGTTAGCCTCCCAGCCTCTAGGCTTGTGATTCAAAGTTACTAGGCCTATGCCTATTACAAATCTGTAAGTGAGGAAAAGCTCTTATTTGGAAACATTTTAAAGTAGGTTAATAGTGAAAATTGTGAAACATGAAAGTGAAAAGTGAAGTAAATAACTGTAACAGAGGATTATCTTTTTATGTTTTATTAAACATAGGTCGGTAAGGTTTATGGTGAGCCTATATCTTCTCAACCTTTTTATTGGGTACGTCATTCCTTTATAGGCCCTAGACCTTTTGTTAAGAAAGTGACTTTTTTAACTTTTAGTTTGTTAACATAATCAGCAATTTACAAAGAAATATTTGTTCCTTCACATTAATCAGGATTAACCATGTTACAAAATCAGATTAAAATCCCGAACGCACATTTCTCGTAATGTACGAGAGGGAAAATCTCGTCTCGATCTCGTCTCGAAATTATTTGAGAATTAAAAATTCTCGTCTCGTCTCGTCTCGAACTGAAGATCCAATCTCGTCCATCCCTAATTGTAAAAGACTTAGAGGACAGTCATGTTGTGAAAAAATCTGAAAAATTTACCTTGTGAGCCTGAAACGCAGGAGAAAACTGTGCGATAGTCTCGACGGCCGACACGAGACGAGAGCAGGCATTGAAGCTGTGCTGTGCCTCGGTCAACACCCCCCTCGGCTGCCTCATGACTGCGTTGACCACCTCCACCAGAAGGTCTCCAAGCTACAACAACAATAGTAGTTTAAAAAAATCTTGATGCAAAAAGTTTCTTTGGTTTGAGAATATCCTGGAAACTCCACCCTCCCTCTCCATCATGATCGTCTTATTTATATGAGATAACTTACTCAAATCTTGTTATACAGGGTGTCCCGGAACTCTCTGGAACCCTTTTGTATATTTGATCCTTGCATCGAGACAAGAAAAAAACCAGCGAGCACATAACATAATAGAGCAGCTACACGGAGCGCGGCAGTGGGGCAGTCGTGGCGGCCAGACTAAGCGGACCAAGATGGCGGCTCGGCCCTATCCCGAGCGTCTTCGCCACACCGCCGCGCTGACTACGCTACCACACAAGGCGTTAACAAAACTTTAACAAAAGGTGCTAACTCGACGAGGATTAATAAATCTAGTAGCAAATAAGTATTTTTATGTAAGAATAAAACATCATTGTAAGTTAAGTAATGAAAATCTTCATAAGTCAAAGGTTAGACAACACCTGAACAAAACTGTGCTTTTTTGGGACAAATGTTGATTGGTAAAAAAAAAAAAAAAAAAAAAAAAAATGGATCGACTTATTTAATCAAAATTACGTATTTAATTTTATAAACGAGAGTTATGAGTCATCTTGGCCCTTGTAAAATCACGGAAAACATGCCTTAGCATTCCCCCGTTATGACGTTGTTTTTAAAAATATTTATTGGTCAAAAAATATGTTTTCTTGTAAATTAAAGCTAGATATAGTTCCTCAAGGCGGTAAAAATAAATGGTACTAGTAGAAAAAATCTTAATAGTAAGGAAAATTGAGATACCTTGCAACGTTGCTGATGAGGGTGATATTTTAACATTTTCAATCTTTAAAGGTACGAGAGACCTAATATAAGTATTCAACTTAACGAATGCCAAATTTAAAGAATATCGGTTGAAAATGGAGTCCGAAATAGGGGAATAAAATACCATGTTTTGCCTAAAAGCAAACACGTATATGGTTAACATAGCCGACTGCGCTACTAGACGTAAAGGTGAAGTTGATTCGTAAATAAAACCCTTTTACTTCAGTACGGTTTTTGACTTATTCCTAAATGACAATATATTTTACTAATTCCAATGAGAAGATTTTTAAATAAAACATAGCCTGCTAGTAACATTGTAAGCAACAAGGCAGCGGCCGGCGCGGCTCGCGTCAACAGACTGAGCGGCGCGGCGGCGTTTGCTGCTCTTAAACCTGCATTTTTGAGAAAACCATACATCGTAGAATAAAAAGGCAAAATTAAAAATTAAATCAGGTCATTTATGAACAACTTTCCCGCTGACAAAAAATCTCTGACAAAAAAATAAAAAACTTTCCCGCAGGACAACTTTTTAATGTTTGTTTGAAACATTTTAATTATAATTCCACATTAAAATATTTATTACTAAGTTTATGTATGTGTTAACCCTCCAACTGGTCATTATAACCTCCTTTACTGGTGAGGTTTTTTTGGCCGCCGCGCAAACATTTAGTACAAACAACATAAAACATATAAATTGGTATATAAAACATACAAATTATATATCAATTTTTTCAGAATGAAATAGGCTATTCAAAACAATATTGTTTTTAGTGTACTTACAAAAATTTATTTTGTTAATCCTCCTATTTTGTAACAATAAAGATTTTTTTTTCTTATTATTTTCCTTTTAGAGTATTATCATGGTAAGGTATGTTGTCCATACAACAAAACTAAGATAGCCAAAATAACCACAATTTTATTGGCTTTTTACTGATGTATAACACTTGATTGTTTATATTATAAATAAAATATTACAAAGCAAATATGTGAGGTAAGCACAAACCACATTTTCGCCGCCATATTTTTTAAAATTTTTTATTTTTTATTTTATTAATTTTTTATGATAAAATTTTTACTAGAACTATTTATAAATATTAAATATAACTATTTGTTATGTATATAAATAATTATATTTATTTATAATAAATTAATAAAGTTAGGCCTAGGCCTATTCACTCACCTAGGCCTAGGCCTAACTCACAACTTTCATGTTCACTGACAACTTCACTTTGTACTCTGAATCTTCATTTAGAAGGCCCAAATAGCACTATAATTACTCAATTCACTTATTATTACATTGCAAACTAACTATAATTCACTAAAATTTGCATTTCAAGTAATAACATAACCACAAAACAGCGCCGCCCATACGATACGCGTAAACAAAAACAAACACCAGAAATTCAGTCTTACCAACATACTGATATTTCAACAAATACAGCTGAACATATGATGACTAGATTGTTCATCTTTTCCTCTTTCATACTATATAAAAAACATCGACATTGACTATAAAATAACGAAGTAAAATGCATTTTACATAGACCTTGCAAATGGATCGCGATCGCGATCCTACCAGTTTAGAACGGCCTAAATGGGTCGCGATCGCGACGTTCACCAGTTGGAGGGTTAAAAAAAATTAATGTTTACTAGCGTTATCCTAAGGGTCTACAGTATGTAAATGCAAAATTTCAACAATGTTACTGCAGTATTAATATTTTTAATGACAGTATATTTGCTGGTGTGTTTTACTGCGGACTGAGCTGCCGCGGCCGAGACGTCAGCCCGTTTGACGGGCCAACATGCCGGATTCTGCCCCACTTCGGGCGCACAGCGTTCAAGCGGCTGTCTTCTCTATTATGTTATGTGCTCGCTGAAAAAAACATCATACAAATAGGGGTCTAAAATCCATTGTTTAGCCGCTAGCCGCCTTTTTGTTTTTTTCACATAATAATTTTTATTTCCGTAACGGATCGTTGTATTCGGATCATATTTGGTATGAATCTTTATTATACTAATGTACATTTACAGCAAAAAAATTAATTTTTTCCGCGGGCATTTTAAATTTTTAAACTCAAATATCTCAAATTTGGTAAATTTCAAAAAATTTTTACTTGGTATAAAAAAGTTGCCAAATTTAATTATCTAACCAAGTTAGTAAGAATCGGATTACAAATAACGAGTTATTGCGATTTTTCTCCAAAAAAAAAACATTGATTTTGCATTATAATAAATGCAAATTATGGCCATTTTCACAGAAAAATCGCAATAACTCCGTTATTTGTTATCAGATCCTTGATACCGTTGGTTAGATAATTTAATTTAGCAACTTTTTTTTACAGAGTAAAATTTTTTTTATTTACCGAATTTGAGATATTTTAGTTTGAAAATTAAAAATGGCCACCATTTTGAAAATACACAGTGGAAAAAATTAATTTTTTTCCTGGAAATGTATATTAGTATGATAAAGATTCATACCAAATATGAACTGAAGGAAATAAAAGTATTACGTGAAAAAAACAAAATGGCGGCTAGCGGCTAAACAATGGATTTTGGACCCCTATTTGTATAATGTTTTTTTCTTGTCTCGATGCAAGGAACAAATATACAAAAGCAGGGGTGCCCATCCCCCCCAAAGGTGATGGCGCATTCCCCCCCAAAAACATATACCGCCCCCCCTCCCTAAGTGGAAACCTGTTTCAAAATACTGTATTTATTTTAGCTAAGCATATAAGCATAAGTTGCATAAAAAAGGAGATAATATAGGGGTTTTACCTATGAATTCATGCACATTTCCACAACAAACATTTTTTTGGGAAAAAGTCAATTATTCTACGTCTTTTGTTTGATAGTTACAATCTTGTTATTTTTGTTATAGGCCTATAATTTAAATTGATAGTTTTATTTTTTTTATAGTTCTGGGAATTTTCAGCTCTTAAAATTTTAAATTACGGCCATTTTGGAACAGTAAAAGTTCGAAATGTCTAAATTTGTATGAGTATAGGGCACTTGTTTGTTATACATAAGCCACTATTTATCTTTTTGTTTAAGATAATATCTGTTTTGTTTGCTAAGCGTTTTTTATATCTGCGTTTGAATTAAGGTCATAAAAAACGCATCATTCGAAAGAATACTATTCTGCTGGCTTGGAGTCAGCTACGCTATCGATGATCGCGGCAAATGCATCTTCCGTTCACGGCCTCGTCATCGAGCCAGCTACACTTACTCAGCCAAGTTTAGAGCTCGCTCCAGCGGTTAGATTATAGTTGTTATTGATATATAGATCAGAAATACTTATGTCATGTGTTGATACTCAGCTGATCAGCTGTTTACTATGTTTATATTGAATTTACCTTGTTTAATGTTTACATTTAGTTGTTTATTATTTTGAATACACCTTTTATTGATTTACTCAATAAAGTAATGTTCACATTATATTTTTATTGTAATATTTATTAGTGGCGACGAGCCAAACTTGTTTTCTTTTATTAATTTTAATTTCTTTTAACATTTTACATGATGAGTGATCTTGGTGCAACGGAAAGTTTAAGTGAAATGAAGAAAGTTAGAGCAGTGGTCAAAGGCCAGTTGAGCAAGGCTGACAGATTTTTGACAAACTTGCAGGAAATGTCAAAGGAAGTAGTTCAATCCAGAATTAACACACTGGAAGATTATTGGAGCAGATTTAATACAGCACAACAGATAATAGAAACTAAAACCGAAGAGGACCAACTAGACCAGGAAATAGAATACAGGATTGAAATGGAAGACAGATATTACAAACTGATGGACCAGTTAAAAGAAAGATGGGGACAGATTAGTAAATCCAAAACCGAAAGTCAGTTAGACATTCTAAGAAATGATGATAAGCCTAACACAGAGAAATTACACCCTAATCATTCTCGTGCGCTTACATCTTCAATTTCCTTTATGCCTTACCAAGAAGAGGAAACCTTCAAAAACTTCACTCGACGTTTGGAAGTATTTCTCCATCTACATCGTCAAAATATGGAACCTGCGGACCAAGTATATACACTGCTCCACGCCCTTACGCCGCAGTTACATCAAAAACTTTATGATATATGCGCCCCTGAAAGTCCCCTGAGCAAAACTTACAATGAATTAGTAGACATTTTAACAGACTATGTTGACCCACAACCCAGTGCATGGGCTCTACAACACAGATTTTTATCTAGAATGCAAGAACCCCAAGAAACTGTAAAAATTTATTCTGTTGAACTGAAAAAGTTAACATCAGATTGTGAGTTCAACTGTGAACACTGTAGTAAATCGATTGCAAATACACTGTTACGTATGCAATTTATCAGAGGCCTTAAAGACAACGATATTAGAACGAAGTTGTTGCAGGAAAAAACTACGAAATCCTTTCAAGAGGTTGTAAACGTAGCGTCCATATTAGAACTTGCTAAGAATGAGAGTAGATTGGTTGAATCGCACGGCACTCCTGCTTTTGAAAACGTGGTTCACAAGTTGGAAAATAAGGAAAAGAGGAAACAACATTTTTCTGCTTCATCCAATAACAATCTAACACCATTTCAACGTCTCAGAGGTAAATGCTATCGTTGTGGATCACCTCAACACAGAGCTACACAATGCGGGTTTTTATCAGAAACATGTAGGAAATGTAATAAGCAAGGGCACTTAGCTAGTGTTTGCCTTAACACCAAACCATCTAAAATTCACCATGCAGAAGTTGACACGGGAGATTCAAATGATGAACTTCAAGAAATCAACAAAATTCATGCTCCTACAAATGACAAGTTTCTTGTTGAAGTACTACTAGAGGGAAACCCTGTACAAATGGAACTCGATACCGGTGCAGCAATCAGCATCCTGCCTTATTCAACCTTCAAGAGACTTAACATTAATAAGAAAATTTTTCGAACAAATGTCAAACTACGCACCTATACAAGTGAAGTAATTAAACCGAAGGGGGTGGTCTTTTTAAAATGTTCATATAAAAAGCAGTCATTTGTCGGGAAGCTCTACTTAGTCAACCAGGATCTGGATGCTATTTTCGGTAGGGAATGGATAAGAGAGGTGCAGTTAGATTGGGCTGAACTGAAAACTATTAACAGTTCAACTGCCACCTCTGGACTTGATGAGTTGTTGGTTGAATTCAAAGACTTATTTGAACCAGGTATTGGAAAAATACCGGATCAAAAAGGACATCTACAACTTATTGAAGGAGCAAAACCTATATTTATTAAAGCTCGTCCTATACCGTACGCACTAAAAGAAAAGGTTGAAAAAGAACTTGATCGGCTCGAAGAAACAGGAATCATTTCAAAGACAGAAAAATCACAGTGGGGTACACCAATCGTTCCTGTGGTTAAGCCTAACGGTGATATAAGGATATGCGCGGACTTCAAGGTTACAGTTAATAAACAAATCAAGGAAGAACACCACCCCATTCCTAGGATTGAAGACATTTTCGCTCAAATGAATGGAGGACGATTGTTTTGTACACTAGATTTAAGTAATGCATACCTTCATCTAGAAATGGATCATGAAAGTAAGGTAATCCAGACTTTGAGTACACATAAGGGCCAGTACACTGTCAACAGACTTATGTTTGGTGTTAAAGTTGCACCAGCAATTTGGCAGAAGGTAATGGATTGTGCTCTACAAGGCCTGGAAGGGGTTCAGTGCTTCTTTGACGATATTATAATTCAAGGAAGAACAGAAAATGAATTGCTCGATCGTCTCAAAAAAGTATTTGAAAACCTTAGGAAGAAAAATTTAAGATTGAATCGTGACAAATGTCGATTTTTCCAAAAGAAAATACAGTATTTAGGACATACAATCGATGAACATGGAATCCATAAAAGTGAAGACAAAATCAAAGCCATTAGGGATGCTCAAAGGCCTCAAAATGTTAACGAACTTCGCTCATTTTTGGGTCTAGTAAATTACTATAACCGGTTCATTAAAGATCTTGCCACCCTACTTCACCCACTACATAAGCTACTGACAAAAGGGATGCAATTCAAATGGAATGAAGACTGCGAACAAAGTTTCTTAAGAATAAAAGAGATAATAATGAGTGATACGGTCCTATGCCATTTTGATCCTACCTTGCCTCTAATTCTAGCAACTGATGCATCTCCAGTAGGACTTGGAGCTGTAATTTCCCATCGTTTCCCAGATGGAAAAGAGAGACCCATAGCTTTCGCGTCGAGGTCACTGACGAAGGCTGAAAAGCATTATAGCCAGATCGATAAAGAAGCAACTGGAATATACTGGGGTCTAAAAAAGTTTTTCCCATATTGCTATGGAAGAGAGTTTACTCTAGTGACCGATCACAAGCCGCTGGTAGCTATCTTCAACCCACAGAAGAGTCTGCCTTCCATGTCTGCTACCCGTCTCTTCAACTATTCACACTTCTTATCGGGGTTTAACTACAATATTGAATTTAGACGTACAACTGAACATGGAAATGCAGATTTTCTGTCGCGGTTTCCGGTGGAAGAAATTAAAGGTGAATTCACTGATCAGCATGACTTGTTTCAAGCAAATCAAATAAGCACCATTACAATTGATCATAAAATACTAGCTTATGAAACATCTAAGGATCCTCAGCTCAGCATGATTGTCAAGGCTCTTCAAGAGGGGAAATCACTAGAACACCTAGGGTATCACGACAATGAATTATCTCTGCATGAAGGATGTCTTTTTAAGGGATGGAAGGTGATTATTCCTAAGTCTCTCAAGAAACAAGTTCTTGAGGAATTACACTTTGGACATGTAGGCATCCTCAAAACCAAGGCCTTAGCCAGGAGCTACTGCTGTTGGAGAGGAATGGACAAAGATATTGAGGATATGATAGCAACATGCAGACCGTGCCGTGAAAAGCAAAATGCGCCACCTAAAGAAGTCAATCATCCTTGGGAACCAGCTACTAGACCATGGGAGCGCGTTCATGTGGATTTCATGGGCCCAACTAATGGTCAACAATTTATGATTGTCGTTGACGCATTCTCAAAATGGGTGGAAGTTGTTCCTACCAAAACAACAACTGCAGAGTGGGTCGTGAAGGAGCTGAAGAAATTATTTAGTATTTTTGGACTGCCAAACCTCCTAATTTCTGATAATGGACGAAGTTTCACCTCAGCAGCATTTCAGGACTTCCTCAGAAAGTGTGGAACCAAACATAAGACTACTGCTCCTTTCCATCCATCATCTAATGGCCAAGCCGAACGATTTGTACAAACTGTGAAGAAAACATTGAAATGCATGTTAGAGGAACCTGGGACTCTGGAGACAAAACTATATCGTATATTGATGCAGCTTCGACAGGTTCCCAACTCAACCGGAAACTCTGCATACTTTCTAATGTTTAATAGGAAGATAAGGACACACCTCAGTCTACTGGTACCTCCTACAGAAGAACAATATACAAGACGCCCTGAAGGCATAGTGCGTAAGTTTAAGGTCGGGGATCGTGTACAAGTGAGAAACTATAACAACCAGGGAAAATGGACTCGGGGCGTTGTGCAATCCAAGGAAGGTAATTTGCACTACTACATCAAACTCGACAATGGATTAACTTGCAGACGACATGTTGATCAGATGTTGCGGTCGAAGATTTGAAGGGGGAGAGTTGTCATGTGTTGATACTCAGCTGATCAGCTGTTTACTATGTTTATATTGAATTTACCTTGTTTAATGTTTACATTTAGTTGTTTATTATTTTGAATACACCTTTTATTGATTTACTCAATAAAGTAATGTTCACATTATATTTTTATTGTAATATTTATTAACTTACAAAAGTTATTTACAGTTAAAATAACACACACAGTTAATCACTATATGCAAATAGTGTGTTTAACGTGTAGTTGAGTAATTAATTGTAGTATAGCACAATTAAGTGACATATGATGGACTTTAAGCGAGCAGAACTCAAAAACGATAAAACTTAAAAACATGAAATTTTTAACTAATGTTCAGTAAATAGTCTGCTTGCAATTTATATATTTTTTAAGATCACAGTTCAAGAAAAAAAAAAAAAAAAAAAAATAATTGGCTTATGTACAACAAACAACCGAATACAGGTATTAAAATATGTAGCAGTTGTGCCAAGTTTTAATTCCGAAGCACGAATCGATAAAAATTTATAAGTGATTCATTAAAAATGCATAGGCCTACATATAGACAGACAGACTGAAAAATAATAGAGATATTGGGCTTGTAGGCCTAGTATTGTATGTACCGTGTATTTGCTTGTTCTTACCTTCTGAACATACGTAGGCCTATGTTCTTTTATGGCATGAATTTAAGTTTCATCATTGGTTTAAGACATCTATTTTTTCAGCATATATTATAGGCCTACGTGTTTAGTGCAATAAAACATCATACTGAAAAACAGTTTGGACGGTACATTCACTTGCTGGCTAGCTAGCTTGTTTTTCTATCAAGAAATCAAAATTAAATTATATAAAATAATAATTTAGGCTATTATAATGACACTAACTATGAAACCTAGAAACCTAAAGTTTCTCTCAAAATTTTTTTAGTAAAAGAGGTTGGCGGACCTCTTTTTGCCTTACTTTGCCCCGTCCACATAGACTATTTGATCTGTGCGTGGATCGTATTAGACAAAGTAAGGGGGTGAGCCGCTACAGTACAAGGTGAAAGGTACTGATAAAAGTCACTGGCAGAACGCGGATTCGAACCCACGACATCGCTGCCATGGTCCCGAAGTCCGGCGCGCTAACCACTACGCGACCGACTCACCCTTAACTGTAAACATAGTTTGGTTTAGTAACAACTAAGATTTTGTTAATGAACGTTATTTTGTTAGATTTAAGGCTTGATTTTAAGTTTTTGTTTATAAGTTCACGGCACCTCACCATGCATGCTATCGTAAAAAAATTTTTAAGCTAAAAATAATCATAAGTTCATTCATTGGACGACCGTCATATGAACACCGTTGCGGCCTTAGAGGCTACGTTGTTTAGGAATTCCCAGTGTCGATTTTGCCCATTGCGTTACTCTTGCCGAGCCGTTTGTAATATCAGTTCTCTTAATGGCGATTCTTTGACAGAAAAGTGGTCGCCAGAGACGCGGAACCGCGGAAACGGCGGAATATACTGATCGAACATGTACGAAGACATATTTTTGTAATTGGCTGCTTGCCGTTGAAAATAAAATAAGTTAAAAAAAATAAAGACACTAGACCACTAAGAAAAGACGAAACTTTAGGCGATTGAGAAAAACGGTCAACAATGGGGAGGGGTACAGAGTACCTAGCCGACAATGGCGCAATAATAGTCAAGATTGGGGGGCTAACGTGCCTTGACGAGGCCTACGAGTTTTGATCCAGAACAAAAGGACAGACAAAGACTCTCCTAATTTGTATTGACATGTTCATAAGATTCATTGTTTAACTACTGCAAATTAGTACTTATAACATTTTTAAAAAACCCTTTTTTTCAGTTCCCCCCCAAAAATCTCATTCCCCCCCAAAATTTTTTCCAATGGCGCAACTTGCGCCATTAGTCCCCCCCGTGGGCGGCCCTGTACAAAAGGGTTCCAGAGAGTTCCGGGACACCCTGTAGATTATGATACAATGGATAAAATATAATACAATGATAAACAATTTAAAACTTGTCTTTAAAGTCAAACATACCTGAAGTTCTCTCGGTACGTGGCTGAGGTAGTTGTCGACAGTGGTGGCTATGAATGCGATGTCGACTTTGTCCACAAACTGACGACTCACATCACAAGTGAAGTTGTGAAACCGGCGGAGGCTCTCGATCACACTACCCTCGCTTGAATTCAGATTCATCTGAAAGCAAGAAAATTGGTTTTGTTGAAAGACCGAATAACTTAAAATACTCAAAAGAAATATTCAATAAAATTAACTTTCAAAAATGTGTTACCTAAACAAACAATGATTAGTAAATTAAATAAAAAATTATGTCTTTAGATTTCTAATTATAACAAATTTTATTGGATGAGGCCTTTTGTTTTCCAGAAAAACATGATCAGACCACAACTTTTTCTGGTCTCTTTTACCTGGAAAACAAAAGGCCCCACACTAATAAAATTTGGTTATTATTAGAAATCTGAAGATATTATTTTTAAATCAATTTTTCTAATAACAAGAGCTTGTGCAGAATGAAACAATGCTTGCTTAAGGGTGTAAGATTACTTAGTAAATTTGAATACACTCCACAACATGACACAGGCTAGTCTCATTAATTTCTCAAATTTTCTTAAGTAGGCCTATATTATAAAGTTCTTTAGTGTGTTTATATAAGCAGACAACATTTAGTAAACCCTAATATCATTGAAATTTATACTGTTTTATTTTTATTTATTTATTTATTTTTGTTATATATATTATAACTAATTGATTAAGTATTTTTATTTTTACTGTGTTTTATTATTCATGAAATCAATGTAAACAGGTTGATTTCTTTGCAAATGCAAAATAACCAAAGGCACCTGGGTTCACCAACATTTTTTGTATTAGTCATAGATTAACCAGGCAAATATTTATTTATGATCCAAACCCTCAAGACTTACATTTACCCATAGACTGGTCTCTTTGTAACCCAACAATAACACCTCACCTTGGAGAACTGCTCGAGTATGCGCGTGGTCTCACTGGCGAAGGGGCAGTTGTCGGTGAACAGCTGTTCCCAGTGGCCGTCGTCCGCACACATGTACGACGCCCGCGCACCCGCACCCTCCACCGCGCACGCCAGCTCCACCAGGTGACCGCCCACAGTCTTGGGCCACGTGTACACGCCCTTGTTGTCACTCGTCACTGCAACACGATACGACGTACAGTGTAGTAGCTATCTTATAATAAACTAAAAGGACCCACTGACTGCAAACTATTTAAAAATCAGTGTTTATAATCCTCAATTGTTTTGCATAAATTATGGTTCTTGATTTGTTTAACCTACACATATAACTGTTATTATAAGTAAAACCCCTCAAACTTGACACAATGACTTAGACACAGTTTGGTGAAATCCGAGTTTGCCGGAGTTGACATTTACTTTTGCCAGTTACCCAATCATATGGTCTAACATCGGCCCTCAAGGAGGAGCGTAATGCAGAAAACAATTGTTAGCGACTGAATCACTTTAACAGCCAACAATTCTAACTGAACAATAAAATATAGTCTGTCAAAGACAAAATAGAAAAAATAAAGATCTGAATTAAGTGTTTAATTGCAAATAGTAATTAATCAGAATGGGGCTCAATTGATCACTGTAGGAGCATTTGGAGATATTGAGTTATCCGGTGTATAGACTTATGATTAGTCCGGTCTATGTGGTTTTGCTGTGCAACAAAGAAAATTAAGTTTACAGAAAACTTATTTATACCATTACACAAAGAAAAATTTTGTAATAATCTACGTTCTAAAGTTGTTTAATCATGCTCACTGTAAATTTCAACCACTCCAGCCGTGAAAACCAATTAATTGCAACCGATTTCAAGCAAAATCATTTGATTTAATTTATATTTTATCAATCCACCTGCTCATCCTGCTATTTAAAATCTGTAAAGTTAGTAAAAGTATTGTTTTCTAATCTAAGCATCTCAAACCCTTGAATATTAAGGTATTTTCTGTCTTTTCCTCTTTTTGCAGAGTTTTCTCCCCTTAAATCCAACATTTTTCATTGTCTCCATGTCAAACACAGTCATCGTAACTGCTGAGTTGTTGCCTGGTGTACCTGTGATCGGACAGTAGATGGTCCGGTTGCCAATGACAATGACGGAGATACTGGTCGTGTGGTTACCATCTTCCGAGTACAGCTGGCACTTCCACTGGCCGCTGTGATTCGTCTGCAGCTGGTTGATAATCAGCAAACTGGTAAACATAACATGCTTCAGAACCTTTGTGGAAACTAATTTAATTTACTCAAAAACACATTTTACTCATACAACAGTTAAGTACAACCTATTGATTTATTAAGTCCTATGGTTTTTTAATTGTACAAACTAAAAATTGTAACAACAGTAACAGGCACTAGTAAACACCTTTTATGAAACCGGACCTTGAGATGAGTCATAAGGTTGATTAAAACCAATAGGCCTAGTAAAAGTACTAAGAAGTCATAGAGTGTATTACTTATACAGCTGAACAATTCCTGTTCTGTAATGAAACAGTCCAAATATTTTAAGTCTTTGAGACTATCTTGCAGGTTTTTAATTGGCATCTTTACAGAAAAAGCAATCAATAGATACATCTTTATCATATTCAGGTATTTCCTAATTATGCCTATGTCACATTTTACTGGAGGTATGTTAATATTACTCAAGTAGTCTTAGACCTGTATAGTCAATTCAAATTACGGGAGCGGCAGCTCAGTGGTAGAGCTCTGGTCTCACAAGCCAGCGGTCCCCGGTTCGATCAAGGGCGACGACATTACATGCACAAACGTGAGCGGTCACCTCTGGCTAGCCTATGTGACTTAATGCCATGACCGTACCTTGCTGTCTTTAGATCACCGCACAGGCTTATTGGCACATGGTGACGGGCAGTGGAGGTTTAAAAAAAAAAAAAAAAAAAAAAAAAATGATACAAAACCCACAAAATATGAAATTTTTTTATATTTATATATTGTGATATTAAATTTAGATAACTAGATACAAGTTAAGTACAGGCCTGTATATTTAATTGACTTTCTTAACCTACTGAAAAATTCATTACATTTATTTTTTATCTACAAGATAATTAACTAATTTTAAACTATAAATTTCAGGTATAGTACAGTAAATTAATCGTAATTCATTTCATAAATAACTTTTAAAACTGAATAAGTAACTACCATAAAGAAAAAATTTAAATATGGTCAGGCATTCTATTTACTTACAACTTTGCTGAAATAAAAAAAAGTCATAATTTCAGTGTCCCTGTTAATCGGTACCTAACGGTAGTGTAGCTACCTCTCAATAAAGCCGTTGTCCTTGATGTGCCGGTTTTGTACGTGTATGGTTTGGTGGAAGACGTCGACGGGGTCGCGGTCCGCCCACGTCCAGTTGACCGAGTCATCGGCGTCGGCGTCGGCTGTCAGCGCACGACACTGCAGGCTCAGTGAGTCTCCCTCAAACACCACCTAGGTGCCGCCACAGAACTTGCTCATATGTCGGTCTAAGGTTTAATGAATTAAGCATAACAGGGTGTACTGTAGGTATTGGTGTATGTTAATGTTTCAGAATTAAGGATCATATATGTTATATATTCTCCAGTTCTCCTTAGTCTCCATGTATGAAACCTTGCTTTTAACACAATAATAAATGTACAGAACTGTAGAAAAATTATAATTAATATCTCTAACTTTAACAGAAGTAAATACCACTAACTTTTCTAGCATTCAAAGTTATAGGCTTTATTCAAACCATAGGAAATATCACCATAGCCGAGACACTTGCATCACAAAAAATACTGATGTTAACCTTCTGTAGTGAAAAGATTACAATGGAGCAATTAATTTAGCTTGGTTACAAAATGAGAGAGTGACCCTCCTTTGTTCCTTATAACTTGACAAGTCTCTCTCCATTTATCCCCCTTTCTACTTTCTATTTTTTTATTTAAAATACAGAGAGCTTACAATTACTGAACTTTCTTATTTGAGAACACAGTACCAGAGGGAAATGAAATTTATTATTTAAATGAATAACACAGTTGCAACAATATCCAGCTAATATAACAAAACTAAAATTTAAAGGAAAGCTATTAATGATTAATATTACAAGCACAAAAAAACAAACAACAATTAATTAAATTTTAGTCATCTTATGGAAGTTAATATCTACAAAGTGATGCAATAGTAAAAAGTGTGAAAATAATAATGATATTTTATTGTCAAGAACACATATTCATAGTGCATAGACATGGTCTAGTCATAGATTCTTTCAATTACATGAAGAATTATCTAAAACTATATTCTAAGTTATATGGAGGATTAATTACAAGAATCGCTTTCAACTTGTTGCTAAACGCTCTGCCATTTATTACCTTTAACTCTTCTGGTAGCTTATTATAATAAATTGCACCTTTTATATAGGGACTATTTCCAGTGAAATTTCTTTTATAGTCTACTCTATGAATGCAATTTTTTAGCAGTGTTATAACAGTGTATTTTATTGTTTTTAGTAGAAAATTTTTGGTCTTCCTTGACAAGTATTATTGTTTTATAAATACATAATCCATGGACTGTGAGTAGATAATATTTTGTGAACAATTCTTTACAAGAAGTTTTTGGATTGCACAAGCAATAATTCTTACAGCTCTTTTTTGGAGTGTAAATACACATTTAATGTTCATAGAGAATGTGCTACCCCATAATATCAATCCATAAGATAAATAAGGGTAAATTACCACAAAATAAACAGTTTTCAAAAGTTCACTGTCTATAAGTTTAATGCTAATCTGTTCATTAGATATAACCCAGAAGACATTTTATTACAGACATAATCAATGTGATTGGACCACGATAAATTACTCTCCAAATGCAAGCCCAAAAACTTACATTTGTCTGTCGAGCATATAATTTCATTTTCAGTTTTAAAAACCACAGAAATTTGTTTCATTCTTAGGCCAGAGCAGAATTAATTCTGTTTTGTCAATATTCATTGCCAATTTATTTTTTACAAAAAAGTTTTTAGCTGCTGAGGTAAAATTTTGTACGTCATTTTCAAGATCTCGAAAATCTTTAGCCCAACATATTCCAGAGTAAAGTAAAATGATAGTATAGAGATTCTTCATGATGTTCTTATCCTCAATTCTTATATTTCATTTTGAATTGGCGTTGTATGTGTCGTAGGTGCAGTAGAAAGACTGACAATTCAGAAATTAGAATTAACATTATTTTCAGTCTCCTATATCCTGAGCAATGGCTTGTCACATGAACAAAGACAAATTATGAAGAATTGCCTGAAAATCCAAAACGTTTAAGTACCCGTACAGTGGGCATTATTGCATGAATTTTTTCTCACTTAAAAAGTCCAGATTATCCTAATCTGGCGGAACCAGATAAACGAGAGTGTGTTATACCTGGTTGTGGCTGGGGCTGAGCTCGAGCACAGCGGAGTCGTACTCACTGTGCGGCCACGCGCACTGTGACCCGCCCTTGAGCTTGCGCAGAGGCTGGCCGCGCAACAGTGGAGGCGCCGCGCACTTGGGCAGCGGAGAGAACTTGACCGACGCGTTGCGCGCCCACTCCAGGATCCACCAGAGCCCACAGTCACACACCAGCGGGTTGCCCGTCAGGTCTCTGCGATAACAACCACAGGAATGTACACGGTGTGTATAAAATAGCATTTCTAATATTATTCGTGTTAAAAGTTTCATCAGCCAATCAAGGAAATAGAAATGAGTTTAAATTTTCTTAATGACAAAAAAGTCTAAACTGTAGGCTGAATATTGGAATTTTTTATTGTTAAACAATTATTACAATTTTTTTTTTTTTTTAATAACGTGACACAAAAGCTTTTAACAAGTTTTTATTTCACAGTGAGTGTTGGCTCATACAGGACCAAGGAGTTAAAGATAAATATTGATTTTTCTTCTGCTGTCATTTACGTTTTTTTGTGTAATGAATGATGTAGATCCAACATCTGTGAATTATTATAAATTTTATTGGAGTTTTTAGGCTAAGACTATAAGACATATCGGCATAAAAACCATCTTCTAATTTTAGCTAATTTGGACCTAAAAGAGGAACCAACAAATCTCAACATGAACACATTGGGAGGTTGGAGAATTATTGATGAAGTTCGATATATGAAATACCAATATGATGTAATCTGAATTTCACTATAATTTAATTTTCATTCAAAGTAACTCGGTAAATTGCCATGGAGCAAGGTTTGATCACCAGGTACTCTGATAAATGCAGCGCATTGCGGTGCAGGGTCCCCCTAGTAATACAGGGTGGAAAAAAAGTCTGGAAACGGTCTAATATCTTTAGAAGTATTTAAGTAATAAAACTCAAACTGTGCAAATTGATTATGGGTGACAAAGTCTACTTCCTCAAGTAATTTTTGTCCTTAGACCTCCAAAGGGGGACGGCCCACAAGAAGTCAGAAGAAAATTTTAAATTTAAGCATAGGTCAATATGTACATCAAATTAAACGTCTCTAAAAATAGAAAACAATGCCGCAAACCTAACTTCAAAAGGATGAGCGAGTTAAAAATGGCAGGCGATCAAACTTTGCATTAAAATCATATTGCCAAAAACAAAAAATGCAATAACTCGAGATATACTTGACCTTTTGAGGTCGGGTTTGTGGCAAATTGCTTAGAATGCTAAGCCCTTTAAAATTATCTATCATATGACGTAGGCCAATGAAATTTTTCCCAAGCCTTCCTTTAGGGACGTCTCTAGTGGAAGTCGTCAGAGAAACTGATTCGTCCTACGTCATATGATACATCATTTTAAAGGGCTTTGCATTCTAAGCAATTTGCCACAAACCCGACCTCAAAAGGTCTAGTATATCTCGAGTTATTGCATTTTTTGTTTTCATCAATATGGTTTTAATGGAAAGTTTGATCGTCTGCCATTTTTGACTCGGTCTTCCTTTTGAGGTTGGGTTTGCAGCATTGTTCTCTATTTTTGGAGACCTTTAATTTTATGTACATATTGACCTATGCTTATATTTAAGATTTTCTTCTGACTCCTTATGGGCCGTCCCCCCTTGGAGGTCTAAGGACAAAAAGTATTTCAGGCAGAGACCTTGAGACTATTGAGGTATTGAGACTTTGTCACTCAAAATAAGTTTGCAAAGTTTGAGTTTTATTACTCAAATACTTTTTAACATATTAGACCGTTTCCAGACTTTTTTTCACCCTGTATGTGATTTTATAACTACAAAATTATCTAAAAAAAAAAATATTACTTTACAATTAACAATTAATTATTTTTAGACGGTAAAAACCTAATTAATAATGGATTATTTATGTTGTAGTTGTATGTTGTAGTAAATGAGACATTTACACAAAATACACAGTAATTACGAACTATTCAGTTTTTTATTATTCAGAAACACACTACAAATATTCATGTTGACCTGAAAAGAAAATTAAACAATAAAATTTTAATAATTTTGTATCTATAGTAATTTTACAACAACAAAATTGTACATTTTTATATTTTTTGACAAAACCTTAGATAAATTACTGTAAATCAAAATTTATTTAGGAATATTAATTAAAAAACTTAAGGTCCCCAAAAAAATACACTTAGATAAAACAAATGTAAGTTATAAACAAAGTAATATGCGGGGCCCTCCAAACGTCTTCAGGAATGGACATGTGGTTACTCTACACAAGCCCCAGCGCTGGGATCCCTGTAAACTACAGGTGAAGTTAGGGGGCCCCTCAGCAAGTACAGATGAATACACATGAAAACAAAACCAAGAACACAGTACAGTTTGGGGCCCCCTCAGCAAGTACAGATGAATGCACGTGAAAACTACGAACACAGTACAGACAGTGGTTCACTCAGCAAGTACAGATGAATACACATGAAAACCAAGAACACAGTACAGTTTGGGGCCCCTCAGCAAGTACAGATGAATGCACGTGAAAACTACGAACACAGTACAGACAGTGGTTCACTCAGCAAGTACAGATGAATACACATGAAAACCAAGAACACAGTACAGTTTAGGGCCCCTCAGCAAGTACAGATGAATGCACGTGAAAACTACGAACACAGTACAGACAGTGGTTCACTCAGCAAGTACAGATGAATACACATGAAAACCAAGAACACAGTACAGTTTGGGTCGCCCTCAGCAAGTACAGATGAATGCACGTTAAAACTACAAACAAAGTACGTTTTGGGGCCCCTTTAGCAAGTATAGATGAATACACGTGAAAACTACAAACACAGTACAGTGTGGGGCCCCTTCAGCAAGTACAGATGAATACTCGTGAAAACTACGAACACAGTACGTTTTGGGGCCCCCTCAGCAAGTACAGATGAATAAAAGTGAAAACTACGAACACAGTACGTTTTGGGGCCCCCTCAGCAAGTACAGATGAATAAAAGTGAAAACTACGAACACAGTACGTTTTGGGGCCCCCTCAGCAAGTACAGATGAATACAAGTGAAAACTATGAACACAGTACGTTTGGGGCCCCTTTAGCAAGTACAGATGAATAAAAGTGAAAACTACGAACACAGTACATTTTGGGGCCCCCTCAGCAAGTACAGATGAATAAAAGTGAAAACTACGAACACAGTACGTTTTGGGGCCCCCTCAGCAAGTACAGATGAATAAAAGTGAAAACTACGAACACAGTACGTTTTGGGGCCCCCTCAGCAAGTACAGATGATAAAAGTGAAAACTACGAACACAGTACGTTTTGGGGCCCCCTCAGCAAGTACAGATGAATACAAGTGAAAACTACGAATACAGTACGTTTTGGGGCCCCCTCAGAAAGTACAGATGAATAAAAGTGAAAACTACGAACACAGTACGTTTTGGGGCCCCCTCAGCAAGTACAGATGAATACAAGTGAAAACTATGAACACAGTACGTTTGGGGCCCCTTTAGCAAGTACAGATGAATACACGTAAAAACTACAAACACAGTACAGTGTGGGGCCCCTTCAGCAAGTACAGATGAATACATGTTAACACTACGAACACAGTACAATTTGAGTCCTTCCCAATGACAATTCTTCAGAGATGGACACATAGTTTCTCTATACCTGTAACTACATTGAGGCCCCCAGCAACTACAGATGAATACATAAGAACCAAAACAACAAAAAATTGGTACCTGCTCCAATGTAGGTGGGGGAGAATTCAAAATTTCTACAGGATTATATACTGAATAAGGATTTATGACTTTTAAAATTTCAATAAATATTTTGACACAATATGTTTCTATTTTTCAATACATTCATGTTCCCAGAATCATACTTACACTTTGAATCAGCATAAAATGAATTTGCAATCCTGTTTTTTTTTCAGTGACTTGTAATCACATTATGTTTTCAAAACTGTGTCTGACGATAAAATTCAAGGTAAAGATAAATAACCTCAAAAACCACTTCTTGTTCCAAAATTACTTAATGGAATTTTAACTCTGATAAAAATGTTATTTTCATGACACAATGAAAAATCGCTAATTTTTATAGCTATTCAACCCAGCCACTTGAAACAAGAATTATTTTGTATGTAGTAAAAATACTCACATTTGCTTAAGGGACAGCAGTTCGTCAAAAGTTCCTTCTTTAATTTGGTTCAAAAAATTCTGGCTCAACTTCCTGAAAGATAAAATTCAAAGGTAACTTATGTTAACAATTTCTTTAACAATATATTTAATATTAATTCTTGATACTTGCAAGTTTACCCAATTGCCACAAATAAACACTCAATGACTTTATAAATAAAACAGCATTTTTAAAATGAATTACTTTAAACATCAATATCGTGTTATAGCAATCAATTAATTACTTACAGCCTTTCAAGGTTGTGAAGGTTTTCAAACATATTCTTGGAAATTCGTCTGAGCCTATTGTTGGAGAGGTCCCTGTAACATTACACATTTTTAGAGTTCAAGGCTTGAAGAATGCCAAACTAAACAGCAGGAGTGCATTTTTTATCTATAGGCTACTTATTTAATACGCTAAGGGTTTTTTTGTCTTGAGAACTCCTCCTACAATTTTAAACCGATTTTCAAGTTTTTGGTGTTGTTGGATAGGGTCTGTAGTTGTTTCCGCCAAAGATTTATGAGAATCGGACTGAAAATAAAGGCACTATCCAACATTGAAATCTCAAAATTTCCCATTTAAATAACATTGGGGACTGAATAAAGCATTTGAAACATCTGTTAATAATCAGCTGTAAATACGTGTAGTTATTGGCGATTAAAGATATTAAAGATATTCCAATACAAAATTCACATTATTGGATTGTAGTATAGTAAAATTAGTCGGGAAAAATGAAATAATTTTTGGAAAGCCAATTTCTTTTGAAATGTGTTCTATGGCGTCCCCTGACCTTCCTCCGAAAAGTTCCCAGAAATCCCATATGGGGATCACGCTTAAAAATGAGGGGTTGGCCCGTAAGGAGTTACATTAAAATTTGATATTAAGCATACTAAATTTAAAAACATTCCAGAAGGTTTATATATATCAAATTAAAGGTCTTTAAATGTAGAATACAATGCCGTAAACCCGACCTCAATATAACTGTCGGGAGTGAAATGGCAGGCGTTCAAAATTTAGAATAAAATAATATTATCAAAACTTTGAAATACAATGACTTCCAACATATTTGACCTTTTGAGGTCTGGTTTTCGGCTATGTACTCTCCTTACTAAGACCTTTAAAATTATGTATAGGATGGCTATGGTCAAGCATATGACTAGCTATCCACATTTTCAAAGGTAATTGTAAAAGCAAACGTTTGCCGAAACCGCACCTTGAAAGGTCAAGTATTTTGAAAATTATTACATTTTTAAGCGATTAGGTTGAAATTTGATTTTTATTCAAAGTTTGACAGGCTGCCATTTTCTACTCAGTCAACCTTTTGAGATGGGGTTTGCGGCATTAAACTATACTACTTAAGAGCTTTAGTTTTATGTACATAAACCTATTGGTTGAAGAAAGATTTATTTCTGACTCCACGTGGGCCATCCCATCATTTTTAGGCATGTTGCCCACTGGGGATTTCAGGGGACTTTTCTGAGGGAGGTCAGGGGATGGCATAGAACACATTTCAACAAAAATTCGCTGTCCAAAAATTATTTCATTTTCCAGCCATATTTTGGCTTAATTTTACTCAGTGTTGGGGAAGCTACTTTTTAAAAGTAGCTAGCTACAGCTACAGCTACTTTTGCAAAAAAGTAGCTTAGCTACAGCTACAGCTACATTTTCAAAAAAGTAGCTAGCTACAGCTACAGCTACAATAAAAAAGTAGCTCGCTACAATTTAAGCTACTTTGCTACTTTCGCAATCTGGTCCTGTTTTTCTCTTGTAATATATAACCACCCAATTTTCTCACTTAAAAGTAAAATTATTTTTTTTTTTTTAATATAGACCTACTCCTTTTTTTGGTATTGTGTTTAGACATATTTTCATTTTATAATAATTTGTGACTCTTTTGGAGCCTAGGTAATGTAAACAGAATAGTGGCATGAGAATATAAATTGTCGAATAAAAAGAATTACATCAAAGACGTAAACAACAATATTTATTAAGCTATAACTTATTACTTCACCAGGACCTTCACCAGGAACTTAATGTTATTAAGTTCATAACATTTTTCTTAGACCGGCCACAATAGGGTTAATAATGTTGGCGTATGCACACAAGAAGGACTAGCTTCTTCAGTTTAGTGGCTAATCTCGCTTTTAGGCCTACTAATTGTCATGATGTCGATTGTTAGATTGGATACTACAGAAACAGAATATAAGTATGAAGCACTCTGTAAAGTACCAAGTACAAATTTACAAAGTTCGGGAAGTAGGCCTACAGTAAACGTTCACATAAACTTCTAACATCAATAAAGGTGGTTGAGGTTATGTTATTTGAGTCGTTATGGCAGTACAGTAACAATTAATTGGCTATTTATTTGAATTCATTGACGTAGCGTCATTTCTCATTGTTGTAAACATTCCTTTCCTTAATTGCCGACCTGAGCGATCCTGGCGGTGTGCAAGCATAGTGCAGCAGTTTAGTTTCTATTCTATAGGCGCATATTAGTAGAATACTACTAGCGCATCTAGTGGTCAGCAAACACAAAAGAGAACAAGACTTGTGATTGTCATGTTGTGGTTATGAGGTTATGGTACTCAATTGGAGCGTCTGGTGGTGGCAATGGATTGAAAGTAATCTTCAATTCCAACGAGAAAAAACATAACAGCTGACTAACCTTCTCTCGTGTTTATTTGGAAGCAATGAATGATGAAATGTAAACACAATTATTATATTTTATTGAAACAATAGTAGCGAGTAAAGTAGCGGAATAATACGCTACAACTACTCTAAAAATGTAGCTAGCTACAGCTACAAGCTACTTATTTTCAAAAGTAACGGAGCTACACTGGCGCTACTAAAAAAGTAGCGGAGCTACAGTAGCGCGCTACAAGTAGCGCGCTACTCCCCAACACTGATTTTACTACACTATTGGTCGGATGTCATTGATTTAGAGCTAAAGTAACATTTTTACTGTATTTAAATAAATTGCTCGATTTCGAGCAACACCTATACTAGTTTTTTTTTAATGCTAAAATAAACTCCCTATGTTCAGTTGGTACACTGTGTATAAATTTGGGATGGTTTTATTACTTTGGACAATGATAATGAGCACAAATGCAGTTGTTAATGTAACTTTGTTTGGAGATATAATCCCCACCCTGAATCAGCTCTATGAAAATGTTAAGACGAAAGGCTCTTTTAAAATGAACTCATCTGGAATTGAAGTTAAAAAGGAATTTATACTATGGACCTAGAAACTATTATCGCAGTCAGCTTTTCTTCAATCAAAAGAAATTTTTCTCCCCTCAAAGATTGAACCGGAAACTTTCTGACCATAACAGTAAATACACACTCCAGCTTTGTACAATTTCACAGAATGAATTTAAGATAGCCTACATTAAACGACCATAATGGTGACTTCAAATTTTTTAATAATAAAACTAAAATTGGCCTTGATTCTCAATTTTACACAACACTCTTGTTGACAGATTTATGTCTTCTATTTCATGTTGATTTCACCAAACATCATTTACCTGTCAAATTTTAAATACTGAAACAACCTTAACTTGAACATGAAAACCAATAGTAAAACCCTGAAAATTTTACTCTGGAAAACTCAACACTTCCGGACGTGCCTAGAGCTCTTAACCGTGTGTCATATCACTCACTAATCACTATTAGCAGTGTTTTTTTTTTTTTTTTTTTTTTTTTTTTTTTTTTTTTGTAGCTCAATCATCAATATTACACAGATTTTTTGTTCATCAAACGCAATTCCGTGTTGCGGGTACTCTTCTGTAGCCCAACCATCGGTGACATACAATATTATTACAATCCATTTTAGACGGTCACATCCCTAACAAATCCTTTTCCGCAGTCTGGTCATAGTTGAGAGCTGTTATTTCACAGCCTGTACTTCGAGTATACAGCGGGAGTAACATCAGCTCCACAATAGCCTACTCGACTTTCACAAGAGTTAACAGTGCCTCAGTCCACATTGCATTGAATTCGGGGGATTTTATTGTAAAAAGGAAATGTAAACACATTCATGTAAGCCTATTGGTTTTCAAACGTATATATGTTGACAGGAAATTTACTTCAAAATGACAATCCTGAAAAAAAGAGGTGCGATAACAGAAAAAAATAAAATTTCCAAATTTAAATAGGCTCACCCAGAACATTGGTTTCTTAAGAGTGCTAAGTATGTTTTCCTAAAAGATGAGTTCTAGTTCTTACAAATATTATGAAAAAAAATATTAAATTGAGACCACACTAGGTAAAAATTTAAAGGGATTAAACTAATTTAAATTAAACTACAGAAGAAGCTCCTCTTACGGGACCAGACAACAAAAAAGGTCGGTTAAACCAAATAATACCAGAAAAGTGTGTTAAAATCACTTAGGCAAGTGAAAAAAGTTAAAAATTGTTGCAATGCAATAATTTTTTTCCTGCCACAATCAATTAGGTTATAAATTAAATATACAGTTATGGTATTGAAAACTGTTTAATAAAAAATTTAGGGGTTACCGAAAAGGATTGTAAACAAAACAAGACACTTACAGACGCTTTAAGTTTGGAGCACTTTTGAAGGCTCCATCTTCTATTTTGGAAATATAGTTGTTGTTGAGATCCCTGCAAAAAAATATGCCTTTAAAAAACATATTTAAAACTAAGAAATTACCGATTGGGCCTTTTATTTAATCTAGGTAAATGGCTGTGCTCCACTACAGTAACTTATTGCTAAAAGTGAGGCTTTAAAAGCAATAACAAACTTCTCATAGCTAAAACAATAATACAAATAGAAATATAAACGCCTAGCTGTAACACTTTACTTTGATCATATTAGTCAAATCTTTAAGCTAGCTTAACATTTCTTTGAAAATTACAATAATAAAAAAATTAAGTAACTGCACAAGCTTTGAACTGTCATCAAAATCAAACTTTCAAAGTATGTATGACCTTAGCTTTTTTGAACGTATTACATTTTAGTATAAAAACTTACAGTTTTTGGAGACTTGGTAAACTGAATGCTTTTGCTGGAACACTTGTTAAATTATTCTCCGATAAATCTCTGAAAAATAAGAAATAAATATTGAAAGTGAACTCTAGCACATTAACATCCATTTCATTACTGTGCCAGGGCGTTTACTGAAATCTAAATACAGAATTCCAGTATATTTCCAGTATTTCCAGTACATATATTCAAAAAATTCCAGCATTACTCGCAAACTATTAATAAAAACATAGAGTAACAATAATCATATTTTATTCGTATACCGTAAACAAATTTGATATAGATTTTTGTATGAATATAAAACACTTACTGTAATGATTAAGATGAATGAGTACTTTCCCACAATAACATTTTTTTTTATATTTTTATTTTTTTATTTTATGAGGATCTTACAACTTCTCCTAAGTCCTATGTTCCTCACACGCTATTTTGCATTAATTTAATAAAATAATTGTAATAAAAGTACATTTAACTGCAAGAAAATTTATCAACTAACTTACCGTACAAATACTTAAAAAAACATGATTAGAATTTAAAAAGGGAATTTAAATTTTGAGAACAAAATGAAACATTTTCTAAGCTCTATATTACACAAATGTTTACATTACTTGATTTTTGAAAACTACAAGTTTTGTGATTTTGGTTTGCAAATATATTAATCAGCAAGAATGATTTGAAAACATTTTTACATTGGGTATGTACGAATTAAATGGCAAAATCTAATTTATGCATTAAAAAAATTTTTTACGGATTTTAATAAAGTTAAAAAATTTCAGTAAGTTATCTATTTTGAAATTTCAGTATAATTCCAGTATTTCCAGTATCAGTAGACACCCTGTGTACAGACTGATTGATCACTGCCACCCATAACCTAAATTTCATTGGATATCATTGGTTGAATATGTGGCCTAATCCTCTAGGTCTATTTAGTTAACGACGCTAATCCCAGTTGCAATACCATACCTATAAAAAAATAGGTTACTATAACAGTGTGTCTAGTTTATTTTGTTTTCAAAATTCAAGACTATTTCCGGGCTCTTTTAAGACTATTTTGTTTTTCCAAGACAATTGCATTGCTCAACATTTGATTTTTATCGTGTTTACCAGTGGCGAAGCGTGCGGTCATCTCTGGATTCGGCGATGACCAGGACAAATTAATAAATTTAATGTATCAGTGCAATTTAAACATATACAATGATAAACATACAATTTATTCCTTGTTTGCATGAACGCTTAATGAAAATTTCGTCAACGTCATTGTGGTAACGTTCAAATCCGCTTCAAACTCGCAGTTCACAATCAAGCTAAGCAAGCGCAACGACTAGCGCTCGCGCGGGAGCGCTAACATCCTGCGTATCTCGTCCACCCCCCCGCGCCCATCAAAGAGAGTTCCCTCCCCTCCCTCCCACCAAACCTGCAACCAATCACAGCGCGTTTAGGCTCCCGCTCAACCACGCTAGATCGAGCGAGTCCGGCAATATTCGGCAGCTCTCATGACTTCTCGGCAGCATCCGTGAAGTTTCGGCATCCCGGAATACGACAGTCGTTCAGCAGACGATTCGCAGTCTTATCGTTAACCTTACAATAGTATCACGTGAATAATAACATTAGAAGATGATTTTAGTCGCATTACATGATTTGATATACTCGTTGTGAATAAATTATAGTCTATTTATAAATAATTTTCTGAGGTTTAACTTCATTGTAAATTTCCTCTCAGCCCCTATTAAACAAAAATTGGGTTTCTAAAAATAAGCATGCGATGACCGAGGAAAAATCTCACGCCTCGCCACTGGTGTTTACATATAGGCCTATAGTTGGCAATTACAAATTTATTACAATTAAACTACAAAATCTTACTTTGTTAAGTCATTATTATTTCTGCAACAAATTTTAAAAATAAAGGGATTGGAATAAAAATAAAAATTTAAAACTTAAAAAGTAGGTTAGACTTTGTGGTAAGTATAAAAGCTGAAATATACATATGTTACCTGGGACACTCTCTGAAGACGTATTCTAGGCTGTAACTTAAGACACTTTGTGCGGTTGCAACCTCTGTCTGACAACTCTTACACTCTATTTACTTTTGTTAAAACAACATAAAAACAACTCCAAATCTGAGATCAAAAACTACAGGCCCATATCATTAGTCCCAACATTCTCAAAAGCAATCGAAAAAGTGGTACTTGAAAGGCTGATAAACTGCAAAAGGCTGACTGCAAGCAACAAATCAACCTTACAGAGAAACAAAATGGCTTCACTAAAGGAAAATCAACAACCACAGCAGTCATTGAGCTCGTTGAATTTGCAATAGACAACTTAGAAAAAAAGAACTTTGTTACAGCCATAATGCTTGACTTCAGTTAAGCATTTGATTGCCTAGGTCATGACTTAATTCTCCATAAACTCAAAAAAGTAAGTAGCTAGGTAAAAGAGGACAGGCAAACACTTGGTTTGAAAGCAGTTTTGAGGGGCGACAACAAATAGTAGAAATAAAACACAGCTTTAAATGAACCACCGACCCAGAGTGCAACTTCAAAACCATTGTCAGTATGCAGAGGAGTGCCACAAGGATCAGTTCTGGATCCAGTGATTTTCATCCTCCTTTCTAATGACCTGCCTCAACACCTGGAAGCCTACTGCTCACCTCATGCCGACGACACAACTCTGCTACTTTCAGCCAAGACAAGAACCCAGAAGATTTGGCTATGGACTCATTTATTGCACTGTAACACCTTTACTGAAATGGCGACCTAACTCAATAGGTAATTTAAAGCCAAGTATGAAATAATATGAATAATATGAATCCAAGTGTAGGATGATTGTGGCGCGATTTTCTAGTCTTGTTACTGACTAAGGCCGACACATTCTCCTTAGACAGGACTTAATTCATAGCCCAACAGCCAATGGTATCTAGGGATCTACAGTTACTAGAAACTGCCTGAATTATAAAATTGTCAAATGGAGTATTGTTAAATATGTAGTGCGGAAAAGGGTGTATTTTAAGTCTGCAGTTATTTCTTAACATAACTTAAACATAACGGATAACTGAACTGGTAAAAAGGCGAAACTTCGTTAAGTTTATCCGTCTCCACCGTTATTATCAATGTGGAAATTTCGATATTGCGATTGAAATTGAGTGATGAAAACAATCGAATCAACAACGATACTGAGAAAAGATATGTATCATAATAATAATCAAACGGTACAGTGTAACCGTAAACCTCCGTCACTTTAATTGACAGCGATGTTTATAACAACAAAATCAATGGTGTTTGGAAACATTTAAAATGCATATATTCCCTCAATACAATAGCAAAAAAAATACCTTTCTGATTTGTATTTGGCAGCATTTGTGTGACACAATTTTAGATCTAACGAAGTCTGCTTCTTCTCACAATTTGAATTTAGATACAGCTACATTACAAACTTGGTTAGTTTATTTTGTGTTGTTCTTTGTTACAGGTTACATTAGCTACAATTTTTACATTTTTCACTTACTTGTTTGAATATATAGGTAGGCCTACGGTATTTGTTTTATTGTCAAAAGTTTATTTCATTATATTAGAACGAGAAACTAAATCAGGTGATAAAATCGTAATCGGATCGTGTAATTGTATCATCGATATACTGTAATAGCAATATTACCGTATCACAATATCAAAATTTCCACATCGATAATAACGGTGGAGACAGATAACAAAGTTTCGTTTTTAGAAAACTACAAAGTGAAAATCAAACGTTGAATGAATATTGTGGTGTAACTTAGGCCTATCTGAAGCCAGAGAAGCCTAGCCTAGAAGTAGGCCTACTCTGGACAGTAAAGTTGTGTTTATAATGCTTATATAATCTAAAGTGTAGGCTAGTACTTTAATGTTTATGAACTACACATGGAAAAAGCTGGGAATATTCAGGGAATAAGCTGAATGCTAAGCCCTAGTCCCGTCTTACTGGTTTGCCAAGTCAATAAGTCGGTAAGTCAATAAATAACTTACTGAAGAAGCCTGATTTTAAAATGCTAAGAAGATTTAAAAGCACAGAGATCTAACTAGGATCAGAGTATTAGGCCCTAATGTAAACTGAAATATTATGTTAGTTAAGTTTTTAAACTTAGGCCTATTTTGAATGTTTTCATGTTTAAAAAATACTTTAAAAACTTGTATTTTTATGGTGATATTACCTAGGTACCCCTTAAGGAATTGCACCTAACATTTTACTTATTTAGTTGAGTACGCCTATCTGAAAAGGGGTAAGCTTACCAACTCAAAAAAGGTTGGAAACCGCTGGATTAACTTATAGGCTATCTAAGCCTAACTTAGATACGGTAATGAAGCGTCAAATAAGCCTACTTACAAAGTGATAACATCGGAATTGTTGGAGAGATTACTTAGATCAATTTCATCTAATGATGACAATTGGACTTCACTTCCACCAC
Organism: Neoaliturus tenellus; assembly: GCA_030545055.2. NCBI lineage: Eukaryota > Metazoa > Arthropoda > Insecta > Hemiptera > Cicadellidae > Neoaliturus > Neoaliturus tenellus. The sequence continues at coordinate 205,405,053 of CM061534.1, read as the reverse complement.
ACTTCAGTTTCACCCATCTAGGGATAGGGAATGGAGTCTGAACTCTACCACTTGCTTTGGTACAAGAACATGATTGAGGGCAACTAAACTCATCAATAGCACATACAGCGATTATGCTGAAAACTATACTGAAGGCTATGGACTCAAACGTTAAGTATTTATTCATCTTTAGTGAAAATTGTCTGGTCAATTTTATTGTTTCATTGATGGTAATAAAGATGACAAACAGTAACACTGTGTTGTTTCATTAATTGTAAAACCTTGAATTCGCTCTAAATCCATGATATTTGCTCTTCAGTCTGTTAATTGGAGTTAGGCTACTTGATTAAGCCCAATGTAGGCTAAGTAAATTTCATCGGTTTCTAAAACCCTGGATACAGGATGAGGTCTTGCATTATTTAAAATACAAATTACTTGTCTGGCGAAACTGAAAGTTTTGGCTTTGGTTAAAATAACACTGCTGGATCCACATAAATTTCTTAGAATAATTATTAGAGATTTCACGAAATCTCATTCATAACCTCTTCTCTGTCATCAAAATAATAAACATAATAGTACGCGAATGTTTCCACAACTAGCGTCAACGATAAAATGTACAGAATATCCCAAAGTAACTTCAATTCAATTTCCATCCCCGTGCTCAGAGTTGTTTCATTCTGGCTTTAGAGATAAAACTAAGAATTAATTCACTTTCATACACTACAGGTTCAATTAATTGTTCAATGTTCAATAAAAAGCAGGGTCAATCTGTCAATCAATAATCACTAAAATTCATTGAAAGGAGACTCGACTTCGACTCTTCGACTTGTCTTGAAGTAGTGATGGCAAAATTTCTTGAAAAATCGATTTTTCAATATATCGATGTATTGAAAGAGTAAAATCGACTTCGATAGAAAATCATGAACAAAAAATCGATGTTTTAAGAAAATCGATTTTTTTCATCGACGCTTTTAAATTGACTGTAAGTTATACCAGGAAGTAAAAATATAACCATTGAATATACATCTAAATAGAATAGCCAAGCAATGCTTTAATTTGAAGCCAAGCTTTTGAGAGCGCGACTAGCGAACCTGTTGGATTTTCAGCCAATCTCTGAGTTTTTTCCCAATGCAGTGCTGCTTCCCGTGGTCGTCCTGGAACTAACGGCGCGCCGTGGCATCGTCTGCTTCCCGGCCGAGATATTTTGGTTTGGCAATGCTCCTCTCCTCACCCCACCTCACCGCTACCGATGAGCCGGCCGGCGCGGCGCGGCGCAGCGAGCGGACTGGCACGAGTGCCACAACGGACCGGCTACGTAATAATGGTGTCTGTCTGCATGATGCGAAAAGGCCTTATGTTTCTCATTCACTTAGTTGCTGATCATTATTATTGTGCTATTAAACACAACCATCTTGATTTTACATAAAAAATTGCAACTATTAGTTGATATTTAAAATTGAAAATTGTTATTAACTATTTATGTTTGTATTCTCTGGTCCTTATGAGTAAATGAATATATTTTTTGCTTATTAATTTTGATGTAAACTGTATGTATATTTTTATAAGATTATAATCATCTTATCGTCTTAAAATCTAAATTACAAAGAATGATCTGTAAATAATTATTATTTTTCTTTTCTCCATAACAGACAAGAGTAGCCTATATACTGTTTGACATTTCATTATTATTTGTCCTTTTTATCGATAGTTTGTCTGTCTCTCTCATGTTGCGCCAGCATTGTTGCGTCATTGTTGTGGCCCGTAAATTTGTATTATTAATTTAAGTACCTTTTTTCAAAATCGTAAATTATCCTTCTAAAATGTTATCCTAATGCACTCATAAAGCAGTGTAGTGTTTGCTTTTTTCTCTTACTACAGTATGTTATATTAAATATTATAGGGTCTATTTTTCTGAATACTTGTTTATTTTCCTTGTGACGTCCAATTAACTTATTCTTTTTATAAATATATGTGGAAATATATATGGGTGACCAATAGTGCAAATGCAAGTTTGTTGACTCTTCCTGACAAAACTTTGAATAACAAAGTTCTTCTTCACTTACCCAGATAGCACAAAAACGTTATTTTCAAGTGAAAATAACGCTTCATTTTGAAAATTTTCACGTTAAAAAAAGGAGGAAATCAAGTTATTTTCGCAAATGACATAAAAATTGCACTGAATTTCGCGTCAAAAACCCGTGAAAATAAAACGTGAAATTCAAATTTTAATTTCACCAAAATTTCACTCTATCACAAATTTATCAATGAATTTTCACCCTTTTTTACTCGATTTTCACATGAATTTCGCATTATTTTTACAATTTTTTTTGCTAATTTCACGTGAAAAAGACGTGAAATTCACGTTTTCAAATTACCAACATTTTACCTTTTCACTTAATTTTCACATTTTTTAGGCTACTTGCGAAATTCACATCACTTAAAAAATTGTCTGCTTTGTTTTACGTTACATCACAAAATATTTTACATTTTCAAATATAAGATATAAGAAAATCAAGTAATTTACATTTAAAAAACCTGAATTTTATTTGAATTTTATTTTTACCTGAATTTTATGAACCTAATTTTATTTTTTTTAACAGTTTACTAACTTCTTTTTTAAAAAGTACTATATCTTGCCAATTTGTTTTTGTTTTTGTTAAAAAAAATAAAATTATGACTGGCTTAAATGGATTTATGGATAATGGAAACTTTTAATAGCAAGAATGTCATAATTTAATATAAACATTGCTTTAAGTTCTACCATATTTTGGTAAAGTTTAACAAAGCAATATTATTTGGTCTCTGGTCTACTAACCATTTTGTATGATTTTTTATTTTTTTTTGTGTATCTAAATTTTTGTTATTTCAGTTACAATGAAACACATCTCTAAACCTGTAAATTTCATCGAATTTTACAAGACACAAACAGTTAAGAAATTTTATCCATATAAATTTGTACGGATTTGAAAACAAATAACGTAGTTATTGCCATTTTACTGCAGAAAACATTGATTTTGAATTATACTTCCTGAAAATTAAGGTGATTTTATTAGAAAAAAATCGCAATAATTTGTTATCAGATTCTAAAAATTTTCAATTAGTTTCAGAAATAAAAATTACTGGGTGTAATAAAGAAAATGGTGGCTAGTGCTATATATGTTCACATGAACTTTTTAGTTCATTTAGTTAGATCAAAGGAATCTTGTTGCTTAGAGAAGGCAAGTTGGCTGCAAGTATACTGTCCATTACGTCTATTTTCCTAAATTAAGGAGAAAAGTACTTCTATAGACAAGGTTAGTTTGCAATAAGTGCAACAGGCAAGTACGTGCAGCCATCAACTTGCCTTCTCTACTTTCCCCGTCTCTAAGGAAAATTTCCTTTACGCCAGGTGAAATTTCATTACTAAAATAGTATTCAATAAAAACAAAAGAGTTTATAACTGTTGGCAAAAAATTTATTTCTAAATAACAGTAAAATAATCAACTTAAAAATATAATGCTATTAAATATTTATTTTTTTTGTGAAAATCTTTGATTATTATAAATTTTTTATATATAAAAAATAAATAAATAACCAATGGAAATTGACGGAGTACTCAGGTCTGCTGCGAGGCGTTTTTTTTTTAATCAAACTACATTCAAGGATACACTGGCTTTTTCAAGTCTCAAGGAATTTTCAAGGCCAATTCAAATTAAAGGTGTTTTCAAGGTTTTTTCAAGGTTGTAGACACCCTGTTCCCAAGTTATCAAGAATTCTAGGTTTTAAGGACTCTACTTTATCATTCAATAAAATGAATGTTCAAAAATATTCTAAAAAAAAAAAAACGAGTGATCTAAAAAAACCTCAACTTACTCGAGTGCAATTAAGGAAAAGATGAAAAATATTCAACACATCACACTTTAATTTTATTTAAACTTTGAATAGGTAATTTTTCCACATATTTGGTTATATATAAGGTTGAATTGTTCATTGTAAGAATAAAAACAATTTTACAAAAATGAATAAGATAATACAAACAAAAAACACCAGCTTAATAATGTTGAAAATATGACACTAACACCGATTGAAACACAAATTTGCAATTCGAAGATTTACACATCATCAGCTTCTTCTTGTTCTTTTATCCTGGAAAAAAACAAGTATGATATAAATAGGCCAACGAAAAAAATCACAAAATAAATATAGGCTAATTCACAAGTTCCGTTCTTGACCATTTTGATGCTATAGCCTACCATATCATTTATCGTGTTTTCCCATAAAATACTAATTATCGATACATTGTGAATTGCTTTTCATCCAAAAATTGCGATGGAACGATATATCGGCTCGCCGATGTCAATAAGGCAGACTTAATCGGGAATATCGGTTGTCTCGATTGTTATTTTAAAACACCGATGATTTACTTAGATTCTGTATATGATTGAGATCCAAAATATCGCTCTCTAGCATTTTTTTGTCGACAATTTATTATTTATAAATTTTTATCTCATGCTCTTTCCTCCACCTGCTTGGAAAAAGTTTCACTTTCAGGAAGTTATATATGGATAATAACCCAGGACTTTTCAAAAGTTGGGTGGTATTTTTCTAGCACTGAAATTTTAGAAAAGGTCCATAAATGAAAACGATATTCAATTTAGTATCAACACAAAGAAAAAAACATTCTTTCCCCATATTAATATTTTTCAAGAACATTATTTGAAGCCTAAAATGCAAAGCTTGATAGCAATTTGACTTGGTTATTTAAATTAAGGTGGGTTTGTGGATCTAACTATGTCTTTACTAAGGCCAATGTACTATTGACATACCGGTAGCTATATGCTTAGGTATAAGAATCAAGACGTCATCAGTAAGCCGTTCCCTTAAAATGTGAAGTGATAAATTAAAACTTTCGACAAAATTGTTCAGCTTGGGCAATCATGATATAAAAAATAGTTTACAATAAATTAAGAAATACTGTTAACCCTCAAGCAGCCGCTTCACCAGTAAAACGGCAGAGAGTGCATGCGGAGTTTTACTCTGCAACAGTAAATTGCACAAATTAAATCCATTTTACGTGTTTTATGACGAAATATTGTATTTAAATGTTGACTAACTTCATCAGGAACCACATTTCATCATTAGAACCATTAATTGTTTAACTTAATAGGTTTAATATTTCAACCAAACATTGTAAGTAATTTTATAATATAAAATAGTTAAAATCACTGTGTTACATGAGAGGGGTTATGAGGAATTTTTCTTTGCATTAATCTAAAAATATAAAAGAGAAAACCCTCAATTACTCACCCACTGACTCGATCATCACTAATTCTCCAACTTCCCGACTAGAGAGTGCTGAAATTTGGTATACTCATTCTTTAGGCTTAAAATAGGAAAGTCTAACTATTGTCATATTAATATTTACAATGGGCAACGCCCTAGATCTCCTCAAAATTATCATGTTATTCTTATGGAAGCAACATTTTTGTATTGTAACATATGATTACTAATTTTTGGCGATCATTAATTTAATAAACAGCTCTTCTCATTTATATTATTGAGGGAAAATTGGCAATAAAAAACCAGACGATATTATAGACTTGCGGCGAGTGAGCGTAGCAAACGAACTAAGCCTGATGGGGAGTGAGCGCAGCGTACGACCTTACCTGAACGGCAACAAATTTCTCAAGTTGGCACTGCGAAGTATGCCGGGTAAGCTAGTATAATTAAAAATCAATGCAGACAAAATGTATTTGATAATAATTATAAATCAAATATACATAAACCATACTTATACACACATACTATAACCTATAACAAAGAAAGTTTCCTGGGGAAATAAGCTCCGCACTGAGCATATTCGCGAGATAGGGCGCACACAGAGAAAATCTCCTCCCCCTCTCTTCCCCCTCAAAACCCATGCTGGGCCTCAAAGAACAGTCCCTTGCTTTCAAAGTACCCAAAAATCTAGTTCTTCACGTGGGTCTCGTAAAATTTGCAAAAATAGGAATTAAAATTCATTTTGTATAGCCCCAGAATAATAATTAGGAATGACAGATATTTCTAGGCCTGTAGCTAGAACTGTAGCTTAACATGGCTTCAGGATTATTCTTTTTTTTAACCGGAAGGATTTTGGAGATTTACACCCCGTAAACTTTTTCGGAAAATTTTATTATCTATTATTAACTATTATCAACCTTCAAACACAGGGCCAACAAGAGGTGACACCTTCTGGTTTTCCACCTCACATACAGTTTATAAGTGATTCTGGGGAAAATATGGGGGTTGCGAATTTGGAAAATAATCAGTTTGTTAAACATTGGTATAACAATACGGCCTATAGGGCAAACCATTAATCCGATTAACATACTTTAGGCCCAACAGTTATTTGTTATGAATTATGCTTACAAAGAACTACATTATATTTTTATTTTTACTCACTACCTGCATTATTAATAAATTAGCCTATTTGTCTCTTTCAACAAAAATAAAATATAGGCCTACCCCCAAATATAAGTACCCTTCTTAACAACCTCAAAACTAAAAAGTAACTTGGTGCCGGGCTTAGGTCTTACCACGACTACTACCATAATAGCATAGGCCTATTCCCTATAGGAAAATTCACTAAATAAAACTTAAACAATCGTTTTTACAACGAAATACAACTCCAAAATCCTCCTGTATAGAAAATTAGTGTGAAATGAAAAGAGAATGAAACTTTGCTTTACTGACCTTTTGCCACAAGAGAACTTCATGATATGTCTCAGCTAATTCTTTGCTTCTGAGCATCCTTTGTTGGTCTCTTTAAAGGTAGGCTCCCTGCCGCTGAAAAAATAATTAAAGCTGTAATTCATATAAGAACCAATAAATCATTATTGTAGTTTCATTGTGTGTTGTTTATTCTGAATCACGTTGACTTATATTGCTAAAAGGTTAAAATACCTGATACAGCCAGTGATCCTCTTACTCCAAGACTGGACTACGCGTTTCGATTTTAAACATCATCTTCTGGTCACACAAAAACTTGGTTTCATCACATCGTTATGATGGTCACGTCACAGTTTAAAAGATACACATAACACTAACACAGACAATACGGACGAATAAAAACTGTAGGCCTACTCTTATTAAAACGTGAGCGCTCATGACGGGTGCCGAGTCTCGACTGCCAGTAAGCTATCAGGCGGGTTTACATGGGATGGGAATAAACTAGTTCTGCCTGTTTTCTAATTTGCGTTCTCGGTAGGCCTACTTCTTGTAACTGTGTAACGCCATTTTTCAAATTGAATTCATCTACCACATTGACAATATAGCCCAATCAAGAAAGAGCATATCTTTACAGTGTTGTTTTACACCATTTGACAACAAATTTTATAATTTTCCAAAAAACAAAATGATTAGAAAAGGCTCCAATAAAAACTTAATAAACAACGGCATGTAAATTCCTTCCATATGTAGGCCTATCTTTCACAAGAATTGCAAAATAAAATGCATTTGGTCTACTACATAGAAGTCAGAGATATTGGCATTAAATCAGGATAGTCAGGGGAATCCATATAGGCTAAATAGGATCGTTTTATAAAATAGTATAGGCCTAAAAGTGTTCGACTAAACGTTATCCTTCAAATTCTTGTTTTTCTCGTTACAAAATTAACAATCTTTACAGTACGGTACTGTACCAAGCCTTTCAAAATTTTTTCTCGCAAATGATCATAGATTATCTGTTTGTATTTAATTTGTCACATAGAATTTTTTCATGATCTCATGTCCAGTCTCATTCTTTAATCAATTCAACCGCATCACATAGCCTATCTAGTCGTTTGAACATTCGTAATCATTATTGTTATCAATTCAGGTAGCCTACAGTTTCATATATCTTAGCGCCTACACAACTGTCGAATAAAAGTATGTATCGATATTTCGATTGAATGGGATAAAAAATTACTGTGAAATACAAAATTTAGCTTAACAACATTTATTCTATTCTAAAAAAAACTACCGTACAGGGGTGCAGAAAATGTATTGACTCCTAAAATTTCCCTTAATCCTACTGTTACGGATCACAGATTTCCCCCAAGATTCATCAGCATTCATATAGGCTACTACAGACACATAAATTAATCCCTCTAGCTTACACGATTTAAAGCTCTTTGAGAACATACCAGAATATATTAACCTCAAGCTCCTAGTTAAACTAGCTCAAAATCCTTGCAATGTAAATAAACCCAAAATGGAATTAAAATTTTATTTAGGCCTATTACTTGGAAGCTTTTGGCAGCTTCCATCCTATTTGCGAACCAGGAGGCCTAACCTCACCAAACAAGTAGGAATCAAACCACATCAAATAACCGTATTAAAACCAATCAGCATGACTTTTGTTTAAATCGGCCTACCACTTTGTGTGCTACTTTATCCCAAGACAACCACCGCACTAGTAAGCAATTTTTAGTAATGGTCTTAAGCCGCTGAATTTGTTGTTAATCTAGGTGAGGCAGGATGTACTATGTACCGGTGTGTAGCCTATATGAAACTTAAGTTCCGTAAGTTTAGGCCCTACTATCCTACACACAACATTACCGTATTCTAAAGTAAATAGTGTTATAGTAATAGGCTAGTGTTCAATAAGAGGTAATACAAGCTATAAAATAATGTAATAAGACTTTCACAATAGAAAGTAAGGACTATCAATGGACTATCAACTCACCTTGAAGTTTGTTGCATCTTGGATCAGGCTCTGCCATAGCACAGCTATTGAACGTTTCCTTCCAGGCAGAAATTTACAACAAATATTTTTTACTGCTTGAGTCACCACAACATATTTTATTAATTAGCCTGAAAGCTAAGCTGTTACAGGTTTGCTCCAAAACTCAATCTAAAGCCTAAGCTAAGCCTATGCCTTGATTAACTTATAAAAGAGTAATTAGTGATTGAAGTTCATTTCAATATCTGAAGTAAATAAATTGTAATGTGGGATTATATAAAGACAAAAGTAATTCAAGGGGGTGAAAAGTAAAATTATAACTTATGTCTTGTGTGCTGCTGTACAATAATAATAATATGTTCAATTATTAAATTACTAAATGAGGTTAGTTCTAATATGGCGGCGATCAAGTACAAATGTAAACAAACCAGCGCCAGCGCTCTCTAGCGTGACGAACATGAACTAATTTCACGAACAGGCACAAATTCGTCATAAGCTTGGTTCGTCTATTTAGGTATCCTTAGTCAATGATATAACCAACAATATTTAATTACAACAATATACAATTAATTACAACAATATATTTATTTAATACCAATAGGTACTATTAATATGACACTATTTGTAGTCAATGGTCACATCTTTGATTATATTATTGATTTTGTAGGTAAAATCAATGATTAACTTATATATCCTCTACGCATGTAAGGAATACACTACATTATTTGGTTTGAAATAAAATAGAGCTATGAAAATAAACCATTATTGGTTTATTGAGAAGATATATTAGATCGTATAATAAAATAAAATGTTTTAAATTACCATACTTCAAATGCTATAAGAGCTAAATTGCGTATAACATCGCAAGACTGGAATAAAATTTTTTTTAATCTATAGAATTGGAACATGTATTGTAAAGCTAGATAAACACAAATTCATACAAGATAAGATCAATAAAGTCGGAAGTTTATACATGTTTGAAAGACATTCAAGGACGATTAAAATATTTGATTTTACAGTATAATTTTTTTACTATCGTTGGTTACCGATCTTGAACAGAATCGTAACAGTCTAATCTTCGGTAACCAAGTCTCTATTTTTCAATTAAATTTTAATAATAGCAAATTTTAACAAAGTCAAAGGATGAACCCTATTTTTAACTTTTTGTATAAAAAGGTATGATAGAGTATATATATATATATATATATATATATATATATATATATATATATATATATATATATATATATATACATATATATATATATATATACATATATATATATATATATATATATATATATATTTTACATGATATTTTGGTCGATGCGAAATGAGTGTAGCGATAGTCATAGCAACAATCACGTCCATCTCTATTCTCTACTAGAAATGGCCTTGCACCAATACGATAAGTTATACAGCCAATACCAAGTCTCGTATTTGACTTTGATATTTGGCTCTAATGCAACAAATATTGTAAATTTAAAGCCAAACTAAGGTTAGGATCTTAAAATATACTGTTTTAGAGGAGTAAAAAACGCAATTCTTTGTCTTATACCCGACCGATTTTAAAATCGATATTTTTAGTAGGAAAAATCGATCTCCAAAAAATATCGTCTTGAAAAAATCGATGTCAAAAAATCGATGTATCGAATGGTAAGAATCGATTTTTCTGAAAAATCGATTTTATTTTGCCATCACTATCTTGAAGTGAGGTTTCAATTCCACTTTACCCTTTCCTTTCCCTTATGTCTGTCTGTTCTAGTGATGGCAAAATTTCTGGAAAAATCGATTTTTCGATATATCGATGTATCGAAAGAGAAAAATCGATCTCAGAAAAATATCGTCTTGAAAAAATCGATGTCAAAAAATCGATATATCGAATGGTAAAAATCGATTTTTCCGAAAAATCGATTTTATTTTGCCATTACTAGATGGCAAAAATTTCTGGAAAAATCGATTTTTCAATATATCGATATATCGAAAGAGAAAAATCGATCTCAGAAAAATATCGTCTTGAAAAAATCGATGTCAAAAAATCGATGTATCGAATGGTAAAAATCGATTTTTCCGAAAAATTGATTTTATTTTGCCATCACTAGTCTGTTCTGTTATGGAAATGGAACATGGAACATAAAACGCAAAAAAAAAACATCAAAACACAATAACAAAACCATCTAAACATCATCCATCGAAGTTAGTCAAGGTGACTGTAGGACCGGGCCAGGTGAGCTACATCCCTTAAGAGCAATGGTGTCACTTTCTGCGACGTCCGTGGATGTCGCCACGGTTTTGCCGGTTACAAAAGTGTTAAAAATTCAACATTTTACTCTTTGTACCTGCAAGTGTTGCCAACGCTGCAGGAAACAACAATCATTCTCGTTTGCGTTGGAGATTTTTTGTCTCAACTATTACTAAAATAAGGCATTTCAAAACAAACTGGGGTAGAATTTATGATTTTATATTTACCTTGATTGATTATTGATAATTGTTAATTTGGTCATTACCTAATGGTTTGATATTGACTAATAATCCAAATGTAGAGTAGATAATATGGTGTCGTTACGATAAATATCGTACCCGTGGCAAGACTGTTTCATTCTCTTTTCAAATCAGCTGTGTAATGGTAAATATTATAGACTTCCTTTTACTTTTGACTCTTCATATCATATCCGGAACAGAAAAATAGCTATTCAGCTGTCCTTAGGCAGAAGTTATGCTTTTTTCCTCTACAGACCTCGATATTTTGGTAGACAAACAACTCTAATCGGACTATTTAAAGTTTCCGGTTAACCATATATTGATTGGTCCCAGCCCTTCAGAAATTTCCTATGTATTTGGTTTGATTAGTCTAAGGAAAGTAAAAAAAAGATTATTTTATCGTTATTTATATGAAATGTCCATAATCATGGACAAAGTGACAGAATAAATTAATAGAAATAAATATTTTCCTTTTCAATATCCTTGTTGTACGAGGGTAACTACATGTTTCGTGGTTACGTTACAGCCACATCCTCAGGTTATCTCTAAAAAGAGTCGTCAAACATTAAAAAATTGCAAAATACACATTTAACATTAAAAATCTCGGTAACGAGGAAACACAAACTCTCGGTGCGTGCCGTGGTGTTTCCCCGTTACCGAGATTTTTATTGTTAAATGTGTATTTATTTATTTGTGTTTGTGTGTTGTATCAATTTGAAATATTTAACGACTACTTTACTAGAGATGGCCATGATCCTAACCCAACTGTCAACTCGAACTCGGCCGAAGCCGTCACTTACTTACTTCACTGTTGTATGAATAAGTGCAATTAAGTAGTAAAATAATGACTAATTTTCATCGAGACTTACAGAGTTTTATAATTTTGTATTCAAATAGTTGTTCTGAATTTAAATTACGTCCGGTATTATTTAGGATCTGGGCAATGTTTGGATTAAGCTATAAATAGCGATAACATTGCTGTTAAAGCTCATCGCACGCTGCACCCAAACGCGCGGAACCGCTCCGAACTGAACCGCCGTGATATAATTCATCTGGCTAAACAGTTTGCATGTAAATCAATGCGAGTGAGTGCGCACACTTGAGTGCGCCGCGCCACGCCGCCGCGTCCTCCTCAGAAGAATTTCTATGCCAGAACTCTTGGGAGAAGTCGGCAGGGCCGCCGAGAGAATGTTTGTGGTCCGGGGTGGAGTTCCGGTGTGATGCCCCCCTCGGACTATCCCTGCCCGCACCGTCTGTAATCGAACCAGATACAATATAGAAACCACACTCATTTCAATCAAACTCAGAAACATTCAGGAACTGTAAACTTGGTAAACTTTTGGAGGTAGGCCTACCACCATAGGTACTTAATGCACTGATAAGGGCGCATCACAACACACAGGTGGACCCGGGTGCTGTACTTTGTTACAGTTTAAATATTTTGATAGGTCTTAAAAAATACATATATATGATGTTACTATATAGCCTATGCAGCGGTAAAATTTGCTGCATTAAGTAGAAAAAAAACACCTAAAGATGAGGCCCCTTGTCTCTTGAGGCCCGGTGCAATCTGCCCCCTCTGCCCCCCTTCTCGGCACCCCCCGAAGTTGGAGCGAGTTTTAAAAATCTTCTTCTGAAGATTAGTAAAAATTTCTGAAACACAGAAAATCTAATTTTAACAAATTGGTTACAAATTTTGTGTACTAAATAAATATATGATTTCAATTTAAGGGTAAGGCAATTAAGCCGGGAACACGATGCCAGTAGGCGAGACATTTTGTCTTTGGACAATTGTCATCACGTGTGTAAGGGGAAATAAAACTTTATTGTCTCTGTGTCTTTCCTTGGCAAAAAGCCGGGATCTGCTTGGATCTGCCGTGCTCTGTCACCTGTGAAGAGCTTTCGTTTCTCTCTCTCTCTCTCTCTCTCTCTCTCTCTCTCTCTCTCTCTCTCTCTCTCTCTCTCTCTCTCTCTCTCTCTCTCTCTCTCTCTCTCTCTCTGACTCTGTGTGTCTGAGTGTCTGTATCTGTAATCTGCAAGGTGACTGTAGGCCAGGGCCAGGTGAGCCCCATCCCTTAAGAGCAATGGTGTCACTTTCTGCGACATCCATGGATGTCGCCTACAGGCAAGTGTTGCCAACAAAACAGCAAACAACAATCGTTCTCGTTTGCGTTCGTGGGGTCTCATAATAGCTACGCTCATAGCAACTACAATTTGAATGTTGACATAGGTACTAAAATGGCAGTGTGAATTAGCGCCTACACTCGTAGGCGCTGGTAGAACATTTCAAATTTGTGTAGGCGTTAACGAGAATATGACCTATACTTTTTTAGAACATCGATTTTGACTGTTCGATTTGTAAAATATATTTAAATTGTAGCAACTAAAAGTGAAAAAAGCTTTTAGGTCCGACAAATTTCTGTATATCACGATTAGCAACTACTCTACATAGCCACTAAAATTGAATTTGTAACATAGCGCCTACAGAGTCGTTCGGAGTGAACAGCTCTTTTACAGAGCAGCTCTTTTGAACGACTTCCCTGCCATGACATCTGCAACCAGCAGGGTTGCCAAGAGATGGGTATTTTCCCTGCGTTTGGGGATTTTATGGGGCTTGCTGGGATAAGCGGGAATAATTATGATGTTTTATGGGATTTTTATGTAGGATGATGAAATTTCCAATTTGAGCTGTTGCTCTCTAGAAGGAATGTAAAGATAATGAACGAACCATTAAAGATACGTTCTTTTACCTACCGCTCATTATTGTAGGCGCTATCGAGAAACTGAGATGTTCGGTGCTATCGAGAATTTAAGAAATCTAACAACAACTACGTAAAAACGAAATAGTCTACTAGCAACTACACTTTAGCGGCTGCGCGATATCGTAGGCACTAACGAGAAATTTTAATAATTGTGTAGGCGCTAATCAAATATTTAAATTTTCATTTTTCCCGCCTTTTCGTAGTTGCTATGAGAACATTCAGTTTTAGTTGCTACGTTTATTTTCACTTTGTAGTTGCTACTTGCGTAGCTACTATGATACCCCGTCTTTGCGTTGGGAATCTTTTGTCTCAACAATTACTAAAATAAGGAATTTCAAAGCAAAATAGGGTACAATTTATGGTTTTAGATTTACCTTGATTGATAATAGTTAATTTGATAATTACCTAATGGTTTATCAACTAATAATCCAAATTTTAAATAGAGTAATATGGTGTCGTTTAGATAAATATCGTACCCATAGCAAGACTGCTTCATTCTCTTTTTCAATCAGCTGTGTAATGGTAAATTCTATTACGTAACTTGAATTCCGTTTTAGTTTAGACGCTTCATATCCGGAACACAAAAAAAAACTATTCGGCTGACCTGGGAAGAAGTTATGCTTCTTTCTTTACAGACCTTGTGTAACCTGTCCTGTGTCGTGTGTGGCATTTCTATTTTTTTGTGCATTTTTTGGACTGGACTGTCTGACTTGACTCCTTGACTGTCTGTGGAGACTGACTTGAGACGAGACCACGAGACGAGTCGGTGGATGAATGCGAAAGGCCCACTGCCCAGTAATACCTTGTTGTTTGTAATCCCGAGGGAGTTTTGCTCTCATAAGTATAATTTTATAGGCTTGATTCGTTATTTTTTTCAACATAATTACAGGAAGGCTCGCGAGGAGAAAGACATTGTTAACGACATAAATTTTTCAAGATTTGTTTGAAATGGCTCATCATTACGTCGTTACCGCTCACAAACCAACCGCTGTTACCGCATGTGTCACAGGTTAATTCTTAGTTAAGTTAATTCTTAGTTGTGACTGTTGTTTATGTTGAAGCTTATGGCCCATGATGGATAAGGTAGTGCATCATTCTAGGCTTTAGTTATTCTAAACTTACATCACGAACTAAACTACATTAAACTCCTCTCAGTCTTAATCGTGGTAGGCCTAGGCCTAAGTTAGTCTATGAAATAAATTGGGCTTCTAATGTTATCCCCTTAAAATACAACCAAATTTATGAAAATTATTTGTGCCCACATAGCTAAGAAGTTAATTCTTACTCTCAGAAAATCTTTAAGAACATATTAGGAAGCAAATGTTTTTATAGCCTAAGGCCTAACTTAGCCTTATACATGGTAGGCCCTAGGCCTACTTGTAGAATCGTGATAGCCTATGTGTAGGCTATTGTATCGGAATAATGCAATACGATATTTCAATAGGCCTTAGGCCTCGATATTTCTTAACCAGGGTGTTCCAAGGTATTCAGACAACTGTCTTCTGATACTGGAAATACTTACTTATCCCTCGTCGTCCCGTAGACCGCAAAAGACGGCATAGGGCCAGTCATCAAAGTTGAATATTCTTTTTGGAAATTACCGCAAAGGAGGGGAGGGGGAGGAATTATACATTCATCCACGGGGACAATCGTCAAAAAAGAAGAAGAGATGACCCTACCAATTTTTTTGCAGAAAATCGTCCAGGGAATAGAAACATTCCCGGACCAGGAGTTTGTTCAACAAGACACAAAATTTTTTTGTATCCTGGATCTCTCTCAGAGTTTGAGGGAGTTTTTTGAAAATTCTGATGCCCTGATGGATTGGTTTCTGTTCAAAGATTCCAAGCCATCAGGGCATCAGATGCCCTGATGGTTCATAAACCATCATTGATTTCATAAATACTGGAATTATAAGTTACTGGAATTTTATTTTCATACTGGATTTTCAAATAGATTCTGGAATAATTGAATTTTATTAAAATCCGGAAGTTGTTGCTTTTAAAATGCATAAAATATGGATTTTGTCATTTGCCTTTTTGATCTGTAGGGTCAAGTGGGGTAAGTGGACGCCCGGGGCAAGTGGACTCCCAGCTAATAAACAATTGGTTTTTTTTTAAAAAAAAATCAAAACTTAGACAAAGGTATTTCAAACTATGCTCTTTCAAATTATAATCACTAAAAAATTGTCTGGTTATTATTACTGTGTGTTTTGATGAGTTTAAAAACATCTTACGTTTCTACTCTAAATGCAAGTGCCGCTCGGAAAATTTAAAAAAATTACCAAAAATTCAAATATTAATATAATTATTTTAAAATTGGTGATCTGACTATTTTTTTAAAGAGGAATTCAAAAATAATATTTTTATTGCCCTACAAAGTCATTTTGGAGGACTTGGAGGGGGGGCGTACACTTACCCATTGTTACATCGCTGTTGGGGCAAGTGTACTTTTACCAATGGGGCAAGTGTACACCCCCAAAATTGACTTTTTAGGTCAATAAAAACATTATTTTTTAATTTCCCTTTAAAAAATGAGCCAGATCACCAATTAATTTTAAAATAATTATCTTAAATAGGCCCTATTTGAATTTTTAGTAATTTTTTTATTTTTTAAGCGGCACTTAAGTTTAAAGTTACTTCACCAAGCGGAGGTTTCCAAGAAACTTCCAAACTATTGTATTTTTCAAGATATTTTGATGGACAAAAAAAACAAAATAAAGCTCATTTTCTGCTCTTTAAGACCTATTAATTGTCAATTCACTGAAATAGTGTTATCTTTAAGTTTTCATTTACTTTACAATTTCTTAAAAAACTGAGTTTTCCGTTTTACCTTGCGGAGGTTCACGAAAAAGTTCATAACTCCTGAACCGTTTGAGATATTTTGATAAATAAAAAATCAAAAGAAAGCTTATTTTCTCCTCTATAATCCACTTGCCCCAACATCAACATATAGGCCTATGCAATGCAAAGCTACATTAAGGGGGGGGGTGTACACTTACCCAAGATTGAAAGGCAAGTGTACGCCCCAAACATCACTTTACAAAAAAAAATTCTAAAAAATACAAAATTAACATTTTTAACAAAATAAAAATAATACATATACAAAAAATTCCAAAGAATAATCATACAAAATTTTATGTTTAGGGCCTATATCACTGACATGTGCTTTTTAATCTGCAGTCAAAGTGGTACTATGTGATTTGGGGGGTCCACTTACCCCACTTGACCCTACATTCTGATCTAAAAATGTTTCACATATTATTATTGTTGTTCAAGTATGTTTGCAAACCAAAATCAGAAAACTTGTAGTTCTGTTCAAATAAATAATTAGGCCTAAGCAATTAAGAAATCTAAACATTTGTGTAGAGATTAAGCTTAGGCTAGGAAATGTTGGATTTTGTACTAAATTTTTGTTTTCTTTCTTAAAATTCACTCATGTGAGTATTTTTTACAGTAGAAGGTTGAATATGACAAAAGTTGCTCCATTTAAAAATTTCAGAATTTGAACGAAATGCAAAGTTTGTCTGTCCACCATTTCCTGCTTGATTATCCATTTGAGGTCAATAGCCTACAACACGAGAACTTTAATCAGTAATTGTTTGTTGTATTAATTCCACGAACTTACAGAGTTCTGTGGCGGGTAGGTTACATATTTTATAGGCCTAGCCTAGTCCAAATTTCTCAGAAATGCTTTTACTAAAGTAATTAAATAGGCCTACAAGTTACTATTTAACTCTAGGCCTATGTTGTATTTGGTGTGAACCTTTATCACACCAAAGTTCATTTCCAGGAAAAAATTATTTTTTCCCCATGTGTATTTTCAAAGTGGCGGCCATTTAAACTTTTTAAACTCAAATATCTCAAAATCGGTAAATGTTATCAAAGTACCGATACTTTATACAGCCAAAAAGATGAAGAATTAAATTATCTAACCAATGATACCAAGTTTGTTAGGATCTGACAACAAATGAAGAAGTAAGTTAATTGTCATTTTTCTGTATAAAAACATTGATTTCCCGTTAAAATGCATGCAAATTTAGATTATTTTAGACGAAAGATCTCAATAAGTCCGTTATTTGTAGTTAGATCCTTACAAACTTGGTATCATTGGTTAGATAATTTAATTCTTCATCTTTTTTGCTCTTTATAGTACTTTGATGACATTTACCGATTCTGAGATACCGTAAACTTATTTGAGTTTAAAATTTTTAAAAGGCTGCCAATTTGAAAATACACATTGAAAAATAATATTTTTTTTCCTGAAAATGAACATTGGTGTGATAAAGGTTCACACCAAATATGAGGTTAATGCAACCTTCCGTTACAGAAATAAAGAATATTAAATATAAAAAACAAAATGGGGCTAGCGGCCAAACAAAGTATTTTAGGACATATGTTAACATGATATTTTACATTTATTTTGATCCAAGGAATCGCCACACGGAGTTTCGGAAAAGAATTTCCAAACACCCTGTATACCGTACTTACATTTACAATTACCGGTGCCAGTAACTTATCCACTGACATCTCATGGGTTGCTCCCATTACAGGTAGTCACAACATAATAAAAAGTTCTTAAGTTGAATTAGCAGTTTTTATTTTCATTTTTCTATAGATGAATTAAAGGTAGAAATATCAAGTTATCCTCAGACTTTTCAGCACCCCTGTGTAATATGCGAAATTGTCATACAATATCAATTCATCATCTATTAATTGAGGTCTAATTTATTTTCTTTTGTTTTAGGAAATTTCACCTCACCGAGTGATCTTAATTTAATTCTGGCGAAAAACACTCGCATCGAAATTCATTTGGTTACTCCAGAAGGATTGCGCCCTCTTAAAGAAATTGGTCTTTATGGAAAAGTTGCTGTCATGAAGTTTTTCCGTCCTTTGGTAATATTTTCTAATTATAAATAGAGAAATTCAATTTTAGCCTATTTAAGCTTTTTAATCACATGACAACTAGTTTTATGAATAACTGGTTTTACAACAGTAACTATAATAGGCTTACTGTATTTCTGATCCTTGGCATATTATATATTGCCGATTGCCAATGTTGGAATATGGCCAAGCTCTGATATGTCATCATGTGGTGTAGTAACTGGTGGAAATAACCAAAAAACTAGTATCATCTGTATAAAGGCAGATATTGGCAGCGGCCGTAGCTCAGTGGTAGAGCTCTGGGTTATCATCCAGCGGGCCCGGGTTAAATTCCCGGCTCGGGGACCAAAAGATTGTTTGGCCGCTCCCGTGGTTCGGAAGTCTCGTTAAGCCTTTGGTCCACCTGCATAGAAAACAAAAAAGTGCAAGCATTACAGGCGAGGAGAACTATCAGTTAATTGCTGATCTCCCTCAACCAAAAGCCATATGATAATTATTATTATCTATATAAAAAAGATACTAAAATACAGTAAATGAAATACGTTAGGCCTATTACTGTAAAGCCAAGCTATTCTGAAACTGCACCTATTTAAAACATGTTGTCAGAATTTTTTGTCTCTTAAAAATGGACTATATCTCAGTCGTTCATACTGCATACAAAATTTTCTGTCATAAGTGATCCTGTTCTTATTCAATCATTGATGACAAGCTTAAGAGTCTGCAGTACCTACGCCATTTCGGCGTTTTGTCCCATAAGGACAATGTTAAATTTGAAATATTACTGTGAGATTGTTTTTCGTCTGAAAATTACAAACATGATGTCATTTTAAATGATACCATAGTGTCTTTCATTTGACGTAATTGAAAATTAATAAAAAAAATTATCCACTCGAATAATGGAAAAAAAAAACAATGTATATTATCATCATTTTTAGGAGGTTTATTAAAACATTTATCCACCTCACATGAACCGCCATACCATTATTGTGAACGTATTCAAGTTTCATGCGAATCCAATGCAAGATTATCGAGATAAAGTGTTTCAAAGACCCCTATAATTAACATTGTTCTTATGGGACTAAAATTCAAGATGGCGGAGGCACTGCAGACTCTTAATTATTATGTTCGTTTTGCATTTGCCACCATTTAAGGTGGTTTCATAATTACAGTATTAGCAACTTATTTTCTACCAGTCAAGGAATGTCATTATTATACCGTGCATTGTGAGAAAAGCGTAGTCCAAATTAGGCTAATCTTTAATTAGGTCTATTCATGAGATAAACCTAGTCCAAAGATCTGGCAAGCTTGAAGAGGGTCTAGTCCCAATTTGTTTATTAGCAGGACCCGACTACTGACTGGGCCCTACTGTACATGCACAGGGTGTCTACTGGTCACTGAAGTCACCAAAAGTCACCGAAAGTCACTGATTTTAGTTAATGGTCACCAAAGTCACCAAAAAGTCACTGATTTTTCTTTAAAATGCAAGAAAAGTCACACATTTTTAGTATAAATTGTGAAAATAATGCGATTGCGAGCAAAAGTTTTGCGACTTTTACAATTTTCTCCCAACAATTGCTATCTTAGAGACGGTAAAAGTCACTGATTTTTAACAATTTTCACCCCCAAAATTCACCAAAAAGTCACTGATTTTTATACCTCTTTGGCAGTAGACACCCTGATGCAATATAATAGGCTTAATTATTGAAGTGGTTTGTCTTCTGATACATACGGTACCTAAAACCTATAAGTAAATTTTAAAAATGTTTATGATTTCTATAAAATGATGTTTTGCAGCATGAAAAGAAAGATCTACTGTTTATTGTTACTGCTCGCTATAACGCTATGATATTGGAGTGCAAAGGAGAAGGGGAGAGTCTGGAAATTATCACTAAAGCCCATGGGAATGTCGCAGATCGGATTGGAAAAGCTTCAGAAAATGGGATTATTGCAGTTATAGATCCAGATGCGAGAGTTATAGGTCTTAGACTGTATGACGGGCTGCTCAAGATTATACCATTGGATAAAGACAACTGTGAATTGAAAGCGTCTAGTATAAGGTTAGACATAACTTAATAATAAATTTTGCTTGTCTTTGACCCCTGTAAAGACATTACAGACTTTATACAACTGATGTATAACAAGTACTTTAATTGAAAGAATTTCTTAATAAACCGGTGGATGGGACTAATAAAAATTACGAGCAGAGTGCAGATTAAAACCTTTGGCATCACAGCCATGAGTCCGAGTTCAATCTCGTTAATCGCTACATATATATACACTCATTTACTCATTAAAGTTGATAAAAGTTGCAATAAAATATTATTTCAGTGCTACTTTGGCATTTTTATTGCGTCACACATAAACGTCAGTATTAAGTTTATTTGCTATATAGACCGACCATTATGTCTAACAAGTGAGACATATGTATGTCTCACATACGTGTCACGAGTTGGATGACCGGGAAATAAATGAAAAATAGTTTTATTACACTAAAAAATATTAAAATATACAGGACAATGTGTCACACAATAAAAAGCGCCATGTGAAATGAGTAGTAAACAAACACTAATGGCAACATATGATCAGACAAGATGGTAAACTTTGAAAATCTGTAAAAAAAATTGAGGTCCTACCCAGAGACCAAGTGACACACGTCACACATTCTTATAGACCGATAAACAGGTTTTAGACCGATTCAGTGTACCAAATGGGCTTGGTGAGTCATTTAACTGACCGGTGACTGGTAACTGACCGGTCCCATATATGTGATGTCGGCCCACAGGATTTGACTAGAGCGTCCCACATATGTGTCGTCGGTCCACTGGAAACACGTTGAGGGACACATATATGTGACGCTGGTCTATGTTAAAGGTTCATTTTGAACATTACGTCACATATATGTGACGCTGGTCTATGTTAAAGGTTCATTTTGAACATTACGTCACATGTATGTGACGATCAGTGTTAAATGCTTTATTTAATCCCAATGTTATTTTAATGGAAAATTTTGAGATTTAAATGTTAGATAACTCCTTTATTTTCAGTCTGATTCTCATCAGTTTTTGGCGGAAACAACTACAGACCAAGCCCTATCCAACAATACCAAAAACTTGAAAATCGGTTGAAAATTGTACTAGTTCTTCACTCAAAAAACCCTTAGCGTATTAATTAAGTATAGATTTGTCTTTTAAAAGGACATTTTTTCTATTGATAATATGACCTGACAGATAAATATAGACATAGAAATCTAGATAATACAGACACTACAAATGAATATATTTTAAAATGCAAATAATTTTCAGAATGGAAGAATTAGAGGTGCAAGATTTAGACTTTCTCCACGGTTGTCCAAATCCTACAATTATCCTCATCCACCAGGACCTGAATGGTCGCCATGTAAAGACACACGAGATTTCATTGAAAGATAAGGAGTTTGTCAAGGTAACTTCGGGTAGGCTTACCTGTAAGTTATAAATGAATAGAAATTTTTTTAAATAATTTCATCAGGCAGCATTTGTCTATTTTAATTTTATTTTCCTGTTAGATTTAGGCCTAAAATAAAATAATAGAATCACCCATTTGCTATTAAAAAATATTTAGTTTTATGAAGGTTTCGGTTATTGTTACTTAACTTGTCAGCCCATGCAAATTACCATTAAGGTCTTTGAGATAGAAAAGGAAGACTGTGCTGCATAGGTTCCAGAACTGTGCTCTGGGATTTGTTTACATCCTTAGGAAAAGCAACTATTTTACAATTACCATCACCTGTAAATGATATATTAGAAGGTTTGTTTTATTGTCTATAATAAGCCTTTAACACTGGTATACCAATTATACTTGAAAGAGAAACTGAAACTGAGGACAGCCGTCAGAAAGCGCTCGACTCAATAGGGATCGTTGTGTACGTGCCAAAAGCTTAGACTGCAGCAGGTAATGTAGGAAGCTCTCCTACTTTGGGTCATTAACATATAATTAGTTGCCCTTTCAGCTAAATTCACTAATACTGGTTTAAGATGTCTAGTCACTCTTCTTACTCTTACAACGCACTTAAGAGAAAAAATAGGCTATTTTCCAAAAACCTGAATCTTAAAAATTGGTTACGTATGTCAAGAGAAAAAGGGATTTATAACAGACAAACCATTATTGAATTAAGAAGCTAGATAATTAGTTATCCCCATAAATTTTACTATTTATTTTAAATTTTATGTTATAGTTTTAGTTTAATTTTGAAAATGAGTACATATAGAACTTTTTTAAGCTAAGAGGAAGTAAAAGGTTAATTTGAGCTACCAAAAACATGTCTTAAGTCATGTTCCATTTTCTTAACAATAATATTTTTACTTAAAAAACATAAATATTTATAAATGGGGCTCAATGGACCTCCGATTTAGTAGTTGTCACAAAATATGAAGTGAATAATTAAGGGTTAAATTCAAAGATCGAAAATGAAAACAATGTTTAGTTTACATAGTGTTTAGTCTAACATTGAGAAAGAAAAGTTTGAAAACAAATTTTCTTGCAAGTAGTGAAAAACCTGTGGGTGTTAGCCTTGAAGTTGTTCAAAGTAAAAAAATCACAAGATTGCACGAAAATCAGGAAATTTTCAGGAAAACCTTGAAAAAAAAACAGAAAAAATCTGGAATTCAATTTAAAAAAGATAGTATACAGTATACACCCTGAATGGTGAAGCTGGATATAGAAAAAATAGAACCTTAGTTATGCCTAATTACAAATTAGGTATAGTATACACAGTTCAATCTCTTACATAACCTAACTTATACTATGTTGTCACCTTAGAAATAAAGGAACACTCAAACTAGGTCCTTAAAATTTAGAAGTACCCAGTAATGAATGTTTTCTGTTCCTAGATTCCCTGGAAGCAAGACAACATAGAAACTGAAGCGTCAATGGTTATCCCTGTCCCTGAGCCACTTTGTGGAGCTATTATTATAGGGCAGGAGTCGATATTATATCATGACGGAAATTCTTTTGTTGCAGTTGCTCCACCAGTTATTAAGGTTGGTAATTCAAGGAACTTTTTTTGTTATCTTCAATGTGAAATCAGAATCTATTTTTACATAAGTAGCATCAGAGCGAGGTCATTTTAGACAGAAAATAAAAAAAATACTACAGTACACTCTCATTCATTGAAACTAATGTGGCGGTTGGCCGGTTCGGATGTCAAAAAATTCCGATGAAGCGGAGTTCGTCGTGAGTCACCATTTCCGCTCGTACGGTGACCTATCGTGATTGTATTCCTCTTGTTTTTAAGATAACACAAGAGATTTTATGGAAATAAGGCTCTCAAACTTTGAACATGGCAACAATGAACCTATAGGAATAAAAACAACGCAGGAAATAAAGATCCAAAATCTTTATTCTCATATTCCATATTCATATTCCACTCATATTCCAGCAGTCAACTGGCTTCCACGTAACACTGGTGCAGTCACGACGCAAGACAGACTGAATGACAGTTTGGGAAGCGGTCGAAGTGGATGTTCACTTCCTGCCCCCTTCCTCTTTCTATTTTTGTGCGAATACTCCACGGCCTTGTAAATCACATCGATGGGTACAGGTTATGGAAAACGCCTGATGACGTTTGGTGCAAAATGGAATACTTTACTGTTGTGCGGATAGAACGAATAGAAATTGAAGGTGCTAAAACGGAAAAATTGTTTATTTCGTAAGAAAAAAAATTAATAATATCCAGATTTTCAGTTCCGATGAAGCGGAGTTCCGATGTCACCGAGTCTGATGAACGAGAGTGTACTGTACTAGCATTAATTATTAAACAAAAACGTTTTCAGTGAAATCTTCTGTCATATTTTATATGCCCTTCAATTAGTTCATTTTTTTCTTCATAATTCAATGTTTTGTCATAAAATTTTGATTAATTTTAAATCTCTGACATTTGTCCCCGTACTGACACCAACAATAAAATGAACGATTCATTTTGCCTCTGGATTGTTTGATTAAACTGTAAACTTTTTTCACTCCAGTTGTCACAGTATGCTTTTTTAAAAGTGAGATTAGGTTAGTGAAGTTGAGCAGCAAGTGTAGAACCATGGTTCTCAGTGTAAATTTGTGTTTCATTGTCATGTTGTATGTTTTAAATGTGGAATTTGTAAATACACTTGAGTCCCGCTAGTCCGAACACGGGTAATCTGAACGTCCGCCTAATCCGAACAAGCTCCGGACGCATTTTGCAAAATATTTTCATTGATGTAAAAATATAATTTATGTAATAAAAATATAACTTTTGATGGAAAAGATAAGAATTGTGGTAAAGAAATGAAAACGAAGTATTCCATTGAGGAATATACAGTACAAATATTTAGTTTATTGTGTTTGGGCTAAATTTACACAACGTAAACAAAAGAATGTAACCAATAAAAAAAATACAGTATACCCTGTAAAAAGTATTGTACACGTAGTAGATTAATACTGTAACACATAAAAAGTAACATTAATTTATTTGTTATTGACCATAAAGTCCAACATCGTCTTTTGTTGAAGTTTAGTCAGTCTATATTTTGCCGCGTAGTTCCGCCATTTTCTTATAAACATCACATCTGCGGGCAGTACAGTCTCTGCTGGTAGTGGATACAGTCCGTGGCGCTAGGCGCGAGCAGACTTTAATACATCTTTAATACAAGAGTGATTAATATCACTTGAAAAACTAATACCAATTGAACATCTGATACACTTTTATTAATCATTCTTGTATACTAACAACTTAGATTGTTACTAAAATTATTGATTTTCCGATATTTTGGTGTTTTTGAGGGTATTTGAGGGTAATTTTGTCAAGGATCTAGGGTAAGTTGCTGAAGGTGATTGGCAACGCTGGGCGCGAGCGAACAGTATCTTCACGCCATGCATACAGGCAGCACACGCCGCTTGCCCGCTCTGTGATCACATCCTAAAATTTACGAGCAGTGGGCCATTGTGCTGTCTGCTGTGGGCTGTGCAATTGTTGGTTTTGCTTATATAAGGGTAAAATCACTGTTAAAATTGGTTTTTGTGTATTATTCGCTAATATTACAACACGTAAACCCGTTTAAATTGCTTCATTCTCCCTTATTGAATTATTTCGGATAATCCGACCAATTAGCTGATCCGAACAGGGATCGGTCCCAATTAGTTCGGATTAGCCGGACTCAAGTGTATCAGAAAACATCACGATTAATAGAAATCATTTTATCTGTAAAATCGTTTACAAAAGTTATGTATCAAACATCTCAAAATTGCATCTAATAATCAGCAAACAAATAAACAGCTGTTATATAAAAATAATACTAAATTCATATTTGAACTTTACAACAGATAAATAGATATCTGCAACAGTAAAATGTGAGGATTTAAAATGAAACAAAGTCCGCCGGATAAAATTTTTTAATTATCCTAGTTTGGTTAACCTATTCCGCAACTGAAAATGGGTTTTTTTTTAACCCCAATTTTGAGGAATTTTCACTTTTAAATTTAAAGTCAAATAAATTTAAGTCCAAGACAAATTCAGAACTAATAAACTATTAGAATTTGTTTCCTTGCTTCTTCTTAGTCACTAATCCAATCTTATACCTGTGAAAAACTTTGAGTACACTAACCCCTCCATTATGACTATTGCAGCAAAGCACCATCTGTTGTTACGCCAAGGTGGATCCCCAAGGGTCCCGGTACTTGTTGGGTGACATGGCCGGTCATCTGTTCATGCTTCTGTTGGAAAAAGACGAACGTATGGATGGAATTGTCACGGTGAAGGATCCCAAAGTTGAACTCCTTGGTTGGTAACAAATCATTTAACTTTACTTTTTAGTGCCGGAATCAATTGACTTTGAAATTAAAGGAGGGAAAATAGGTGGATTTTTGGTACGAAAATTTGTGAAGGAATTGTGAGTTGATATATGTATGATGAAAATGTAGAATTCTTAATATTTTCTTGTTTAATATTTTGTGTGAAGAAAAATGAATTAATCTCCTAATTACTTCCTCTACTTTGTGACAATTTAATACAATGGTCATTTTTATGTTAAGTCTATGACAGTAAATTGAGTAAATTTAAATTTAGCCTTTGAAAAACACTTTTATTTTGTTGACACTTCCATACATTTCTTGGGTTTTGGTTGTCAGTGATGTTTTTTCGCCAATCCATTCATGACTATCCCCCATTTTACCATCTAATAAGCTAATTTGTGTTCTCACAGGTGAGATCAGTATTCCCGAGTCCATCACCTACCTGGACAACGGAGTTTTGTTCATCGGTTCTCGGCTCGGAGACTCGCAGCTGATCAAGTTAAACAAGAAGCCGGATGAGAACGGGTCGTACGTCAGTGTGATGGAGACGTTCACCAACCTGGCACCCATCGTGGACATGGTAGTGGTGGACTTGGAGCGGCAGGGCCAGGGCCAGCTGGTCACCTGCTCGGGTGAGTGATGGATAACAGTGACAGGTGGATGAGAACGAGTCGTACGTCAGTGTGATGGAGACGTTCACCAACCTGGCACCCATCGTGGACATGGTAGTGGTGGACTTGGAGCGGCAGGGCCAGGGCCAGCTGGTCACCTGCTCGGGTGAGTGATGGATAACAGTGACAGGTGGATGAGAACGGGTCGTACGTCAGTGTGATGGAGACGTTCACCAACCTGGCACCCATCGTGGACATGGTAGTGGTGGACTTGGAGCGGCAGGGCCAGGGCCAGCTGGTCACCTGCTCGGGTGAGTGATGGATAACAGTGACAGGTGGATGAGAACGAGTCGTACGTCAGTGTGATGGAGACGTTCACCAACCTGGCACCCATCGTGGACATGGTAGTGGTGGACTTGGAGCGGCAGGGCCAGGGCCAGCTGGTCACCTGCTCGGGTGAGTGATGGATAACAGTGACAGGTGGATGAGAACGAGTCGTACGTCAGTGTGATGGAGACGTTCACCAACCTGGCACCCATCGTGGACATGGTAGTGGTGGACTTGGAGCGGCAGGGCCAGGGCCAGCTGGTCACCTGCTCGGGTGAGTGATGGATAACAGTGACAGGTGGATGAGAACGGGTCGTACGTCAGTGTGATGGAGACGTTCACCAACCTGGCACCCATCGTGGACATGGTAGTGGTGGACTTGGAGCGGCAGGGCCAGGGCCAGCTGGTCACCTGCTCGGGTGAGTGATGGATAACAGTGACAGGTGGATGAGGACAGGCCATTATACTGTCATGAATTCATCATTTGTCAAGAGTTCAAAATCTTTCCTATAATAAAAAAAGCCATGCAAAATGAGTATGAAGTTATAATCACCATTATTAATCATGTCCAAAAATATTATAATTTAAAATACAGTAGAAGCCCTCTAGTCCAGCTTCGGATGGTTCGGCCGCGGTCTTCCAGAAATGAAATGTTCAGCCTCGGGCGTTTTCCACGGTCAAAATAGACAAGAGTCAACTTGTTCCAAGTTACATCACTAAAATATATCAGTTAAATTGCTGATGATTTCCATACTCCTCATTATCTGATGTCTTCTAAAATATTTTGTAACATGGAAAGTTAGGTAACTAGACGGATTACGTCGCCATTTCGGTCCCATTTATACATAGTCCCTTTGTTAATAGAACAGCAGTATTATTATCCGTTTCATCGCTAGCGCCCACTTGTCCCTTTTCCGATCGTCATTTCGGGGCTATTAGGCCTACAATGTCTGAGCGAGCAAATCACAATTGTTACAAAGCCAATATAGGCCTACAGTATTGATTGGACAAGTATAATACCCTTGATTGTTAAATACACTCATAGTTCATTGATGAAACACACATATAATACTGGTCTCTGTTTAACCCGTTTATAAATCGCCGGTTAATCTGGCCATTTTGAAATCCGGCCGGTGGTCCGGTCTTGAGGTGGCCGGATTCGAGGGCTTCTTCTGTAGAGTGATTAGCCTACAGTAAAAGTTCCCTAATACGACCTCCAAAACAACGGACTCTTCACGATATCCAAACCAGTGTTCAACCATCTTATAAACACACACTCTGAAAGGGAGTCTTTTCAGATTTGATGGAGTGTCAGGTTTTCATTGTGCTTTGTTTGTATGTCATAAACTTAAGTCCAGCAATGTTTGTTGATGTGGAATGTGCTCTGACTGTAATATTACACTGTTTTCAGGTTTTTAACTTCAATACTGTTTGGATTTTTCCGCATTACTTATAGCTTCTCGTGACATTAGACTTTTTGGCTGTTCTGACCATGGCCCGTCCCTATCATGTGGTTCAATATGAGAGATTGTACTGAATATTTTATTAAATATAAATACGATGAGTCCAAAAATGTAGTAGGTTATCTTAGAGACACTCTAAAAGTTAAATTCTCATTTCCCGATACTGTTCATGACTTGCTGCTGTCATTTGACAGGGGCATTCAAGGAGGGATCGCTGAGAATCATCCGCAATGGGATTGGTATCCAGGAGCATGCATCCATCGACCTGCCGGGCATCAAGGGCATCTGGGCACTCAGTGTCGGATCCGGCAAGAAGGTGGACAACATGCTTGTCCTTTCATTTGTGGGACACACTCGGTACGTTGGTTTTCTCTCCTCCAAGCTATCTATCTGAATAGATCAATAACAGGATACATCCATAAAAATTTACTAAATTTAAGAATTAACCTATGAATTACTGTAAATCTAGCATTTACAGTTTTATAAACTCCTGTTTTATTTAATTTCCAGGGTACTCGTGTTAAATGGTGAAGAAGTAGAGGAAACTGAGATCCCTGGGTTTTTATCAGATCAACAGACGTTCTACTGCGCCAACGTGGACGAGAACTGCATCATACAAGTGACTTCGGTGTCTGCCAGACTCATTTCTTGTGATACCAAGCAACTTATCAGCGAATGGAAGGTAGAGCATCTTGAATTGCTTAACAAACATTAAAATTTGCTGTGTTCTAGGTATTTCTTCTGCCCAAAGACAGGGATCAGATTATAGATTTTGGAACATTATTTTTTAGGGAATATTCAGTGGTGAAAAATGTTTGCAATAATAATAATAATAATAATAAAACATTCATTGAGAAATTACATAAAAATACTAGCTTCTTAAAATTCGATTCTGGTTTGCTTAAAGCACGATCATAGCTTACAAAACAATTATTGTGGAATGTTAAACCAACTATTGTGACTGGTTGAAACTATAGTGGCTTCCCAAAACATATCTTGTGGCTTGCTATAAACAACTATTGTTGTTCATCATGTCATTAACCTCCTAATGTTTGCCCATTGGTATAAGATGTTTTTACATTGTGTTTCAGGCGGATTCAGATCGTAGTATCAGTGTTGTAGCCTGTAACAGCGGCCAGGTTCTATGTGCTACTGGCTGCGACCTCTTCTACCTGGAAATTCTTCAGCAACAGCTGGTTCAGGTATTTATCAGTTATAAAGTGATTTTAATTTTGATTTAATTTTATACTTACAGTTTGATTGAATGGCAATTTCCATAAATTTGTAATCTATAGTTCCATCTTGGTTTCACACCTAGCCTAAGAACACCAAAATAGAATTTTAACCTTTTGAGTGCCAGGACAATGTTTATACCTTCATTAGTACTGGAAAGTGTCAGATAATTATGCATTTAACTCCCAATAAGTGCTGGAATTTCCAAAGCATGAGATACAAGAACATTAGAAAAAAAATGTTTTAAGTGTTAAAAGTATTTAACTCAAAAGTGCTTGACAATACTTTGTATCTCAGTGATATAGAGAATCAAATGGAATCTTCAGTTTCTAAATAACAATTGAGACAATCTTTTTTCCCAATTAAGGGAGGGAGGGTCGGGTCTCGAAATTTAGAGAAAATTTTCGAGAGCAAATTTTTCCCGATCATCTGGCGGCAGGGCCGGCACTAGGACTTTTGCCGCCCTAGGCAGAGGTTACATTTGCCGCCCCCTCCTACCCTATTCAAACCTCATTAAAAATTTACATTAATTTACATTTGACGTCAAATCGTGATGACACGTCGCTTTGCGTGATAGCGCGCAATGTCGCACGACGTCGTCATAGCGCGGCGACATAGGTGACAGGGTCGGCAGCGATACATTCAGTGCTAACATAAATTAACATAAAAAATAACTGTCAATAATCATTTGGTTTTTAAAAATCCTGTGTTTTTCGTTAATAAAAAAAATACATTTATTTTGGCTTAGTTCTTTTTAATTTTTACTTTTTTTGCCGCCCCACAGGAAAGTGCCGCTCTAGGTGGGTTGCCTAGTTCGCCTAATGGGTGCGCCGGCCCTGTCTGGCCAGCGCACTTTTTTACTCTTGGCCGGTCTGACTTTTTTTTACTCTTGAATTCATCAGGACGGGAACTGCCAAACAATGTATGTTTACGGCTGGCTATCTCGCTAACGAGGAAAACATGGCACACAAGCCAGCGCGATCTAGTGTTCAGCTTATCTATTGTTTGACTTCTAGCAGTAGTTCAATAGGGGTGTTTTTGATTTCTACGAAGAGGGAATCACAAAGCTTGTCCACCGGTATGACAAATGCCTTAATCTCATGGGGGACTATGTAGAAAAATAGTATTTTAGTTGCTCTTCAAACTGTATACAATAAAATTTGTTTTTCGTACTGTTTTTTTTTATTTTTTTTTTTTTTTATTCCAAAACATTCCTTACTTTCTGAAAAGCCCCCATAACATGAAAAACATTTTTTTGGTTTTATAAATGGCATTGGTTTGTTGAACAACTTCATTCCTCAGTGTTAATATATTCTAATTTCAATTTGTTTTTTCTGTTCTTTTTTATCTTAGCAGGCCTTAGGCCTATTTATTTAATACTGTTTTGTATTCTCTATAAGTCCAATTGTTTTGTTTCTATATTTTTTATGTACATAATATACATTTTCGTTCTTCGTACCAAACGTTTAATATTTCTTTCAACAAAACTCGTATAAAATTTGATATGGACAACTTTTTTTATTTTTATGTATATTATTTAGTGATATGATTTAAAATTCTTTCGTTACAAGAAAATTTATACTTTCACCTCATTGTATACTGCAAATAATATAAAAATTAGATATTTTAAATCTTTTCAATAAAAGGACATTCATTGTAACTTTTACAAAACAATTGGTTACACTGAACAATTGGCTGTCTGAAGTGTAGTTCCATGTTCTACTTCTGAACCGTGCCGCGATCCCGCCCCGAATTTGAATGTTAAACAAATATTCCTGTACTGAACCAAAAAAGCATTCCCATCCATACCTAAAATACCTAAAACCTACCATACCTAACATACCTAAAATTAGGGCTACAGTATTGACAACGGTGGTGAAACGTGAGAGTAGTCGCTATATAATTCCAAAGCACTTTTTGAATGAGAGACACGCTATGAAACATCGTTTATAAGCACTTTTCGGAGATAAAGAGGCTGAACGATATATCATTGCAGGGTTTTGAGGGGGATCATAGGATTTTTATTAGCAAATTTTCAGAAGCAATGTAATTTTTTATAAATCTTAAGTGGAGGGACATCCTGGAATTTATACATTTATGTAACAGAAAAAATACCATCTTAGTTTTATTATGAACAATAACCCCAAGATCGCTCAATTTAAATCTATACTCATACATGATCATTCATATAGGTAAAATGTCTACAATCCTGCTTAAAAGCTTACATTTATTCTTCAATGAATGCAAAACATAATTAATTAAAGTAGGCCTAACATTTCTGAACATATTCTCATGAAACATAAAATATTAATGACACTTTTTAATGCTCTTTGCTTGTTATGGACATCTTTATATAAACACAGGATCATCATACTACCTCAGTTTCGCAACAATTTAATTTTTTAATCATTATTGCAGAGAGGACACATGATTCTGGAGCATGAAGTGGCCTGCCTGGACATCTCCCCTCTGGACAACGAAAGTGCCAGAGCGGAGATTGTCGCGGTGGGGCTTTGGACGGACATTTCCGCTCGGATACTCAAGGTGCCGACTTTGGAGGAGATCAACCGGGAGTTCCTCGGCGGAGAGATCATCCCACGGTCCATACTGATGACGTGTTTTGAGGGCCTCAACTACCTGTTGTGTGCCCTCGGCGATGGTTCCATGTTCTACTTCTCTCTCAACAAACAGTCCGGATTGCTGACGGATAAGAAAAAGGTTAGGTTTAAATGGCAATTTTATTATATTATATGAATGGTTTACTCTACATTAACACGTTGGCTGCTAAAAAAGTACAATATAGTGTTAAAAATGCTAAAAATTCTATTTTTTATTTTCACATACCTTTATGTATGGAATGATAAAATATCAAGCAAAAATGTCATTGGAGGCCTACATAACGACTCAGCGGCCATTTTTAAATGGATCCCTACCATGCGCACCCAGGGATAGTATTCAGCATTCACTCGAGTTCCTTTTTCCTTCAAACCACACTTTGACATTTTCAAGTCACGTATTTAGCTATATTTCACTAAACCTATGCTAAAAAACAAGGATAAAAGCTAAAAAAAAACACTTACAGCTAAAATATTAAGGGTTGGTGCGATAGCCGGGGTCGTCGACCTCTGATTCGTCTATGTCGTAGGCAGGGGACGTCATCCAAAGCCACCCCTTGGTTTTCTGGCTCTTTATTGGCAGTAAAGTGCATTGTCTATTGTCTGAAGTGTATTTGGGTGAGAATCACCATGAATAGGTCCAGGAAGATGTAGATACATCGCTAAAAAACACTATTACACTATGACCTTATAAGAAAAAGAAAAAAAATGTTGAAGACTAAAACGATCATGTGCATAGCAACACTAACATACTTCCCCAGGTGCGGCAAAAATTAGGTCCACCTAGCTCGAGTGCTGAACCACACCGAGACTGTAAAACAACAATAAGAGGATAGTAGGGATCCCTACCATGCGCATCTGGTGCCGTGCAGCCATGGCCGGTATTCCTACCACGCGCACCCAACGTGTTAATTAATTGTAAGAACAATTTTATGTCAATTAAGATTCAAAAAGTATGTTAACTGTAAAAATATTAAAGGGGTTCTAAAAAAACACCGTTTGAATCTGGAAAAATTTTAATTATCCATCTCAAATGCCAGGCCTAAAAAGTTTTCCCAAATCTGTTCTAAAGACTGCAATGTAAATTTTAGGACCAAGCTTATTCAAAGGGTCAATCCATTTGAAATCACCCAAACAGAATAAAAATTGTTGCTCAACATTTTTTATTTGCCTGATTTTTTTATTATGAGTTCCCTATGGGTAGACAATCACCAAACACCATTTAAAATTTTTTTACCAGACTTGGTTTTTTTCTGGCAGCCATTTTTAAAATGGCGTTTGGGCAAATTTGTATAAAAAACTAGGTCAGCGGAAATTTTAATTGCCAAGCTATTTTTAAAGATATCAGAAAAATTCAAAAACCATTTTGTTCAGCATAAAATAAACTTCAAGTTAACATTATATTAATGTTTATTTTGTGCAAGAAAGTCAGTAAAACTCCTTCTGCAAAAACTCGAAAGAAAATCATCAATCGTTACTTTTTAAGACCATAAAAATCTAAGAAGGGAATGAGACTAACAAATAATATTTTATTTCTGTGTTGAATACTTGTATAACTACATGCAGAAGAAGTTTTAGGCCTGAGAATGCTCTCCTTTTTTTTTCTAGAGCTCTTAAAAAATGGCCGAAAGCCTTTTAATACCGATTTTCTCGGGTTAATATCTAAAAAGGGACTGAATGAAAATAAGTGAAAAATATACAGAATGTTCTTTATACTAATAGGGACATCTCACAAAAAAATTATGACTGAGACTCAATTAAATTTAGAGATATACATGATTGAATTTCAGTTAAAAACGCTACCCTTTTTCATTTTAGTGCAGTGCTAAGTTAATAAATCTGAGCCAGAAATACTCTTGGCAGGGCTTAAATTATGTTTAAATCATTAAATTCAATAAAAAAAACAAATGTTTTTTTTTTATTTTTAATAATAACAGACAGTGATAACAATAGTTAGAGTTATAATTCTTAAACTGAACTTACCGATACGATTGTTGCACTACACTTACGTACAGTATTCACATAATAATGTTTTTGTAGACATTTATATTTAAAACTTTGGTTGCAACTACTTGTTAGCTGCAATTTTCATCAGAGAGTTAAATAAACATGATATTTCATTACATAGTTTATCAATTATGTTATGTGTCCTAACGGACACAGTTGTTAGCTCCAATGGAGTCACCTTTCGCACTATTTTCTTAGCAGGCACCCAGGCAGTGTCATTTTACTTTCTCCCCCTATATCATAGTATATGGAGAAAGTATTGTTTTCGTCAAAATTTTTGAATTTGAGTTGTTGGTGGATTTATCCATTTTGGTTCCCCCTGAGTCCAAAAAAGTGGTTTTCGGAGTGATGTCTGTGTGTGTGTGTGTGTGTGTGTGTGTGTGTGTGTCAGGATGTATACAGAGCTAGAGAATGCCCCAATGGTCCGATTTTGGTGAAATTTGGTACGTAGGTCCAAACCCACCATAATTCCAGGCGTTTTTTTCATTTTTTTGAATTTTTAATTTTTAAGGGTAGTTTACCCCCAAAAACCCTCAAAAATTGTCAAAAATCAAAATTTCTCAAAAACGGCTCTAACGATTTTGATTAAAATGTTGTGATTTATTAAGCTTAAAATGGTGAATAAAATGACACCACCCGCATCTCCGAGAAAATGCGCGTTCAAAAGTTATGGAGTAAAAAGTGTTTCAAAAATCAATTTTTTGAATTTTCAAAACAGCTATTGTCTTGAAATAAATTTTACTTATCACCATTAAATCAAGATCAAAAAACTAAATAATCCAGTATTTTAAATTATTGCTCTACGTCAAGTGGTTGCGGAGAAAATTCAATTTTTCGTTTAGCGGTAAACGCAGTACGTTGTTAAAAGTCACAGACGCGCGTAGGGTCAAACGAGCGCTGCTCAGCTGGTAGCTATCCGACTGAGTCATCAAGACATTAATATTTGGAGCTTTTAACACCTTTTTTTATATTGTTGGGAGAAAGTATGTGTCAGTTAACTGATACCGTTTATTTTGAGAGTTGAAACACAGTTTTATGGTCCAGAGGGGTGAAAGAAAAGCACCAAAACATCATTGTTGTCTTGACTTATATCTTTGATTGACATAAGTTGCCAAGCCACCACTTATCATCAGTCATAGATACAAGCAACATAGTCATTATTCGTAAGAGATGATACATTGGAAAAGTATTGAAGTTTGATGGTCATCAAAGTTTGTGCCTGTAGAAGTAACAAAACATCTGATTTGATTGTCACTTATGGGGACGTATCTGTGATAGTTTCTTGTTCCTTTGACTGGTAAACAACATTCAAATCTAGTGACATCTTTTTTTTTGCTTCTACAGGCACAAACTTTGATGGCCATTAAACTTCAATACTTTTCAAATTATCATCTCTTACGAATAATGACTATGTTGCTTGTATCTATGATGGATGACAAGTGGTGGCTTGGCAGAATCAAAGACATAAGTCAAGACAACAATGATGTTTTGGTGCTTTTCTTTCACCCCTCTGGACCAAAAACTGTGTTTCAACTCTCAAAAATGACACTGCCTGGGTGCCTGCTAAGAAAATAGTGCGAAAGATGACTCCATTGGAACTAACAACCGTGTCCGTTAGGACCACATAACATAATTGATAAACTATGTAATGAAATATCACGTTTATTTAACTCTCTGATGAAAATTGCAGCTAACAAGTAGTTGCAACCAAAGTTTTAAATATAAATGTCTACAAAAACATTATTGTGTGAATACTGTACGCAAGTGTAGTGCAACAATCGTATCGGTAGGTTCAATTTAAGAATTATAACTCTAACTATTGTTATCACTGTCTGTTATTATTAAAAATAAAAAACATTTGTTTTTTTATTGAATTTAATGATTTAAACATAATTTAAGCCCTGCCAAGAGTATTTCTGGCTCAGATTTATTAACTTAGCACTGCACTAAAATGAAAAAGGGTAGCGTTTTAAACTGAAATTCAATCATGTATATCTCTAAATGTAGTTGAGTCTCAGTCATAATTTTTTTGTGAGATGTCCCTATTAGTATAAAGAACATTCTGTATATTTTTCACTTATTTTCATTCAGTCCCTTTTTAGATATTAACCCGAGAAAATCGGTATTAAAAGGCTTTCGGCCATTTTTTAAGAGCTCTAGAAAAAAAAGGAGAGCATTCTCAGGCCTAAAACTTCTTCTGCATGTAGTTATACAAGTATTCAACACAGAAATAAAATATTTATTTGTGAGTCTCATTCCCTTCTTAGATTTTTATGGTCTTAAAAAGTAACGATTGATGATTTTCTTTCGAGTTTTTGCAGAAGGAGTTTTACTGACTTTCTTGCACAAAATAAACATTAATATAATGTTAACTTGAAGTTTATTTTATGCTGAACAAAATGGTTTTTGAATTTTTCTGATATCTTTAAAAATAGCTTGGCAATTAAAATTTCCGCTGACCTCGTTTTTTATACAAATTTGCCCAAACGCCATTTTAAAAATGGCTGCCAGAAAAAAACCAAGTCTGGTAAAAAAATTTTAAATGGTGTTTGGTGATTGTCTACCCATAGGGAACTCATGATAAAAAAATCAGGCAAATAAAAAATGTTGAGCAACATTGCCTGGGTGATTTGAAATGGATTGACCCCAAATTAAAGGATTTAGTAGAAATGGATTTTAAGTTGGGTCGGGCGGGTACCTGCTGCCCAAATTAAATCGGGTTGTAGGTTGTAGGTACTCGACATGACATTGACAATAAACCCGGGTGTTCTAATTATTTTTTGGCCAGAGTGTCTGACTTACAAAGTTCACAGAATATTATGACATGTTGAATAAAGAAGGCTGTAGTTGGTCGGCAAAGTTAACTCTCTGTCTGACACCTAAAGGCCATGCATGGCCCACCCACTGTTTTATACTTTTATTATATATTATGTCATAATTATTTAATATTGAGTTAATTAAAAATGCTTGGATAAAATTGGTAACTGTATTCTTTGCCTAACTGTACACAAATTAACCTAAAATAGCTGAGGACCGAGCATTTGCTAAGTAAAACTAAGCAATTCTTCGGAGTAATATCAGTAACAGATGGTAATATTATCAGATTGGCAGCGGCCGTAGCTCAGTGGTAGAGCTCTGGGTTACCATCCAGTAGGCCCGGGTTCAAATTCTGGCTTGGGGACAAAAAGATCGTTCAACTGCTCCCATGGTTCTAAATTCACTTTAAGCCGATGGTCCACCTGTATAGAAAATAAAAAAGAGCAGGCCTCCCAGGTGCGGAGAATTGTCAGTTAATTGCTTATCCCCCTCCACCAAAAGCCACATGATTCTTATTATTATCACAGATGGTTAATATCCAAGTACAAAAGGGCTTGCTTCTTTTCAAGACGAGCTCGTTCACATAACTCCACTGTGGTCTGTACTTTGACAGTTAGATCAGCTGTTTTCATTTGTTTCTTTGTTTTTATTCTTTGCTCCTTAAGACCATTTTTTTCAGTCAAAGATTATAATGTATGTGTTTGCATCCATACAAACCATACTTGTACTTGAGTATAGGATTCTGTTCTAACTCTGATGACATTATTTTCAAGTTCCAGTCTAGAATGGTTAAAATAAGAAATCTTTCACTTTAATATATATTCAGGCGGTTTTGTAACCATTCAGTAATAGTTCTGTTAACAGTTCAGAATAATTTTTAAAGAATACGTGACCGAATTTAACTTTCCAGTGGAAAGCGTTGACTCCAAACCCCATAATTTATTTCCAGGTGACATTAGGCACACAGCCAACCGTGTTACGAACGTTCAAATCGTTGTCTACCACAAACGTTTTCGCCTGCTCAGACAGGCCTACCGTGATATACTCATCAAACCACAAGTTGGTTTTCTCCAATGTGAACCTGAAGGAGGTGAACCACATGTGCTCACTGAACGCGGAGTCCTACCCGGACAGCCTGGCGCTGGCGACGGACAGCACGGTGACCATCGGCACCATCGACGAAATACAGAAGCTCCACATCCGCACGGTGCCGCTGGGCGAGGCCCCGCGCCGCATCGCCTACCAGGAGAGCTCCAAGGTATCGTGTATAGTGTCCTTAGGCCATATGTGCCCAGGTCCACAACATTTTTGGGGTGGCAGATTTTATGACCAATTAGATTGATGAAATATCAAGATTGTTATATGCAGAATATTTGGTTTCACTCAAATTTATACACTAATTAAAATAGGACAATTTTTTGGGAACCTTTTTAAACAGTATTTAATTTTATATCAGACCGCACTATTTCTGCATAGTGTTAGCATTACCAAGTAGAAGGGGGTGGCATCCAATGTATATATGCAACACAACAGAGGATGTGAGTCACAACTCCAGATTGGACTATGCTAGGATTGGAAGGTGGGATCTTGTCACTAGGCTGGGCATCTCCACTTAGCCAAAATAAAAAATTCTATTGTTATAGCTAAATATCCCAGTTGATCCAACCTGTATTCTTAATATAACATTTCACCCTACTTGTGATTTGAGATGTTTTATCACTAAACTCCTAGCCAATATCTGCCAATTTTCAGTTTAGATTTTTGTCTCACTTCTTTTAAGTAAAATTAGAGCAAGTTTAAAAAAATGAAAAAATGTCATGGAAAATTAAAATTTTCTTCACACTTTTTAAGTCAAACAGTAGGATAAACTTATCAATCAACTACTGTATGTCGCTCACACAGACGTTTGGTGTGGTGACGATGAGGCTGGACCTGCAAGAGTCGGCGGGCCCGACGCCGGTACGACCGAGCGCCTCAACTCAGGCGCAGGCCACCACCACCTCGACCATCAGCAGCCTGTCCATCCTCAAACCGGGGTCGACCAACGCGGCGGCCGAGTATGGACTCGAAGTTGAAGTCCACAACCTGCTTATCATCGACCAGCATACATTCGAAGGTAAGCCTACAGCGGTAGACTCTAAACTAACCTAACTCTAAACACCACGACGATCATCAGCCTGTCCATTTTCAAACGGGGATCTACCAATGCGGTGACCGAGTATGGCCTCGAAGTCTACGTTTATAACCTGCTTGTCATTGACCAGCACATGTTCAAAGGCAGGCTTACAGCGGTAGTCTCTAACCTAACCCAACACCACGGTGATCATCAGCCTGTCCACTCTCAAACAGGGAACGACCAACACTGGGTCAAGGTCAAAAATTGCCAGAATTTGAACATGGGCCTGCTGGATGGTAACCCAGAGCTCTACCACCACCGCTCTACGGCCGCTGCCAATCTGTTACTATTACCATCTGTTACTGATATTACTACAAATAATTGTTTAGTTTTACACAGCAAATTATCCGGCCCTTAGCTACTTTAGGTTAATTTGTGTACATTTAGGAAAAGAATACAGTTACCAGTTTTATCCAAGCATTTTTAACTAACTCAATATTAAATAGTTATGACATAATGATACAACCAAAGTATGAAACAAACAGTGGGTGGGCCATGCATGGCCTTTAGGTGTCAGACAGAGAGTTAACTTTGCCGACCAACTACAGCCATCTTTATTCATCATGTCATAATATTCTGTGAACTTTGTAAGTCAGACACTCTGGCCAAAAAATAATTAGAACACCTAGGGTTGTTTTAAATGTCATATCGAGTACCTACAACCTACAACCCGAATTAATTTGGGCAGCAGGTACCTGCCCAACCCGACTTAAAATCCATTTCTACTGAATCTTTTAATTTGGATAAGCTTGGTCCTAAAATTTACACTGCAGTCTTTAGCACAAATTTTTTAAAAAGGCCTGGCATTTGAGATGGATAGTTAAAATTTTTTACAAGTATTACAGATTCACCAAAACGGTATTTTTTTAGAACCCCTTTAATATTTTTACAGTTAACATACTTTTTGTATTTTAATTGACATAATCAATAAAACTAAAACTTTGCACTAAAAATTGATTTTGAGTGAGACAGTCTACTTCCTAAAGTACTTATTCCACGCATATTGTTTGGAAGGTAGTGAGTGTCTTATACATGAGCAGAATCCCATTTTAACACGTTCGCGGCGGCATGGGAGCGATCGCTCCCAAGCGGAACCCTAATGCCATCCTGATGGGTGCGATCGCTCCCAAGCTGCACTGCTTTACAATATGATTTATTTTTAAGCCAGGATCTGAGCTAGAAATCTGAAGCTTTGCACAGCACTGCTCAATAGTACAATGTATTTTGGAGCCACGTGGGTTTTTACTGGGCAGTGCTGCTGCTACGGTGGGTTTTAAAATTTTTACATTCAGGATGGTGATGAGGTTCGAGCAAAAACCTTGCCGCCGCAAACTTGTTTAATTCTCATTGGCACCCAGGGCTATGCCCTACAAGCTTTGTGAGTTTCAATATGGAAGAAGGGTAGTTGAATTGAATACATCTTTAGGCAGCTGTTGTAATAGCAAATGCCAGCAAATCATTAAAAAAAAAAACAAAAAACAGTTGTTTCAGTGATAAAGTAAAAACAAATTAAACTAATCAGGTCAAGATCAGCTGAATTTTCTGTCAAAATTTCAACCAGTGGGTGATCCCTAGTAGTTATAGAATACTATGTTCATTTTGGAGCTAATAATGAAGCTCCTAAACAGGATTGATGGAAAAATTTTGTGCAGAATTGATGGATGGACAAACCTTATATTGTTTCTAATAATTGCTCTGAAGCTATTAACATTGCACTGAGCCACGTTTGTTCCACAGTGCTACACGCTCACCAGCTGATGTCATCCGAGTACGCACTCAGTCTGGTCTCCACCAAGCTGGGAGACGATCCCAACACATACTTTGTCGTCGGCACCGCGCTGGTGAATCCAGAAGAATCGGAGCCCAAACAGGGCCGCATACTCATCTTCCACTTCCACGATGGCAAGCTGACGCAAATCGCTGAGAAGGAGATAAAGGGAGGTTGCTACTCGCTGGTCGAATTCAACGGGAAACTGCTTGCCAGTATTAACAGCACGGTGAGCATAGTTATTGTAGTTTAAATCTCTATAAAGGATTTTCTTATTAACGGGTATTTTAACTTATGAATGGGAGAACACAGGAACCGTATACCTCTAATCAAAGTAGTGGCACATTGTGCCCTGCACCAATTTCATTTCAGTGTGATGTTGGTTTGGACCTCTGATTAGGCTCGTTCTGTTCTGTCAGTCTCATGGAAGGATCTGTGAACTGAAGTCAAGCATAGTTCTTTTAGGGCAATACAGATAGCATCACTGCATCAGTCTTCAATCGCAAAATCAAAGTATAACATTCTTTTCTTTATGTTTTACTAAACCTCTACTGAGCCTGTTTGGCTATTTGCAAGTAATTTGCAATTTAGCCTGTAATTAACTCTTTGGCAAAATGGCATCAGGTTGTGCTAGTTATTTTACCAGCAGTTTTTAGCATGAGGCTGCCAGTCCAGTCAAGAGACGAATGGCTGGAGTAATTTTGCAAAATAAACATGACGTCCAGGTTTGATGCATCTGTATATTAAATGTGTAGCCTATATTTTAAAGAATGGAAAGAAATGTCTATTCTGTGATTCGGGCTTTTTGCTTAGGGGAGACCTGCTTATTCATCAAATCGTAAAACATGTTTTGAGTTATGAGTGTATACTAAATGTGTGTTCTATCGTTTTTAATAAAATATTGTATACCTACACATTGTATTTTTTTTATGAAAAAAGATTACAGTACACTCTTGTTCATCGGAACTAATGTGGCGGACGGCCGGTTCGGATGTCAAAAAATTCCAATGAAGCGGAGTCCGTCGTGAGTCATCATTTCCGCCCGTACGGTGGTGATTGTATTCGCTCTTGTTTTTAATAACACAAGAGATTTTATGAAAATAAGGCACTCAAACTTTGAACATGGTAACTAGGAACCTATAGGAATAAAAACAACGCAACAAATATAGATCCAAAATCTTTATTCTCATATTCCATATTCATATTCTCAGTCAACTGACTTCCACGTAACAGGTGCAGCCGCGACGCGAGACAGGCTGAATAACAGTTTGGGAAGCGGTCGAAACGGATGTTCACTTCCTGCCCCCTCCTCTTTTTATTTTTGTGCGAATACTCCATGGCCTCATAAATCACATCGATGGGTACAGATTACGGAAAACGCCTGATGACGTTTGATGCAAAATGTGATACTTCACTGTTGTGCGGGTAGAACGAATAGAAATTGAAGGCGTTAAAACGGAAAAATTATTTATTTCGTAAGAAGAAAAACGAGTCCGATGAACGAGAGTGTACTGTATTATTGTTATTATTAATAGATAGAAAATTTGGCTTTTGATTGAAATAAAAATAGGAAAAAGTATGTTTAACTTGTAGGATTCTTAGAGAACATAAAAATATGAAAATAAAAAACACTAAAATTGCTTTATCTCAGTCAGAACAATAAAACCATTATTGGGCTGGATTTAGATTCACTTCCATTGTTGTCGCAGGTGAGGCTGTTTGAGTGGACCGCAGAGAAGGAGCTGCGGCTGGAGTG
The DNA here is from genome assembly GCA_030545055.2 of Neoaliturus tenellus. Classification (NCBI taxonomy): domain Eukaryota; kingdom Metazoa; phylum Arthropoda; class Insecta; order Hemiptera; family Cicadellidae; genus Neoaliturus; species Neoaliturus tenellus. The sequence continues at coordinate 205,361,701 of CM061534.1, read as the reverse complement.
CAGCCACTTCAACAACATCATTACGCTCTACCTCAAGACCAAGGGCGACTTCATCCTGGTGGGTGATCTGATGCGGTCCATGACGCTGCTGCAGTACAAGACCATGGAGGGCTGCTTCGAGGAGGTACGTACAGAGAGAGTTGAGTTTGGCAAGCCAAGTAACAGGTTAACCCACCATGTTGTCAGCACCATAGGCTTCCGCTAGTCTGACTTTGGTGGAATTTCATCCACGCATAGTGTGACCCTGATATCGGAAATTTATATCTGTTTTATGAAAAGTTCTGTTTGGTTCAGTTCTCCTTTGTTTTAGGACGTACTTGAACCATGTCTTATACGAAAATCTGGAAGCACATTACCGTACACTACCTTTAGCCAAGAAACTAAATGAGAGAAACAAAACTATCTACTCAAGAGGTTAGACAAGGGTGAATCTGTTGTCAAATAGACAAATCGAGGTTGTTGTAAAACAGTGATGGTCGAATCCAGGAATTTCGAATCTCGAATCCGAATCCGAATCCTAAAAAATCGAATCTCGAATCTCGAATCCTCGAATCTCGAGTCCCGAAACAAGGATTAAATTAACAGATTTATTCTTTCTCTATAATTTCAATGTCAATCTTATTCTTAGAGTTAATAAATAAGAGTCATTATTAAGAAATAATATTTAAAAGCCAAAGTACAAGGGAGTAATATCTTTTTAGGTTGGAGACAATTATTTTCTCAAAATCAATTTTGATATGCCCACTTAATTCAACAGGTTATATACCTTTATAATTTTAGATTACATAACCATTTTTTGCTATATAAAAAAAGTAGTGTATGATGAAAAAAATCAATAAAACACAATGAAAGTTTAAAGTTATGAACTTTAAAATCTAATATATGTATTTGTAGGTAATGTTCAATTTAAAAAAAATATATTTAGTGAGAGTTAACGTTTTTAATTTAAAATTTATATGAAATTATAATAAGATGCTTTTAACATTATAAAACAGTAATTCAATTAAAGATTGATTTATTTGACAATACTTTGCCACTTCCCCTTTGATTGGAAAGTCACACAACTTTGGTTGACGTTTTGTTTAATTTGTAAGAATTAAATGAATCAAACGAGCCATTCCTTAGTTTTCTACGACAATTGGTTCAGGAAGTAGCATTTTGTAGTAGGAGCAAAAAACACCCCTCTTGAATAAATTACTGCCGGACGTCAACAATAGATAAGCTGAACAATAGATCGTCTTGGGCCGCCCGTGTTTTTGCTGCTTGTTAACCTCGTTAGCGAGATCGATCGCCGGCCGCCGGACGTAAACAGGACGTAAACAACTATTGTTCGGCAGTTCCCGTCCCGATAAATTTCTGAGAAAAAAAATCCCGCCCGTTGATCAGGACAAATTTGCTCCCGAAAATTTTCCCGAAATTTCGGGTTCCGTCCATCCCTAAATTATTACTCAGACACAGTGCGTCGGCAGCTCGGCGCCGCGCCGTGATGGCGTAATCGGTCGGCGGACCCGAGATTCGATTCTCGAATCTCGTTCATCGAATCTCAAATCCGAATCTTTTCTTAAGATTCGGTGGATTCGAGATTCGGATTCGACACATCCCTATTGTAAAAGCAAGAGCAACAAAGACTTCTTCAGCCGGGGTTAGACCATTAAAAACTAGACTCTTGGGATTTCAATAATGGATTTTAAACTTCAATTTTTTTGTGCTTTTTTTACAAGTAATTAAGGGTCTGCGGGTCCCTGAATTTTTTGGGCTGGGTCGGCTCAAGGGCCGGCCCAAGACGTCGGGTCGGGCCAAACAATTACAGGGTGTATACCAACCGGGAAATCCGAGAAAGACTTGTGATTGTGTTGTCAACTCGGGCACCAACCACTACAAGCGCTAGTCAATCCACACTAGCGCTCCAAGCCACTGTTCCTTGCGTAACTGGAGTCCCCAGGTGGTTCAGGCGTACAACGTTAGTGATGGAGTGTCATGACTTTCTCCCAATAACCTATATTAGACTGTGTGGAATACGCTTTGTACGACACAGTGTTGCTTCGATCGTGGCGATTTTCAATGCCAAACAAACTCAATCGCTCATTTGTTATATTTATTTCTGTCAATATTATTGTTTTTAAAGTCACGCCGGATCATAAGATGCCGGATTACTAGAAGTTTACTGTATAAATTATATTAATTTTGTAAGTGTCTATTTGATTATAACTTAGTCATGAGTATTCAAGTAACTCATATTTTATTTTCTCGGCACCTACAAAGTTTCGAGTTATTCAGTTTTATGTGGTTTTCATGTATTTAATTTTTTCAATTTCAGATGGCAAGAGACTACAATCCAAATTGGATGACAGCGGTAGAAATTCTTGACGATGACACATTTCTGGGTGCTGAGAACTCGCTTAACTTGTTCGTTTGCCAGAAAGACAGGTTAGTTGGTTAGTTTTTCTACAATAATTTTCCTTTATTAATATTTGTTTTATCAACTAGAGGTAGATTTTGAACTCAGTCAAGTCTTAATTTAGTAGCATTTCAAAGAATGCCTTCTGAAAAAATTATTTTCCGGAGTCATCTATTCTGGATAGGCCTACTTCATATTAAAAAAAAAAAAAAAAAAAAAAATTGTAAACAATGTGTATTTTTCCTATAGTTATTTAAATGAGCTAGAAATATATCCACTTCTTGTAGTACTTAAAAAGCCCATGAATTTTGTTGAGATTTGGTAGTAACTTATCGGTGCTAGAATCGAGACTTAAAACGCAAGAATCAAGACGCAATGTTGTCCTCTCACAGTATATGACTTGATCAAGAGACGCGCCGTCAGTCATTACTCATCACTCATTGCCGCCTCACGTGTTTTTCATTTTTTTTATACAGGCCAGATTTTGTTTGTCTAAATGTACCACGTCTGTGTTGTGACAATGTGTATTTTAATTTTAATGCTAACAACAACTTCCCTAATTGAAGTATTTAATGTTGTGTAATATTGATGATGCGGCTTATGGCGGGAGATTTGAATGTGGGGCTTAGAAATCTGGATGTGTCTTTCAATGTTAACAGATATTGAACATACCGCCCACCAAAAAGGAAGTCTTTTTCCAGTTAAAGGAAGCAAAAATATAAATATCTTTGAGTTGTTAAATACACTAAAGTTTGTTTTTCATAATAAAATCACTCATAAAAAAACCACAAACACACAAAATCTTGTTTTGAAAAATAATATAACTAATTTTCTTGAGGAAGAGGACAGAGTTGTACTACTGGCCCCTTGAGCTACCCGTTGGGAGTCTTCAGTGTGACGACTCGGACCACACCATCTTCTCCAGGATGAGTCTCAATTACCCGAGCAGTAATCCAGTTCGAAGGTGGAGTATTCTTGTCTTTTATGAAGACAAGGTCGTTTGTCTTCAGGTTAGGTGAGTGTTTGGTCCACTTATAACATTGCTGCAGTTGATGTAAGTAGTCGGTGCTCCAAGTCTTCCAAAATGCCCGCTGTGTTTGTTGAAGTAATTGCCAGCGAGAGAGACGATTTTGTGGAAACAAAGTTAGATCTGACTGAGGCATTGCAACTATAAGTTATATCTGACTGAGGCATTGCAACTAACGGTTCACCAATCAGAAAATGTCCTGGTGTCAGTGTCTCAAACTCGTTAGGGTCCGAGGAGAGACCACACAGAGGTCTCGAGTTAAGAATGGCTTCAACTTTTGCCAATAATGTTGAGAACTCTTCAAAGGTTAAAACCTGGTTTCCTAGAACTCGCTTCAGGTGGTACTTTGTAGATTTAATTCCGCTTTCCCTCAATCCACGAAAGTGCGGAGCAGCAGGTGGATTGAAGTGCCAACTAGGGGTGGGCGAGTACTCGAGTTTCGAGTAGTGGCTCGGGTAATTAGTCCTACTCGAACTCGAGTCAGGTAGTTGCAAATACTCGAGAATCGAGTCGGGTAGTCGTCGTCGTCACTCCCGGCGGCGCGCGCCCGCAGCCGTGACAACGCCGCCGAGACGATCTAGCTTATCTATTGTTTGACGCCCGGCAGTAATTTATTCAAGAGGGGTGTTTTTGGCTCCTAGTACCAAATGCTACTTTCTGAACCAATTGTCGTAGAAAACTAAGGGATGGCTCTTTTAATTCGTCTAATTCTTACAAATTAAACAAAACGTCAACCAAAGTTGTGTGACTTTCCAAAAGGAAAGTGGCAAAGTGTTGTTTAATAAATCAATCTTTAATTGAATTACTGTTTTATAATGTTAAAAGTATCTTATTATAATTTAATATAATTTTTAAATGAAAAAGTTCTAATCCCATTAAATATATATTTTTTTCATTAAACATTACAAATACATTTATTAGATTTTGAGGTTCATAACTTTAAACTTTCATTGTTTTTTATTTTTTTTTTTTCATCATACACTCCTTTTTTTAAATAGCAAAAAGTAGCTAAATAAATACATAGAAATAAAAATAAAAATAATTATGTCTAATAGTGTACATTTTCAAAGTTCAATTTTTATGATAATATCTAAGTAAGAACCTGTCTGAGTGAAAATCTATAAGTAAAAAAAGAACATTTCTTGAGGTTATAAATGGCGTTCGTTTGTTGAACCACTTCATTCCTTAGTGTTAATATTTATTATAATTTCAATTTCTTGATTTTTGTTATTTTTTAACTGAGCAGGCCTTAGGCCTATTTATGTAATACAGTTTTGTTTTCTTTACATTTTTTCCATTTGTTTTAATCTATATTTTGATGTACATAATTTTTCTGTTAATTCTTTGTACAAAACATTTAATATTTCATTCAACAAAACTTTTATAAAATTTTAATGGACATTTTTATATGTATATTGTTTAGTGATTTGATTTTAATTTTTTTGGTTATAAGAAAATTTGTACTGTATCCTTATCTTATTGTATACTGCAAATATAAAAATTAGATATTTAAAATCTTTTCAACTAAAGGCGGTTCATTGTAACTTATACAAAAACAAGTGGAACAGTTTAGAAACAGAACCAGTTGATATTTAACATTCATTTTTCTTTATACGACATTCAGATAAAAGTCAAAACGAATATTTCCTGATAGCGTCGAGGAGGGCAATCCCGTCCTGAAATTGGGCGGGAAATAAAAATTCCCGTCCCAAACTAAAAATCCATTCCCGTCCATCCCTAATTTTGTTTTGATGAAATTTTTTACTTTGGCCTAATTCTCAGAAATTGATTTGTACTACACATTGTAAGAGGAAACTGTAAATAAATATACTTACTTTTTTATCAACTTCTAAGTAGTTCTTATTGTCGTACCCGAATTTGATGTTATCTTTCAGTGTTCTCATGCATAATGATGAATTTAATAATACTTTTACTTTTATTATTTAATATTATTTTTAAAAACTCATTTTACTCAGTGGTAATGAGTTTTTAATATAAATGTGGTTCTTTTATGGTGATATTAATAAGAATATCAGTAGTCTTTCTAGAAATAACAAACATGTGGTTCTTAACCATGAAAAGAGTGAGTATTAAAGATTTTACTTTCTTATAAAATTTTATGGAAATAAAATGATATTTTATCTTACAGTCACTTCAATATTTACAGCAGGAAATTATTGTCAACTGTTAACACATTCACACTAGCTAGTTTAATGAAAATATCCACTTTAAAAACTTTAAAAAACTTAGCACAGAAACTATTAGTTAGCAGACATCTTGACCCTACGTAGGACCGACTCTTTTCATTTTGTACCTTAATGATTTGCCACCAAACATTCAAACTCAATGAATATTATATGCAGACGATACCACGGCCATAATTTTGGAAAAACCCTTGGAAAATCTAAAAAGTAAAGTTATTGAAGTTATGGGAGAACTAGACAGGTGGTTTAGGGTAAATGGAATGGTCCTAAATGAGTCTAAAACTAGTTTAATCCATTATCGATCAAAAAAATCACAAACTGAACCTTTAGAACTGTGTTTTAAAAACAAAATAATCAATCTATATAACCAAGCAAACATTTTAGGGATATCTATTGATGAACATGTTACATGGTCTGAACATATCAACATTTTGTCCAAAAAATTAAACTCTGTTTGCTTTAACATGAGTTGCTTGACTAATGTAATAAGCATGGAGACTAAATTAATTCTATATTATGGTTACTTTCACTCTTTAATTAGTTACGGGATTTCAGTTTGGGGAGGAGCATCCACCATTCAAAAAGTGCTAAAAATACAAAAAAATATATTGAGAATAATGACTATGACTCCGTCTAGAAAGTCCTGCAAGCAAATATTCAAAAAGCTTCAAATTTTAACTGTTCCTTCATTGTATATTTACACTCTGTTTCAGCAAGTTTTTATTAACAAAGAAAAATATTTGAAAAATAACTTTGACCATAAATACAACACTAGGAACAAAAATCATCTCCTTCAATATCCTTTGCACAAGACTAAATTATTAGAAAAAAGTACCTTTTATATGGAAATGAAAGTTTTTAACAAAATTCCTAATGATTGGAAAAACATGAAACAGAGATCATTATTCAAATTGCTCAAGAATTTCCTTATACAAAGAGCCTACTATTCCGTTGAAGAGTTTTTAAATGATGATTTCAGTCTCTAAATTGATACAACACCAGACCATTTTGTTAAATATATATATATATATATATATATATATATATATATATATATATATATATATATATATATATATATAGTTTATATTTATATTTTAGATTTAAGTCAAATCATGTGCCGACTAGTCACCTGTTTGAGCAGGATTTTTTCTGTAAAATCAAATGTTATGTGACAATGAATGAAATGAAATGAAATATTTAAAATCTTTTCAACTAAAGGCGGTTCATTGTAACTTATACAAAAACAAGTGGAACAGTTTGGAAACAGAACCAGTTGATATTTAACATTCATTTTTCTTTATACGACATTCAGATAAAAGTCAAAACGAATATTTCCTGATAGCGTCGAGGAGGGCAATCTTGTCCTGAAATTGGGCGGGAAATAAAAATTCCCGTCCCAAACTAAAAATCCATTCCCGTCCATCCCTAATTTTGTTGTTGATGAAATTTTTTACTTTGGCCTAATTCTCAGACATTGATTTGTACTACACATTGTAAGAGGAAACTGTAAATAAATATACTTACTTTTTTATCAACTTTTATCTAAGTAGTTCTTATTGTCGTACCCGAAATTGATGTTATCTTTCAGTGTTCTCATGCATAAAGATGAATTTAATAATACTTTTACTTTTATTATTTAATATTATTTTTAAAAACTCATTTTAAACTTTTTCACACTACTACTCGACTCGACTCGATACCCGAGTAGTTCATGCAATACTCGACTCGACTCGACTCGAATCGTAAAACCACTACTCGCCCACCCCTAGTGCCAACTGATTCCGAGAGAGGACAGCTTTGAAAAGATGATATTTGAAGTTTCTGGCTTGCTAAGGAGATTGTAGAGATCTTTTAGTTCACGATCGGCTCCTATAAAGTTCGTTGCCTGATCAGAATATATGTTGGAGCACAGGCCTCTTCGGGAAACGAATCTGTCTAGACAAGCAAGAAAGGCTTCTGTGGAAAGCGATGAAACTAATTTGAGGTGAATTGCTTTGGTGCTGAAGCATATGAAGAGACAAACATAACTTTTGAGCATTTGCGGCTTGCGTAACTTGTCAGATTTAGTCATGAACGGACCACCAAAATCAACACCAACATTGAGAAAGGGCCGAGGTTGCTTCAAACGGTCTGTGGGTAAATTTCCCATATAAGACTGAAGAGAATTTCCTTTCAGTTTTGTACAGATAAGGCATTTCGAAAGGCGGTGATGAATGACTTGCCTCGCTGAGATAATCCAAAACTGCCTAGATAACAAAGGTTGCAAAGTCCTCGGTCCTAGTATTTAACATGGAAGTGGTCAATGAGTAGGTGTGATTTTTTTGGTAGCAACATTGGATGTTTAAGGTTGTAGCTCAGTTCAGCCTTTTCAATGCGACCACCAACTCTGAGGATTCCTTCTTTATCCAAAAAAGGATTCAGGCGTTGAAGAGAGGATGAGAATGGCTGTTTTGAAGGCACTGAATCACAGTAAGCTGGAAAGTGATGTGCCTGTGTGAGTTTTACTAGTAGATTCACCGATGATACGCGTTCCTTAGCAGTGAGGTATGACAAATAAACTTTTTCTTTGCAATTTCTAACATTGTTTATAAACCTTAGAATCCATCCCAGACATGACTGGAGTCTATGAAAATTTGATAATGTTTCAATCAACTTAATTATATCATTGGTAGGCTTTTCATCATCAACCACTAGGCCTACATGCGAAGTTGAGGGTTTAAACTCAATCAATGATTCGTCAGGGGTTTTCACAAGAGTAGGTTGTTGCGGCCATGCCGAGCGACCTTGGTGAAGCCATTCAGGACCATGGAACCACAATGAATTGTGTATAATTTCATCAGGTTGAAGTTATCTAGATGCGTAGTCAGCAGGGTTAGTTGTAGCCGGAGTGTATCGCCAGCTAGCGGGTACAAGATATGACTGTAACTCGGAAACTCGATTGGCCACGAAGGTTTTCAACTGATGCGGAGCGGAGCGAATCCAATGTAGAGCGACAAGAGAGTCTGACCAAGCAAATGCAGGAATTGTTCCCAGCTTGGATCACAAAATATTCTGGCAGAAATTCATTGTTTTACCCAGTAGAACTGCTCCACAAAGTTCCAGTCGAGGAATGGTAATTTTCTTTAGTGGTGCAAACTTTGACTTAGCCATTAGCAATTTAACGGAAACTCTTTTGTCTTTGTCAACTGTACGTAAGTATACAGCACATCCATAGCCAAGCTCGGAGGCATCGCAGAAACCATGGAGCTGAACCTCAACAAAATCCGGCAGCACAACATGTCGAGGGATGGCTAGTTTACTGAGCTGCTGAAGGCTCTCAAAAAACTTGTTTGACTGACTGATAATATCAGGAGGGGGCATCTGGTCCCACTCAAGGCCTAAAGTCCATAACCTTTGAATTAAGCATTTGGCCCATAAAACTACTGGAGTAATTAATCCTAGAGGGTCATAAACCTTTGATATTTGAGAGAGGATATTCCGCTTGGTCATTGGTATGTAGTCCGTGGAGATAGCAAAAAAATATTTCAGTGCTGGATACTGGTCTAAAAGTTTTTTACACTGCTTCTACATCAAATGGTATTTACAAAACCACCGGGAGACACTCTCTCAATAGTCCGGATCACCCCCATATGACGTCATCAAAATGACAGCCCACCAAATTTGCAGTGTTTTAGTTAAATACTTATTACTGCCCACCAAGTCAACCAATTTTGACTATGAATGTGTCGTTTTGTAGGTATTGAAATTCTGCAACTGATAATACCCTTAAAATACCCATACTCTTTTTTATAATTTAATAAAATAATTAATTGGTGTTTTTTCATTAATTTTTGCTATAATATTTAATATACAGGGTGGAAAAGTCTTGAAACCATTTAATACTTTTAAAAGTATTTAAGTAACAAAACTAAAACTTTACAAATTGATTTTGAGTGACTAAGACTACTTCCTAAAGTACTTGGTATCCTTGGACCTCCAAGGGGGACGGTCCACAAGGAGTCAGAAGAAAATCTTAAATGTAAGCATAGGTCAATATGTACATCAAATTAACGGTCTCGAAGAATAGAGAACAATGCCGCAAACCCGGCCTCAAAAGGATGATCGAGTCAAAAATGGCAGGCGATCAAACTTTAAATTAAAATCATATTGCTGAAAACAAAAAATGCAATAACTACCGATCCACTCAACCTTTTGAGGTCGGGTTTGTGGCAAATTCCTCAGAATGCAAAGCCCTTCAAAATGATGTATCATATGACGTAATACAATGAAGTTTTTTGCAAGACTTCCTTTAGGGACGTCCCTAGTAGAGGTCGTCAAGAAAACTGCATTGGGCTACCGTCATATGAAGGGCTTTGTATTTCGAGCAATTTGCCACAAACCAGACCTCAAAAGGTCTAGTGGATCGAGAGTTACTGCATTTTTTGTTTTCAGCAATATGATTTTAATGCAAAGTTTATTTATTTTATTTTATTTATTTATTTATTCCAACGGCATGATCACCATTTTTACAATATTGAAAAAAAGCAAAAAACAATGGCCTTGTGGCAAGAAGTTACTAACAGCTACAATAATAACAATAACATAACGAATAACAAATGCGATATCCCAACAATATATTATGGCAACAACAAATTAATTATCTAATCATAAATTACTGATCACTAACAAGTAGTTTACTGTGTACACTGAACAATGGCAATACCAAAAAAATAACAATAAATAATAATGATATAACAACAATAGTAACAATGATAGTAACAATAATAGAATAAATTGCAATGCAATGAGTCTATTTAATGGACGGGGAATGAATAAAAGTTCAGGTCAACTTTCAGCAGTCCGGGGCTTGGAGCCAGTGGTCAGCAGCAGAGCGCCTTACCAGGTCAAGGGTGTCGCAGAAGAAGTCCACTGATCCACATATGGCATTGCCGGAACGCATGAGCCTGGGGATAGGGCTGTGCTGCAGATAGCTTCTGTTGGCATGCTCCAGTTCGAACAGACGCCGCTCTCTTGTCGCCCTGGATGGTACCTTGAGGTTGATCTTCTCCAGGAGGTGTGGAGCATTTATCTTGCTGTTAAGGAGCTTGTACAAGAAAGATACATCAGCAACCTGTCTGATCGCTGAAGTTTGATCGCTTACCATTTTTGACTCGATCATCAAAAAGAGTATGGGTATTTTAAGGGTATTATCAGTTGCAGAATTTCAATACCTACAAAACGACACATTCATAGTCAAAATTGGTTGACTTGGTGGGCAGTAATAAGTATTTAACTAAAACACTGCAAATTTGGTCGGCCGCCATTTTGATGACGTCATATGGGGTTGATCTGGTCTATTGAGAGAGTGTCTCCCGGCGGTTTTGTACATACCATTTGATGTAGAAGCAGTGTAAAAAACTTTTAGACCAGTATCCAGCACTGAAATATTATGGCTCTTTTTAGAGCTATCTCCATGGACTAATGTGGCCTACATGTACTTCATACGAAAAAACATCTGAAAGAGGATTCCACTTAAGGCCTAAGACTTTTATTGAAGGGTTGTCCAACTTATCTTCTTGAAAGATCAGTTCTTGGTGATGAGCAGGTACATCCTTCAAGAGTTTGAGTGAGTTACTCGACCATTTTCACAACTTAAATCCACCTAAGCTCAAAAGACTGATAAGTTCTGATTTCACCTTTTGAATGATCTCCAAAGAATCACCTCCTGTAAGAACATCATCAACAAACATGGAATTTAGAACAACTTAGCTTGCCAATGGAAATTGTTTGGTATGATCAGCTGTAAGCTGGCGTAGAATACGCAAGGCTAGAAATGGGGAACTAGATACCCCATAAGTCACTGTGCTAAGATGGAATGTAGAAATTGGTTTTTCAGGGCTGTCCCTCCACAAGATTGTTTGATACTTGATCTGCTGAGGAGTCACCAGTATCTGACGGTACATCTTCTCGATGTCGGTAGTGAAGACATAAGAATGAAGCCGAAAGAGAGACAAGATTTTACAAATGTCAGTCTGAAGCTTAGGGCCTACCAGCAATTCATCGTTCAATGAACGACCAGAAGAGGGAGGTGATGATGCGTTGAATACTACTCGCAACTTAGCGGTTTGACTATTACTTTTGAATATACCATGGTGCGGAATGTAGTAGGCCTGTTTTTCAGAACCTTCCAGGAGTTTCATATGGCCTAAGTCTTGATACTCTTCCATAAAGGAACAGTAAGCTGATTTAAATTTAGGGTTTTGTTTGAACTTCTTTTCCAGCGATAAAAGATAACCTTTTGCTCTGTCATAGGAGTAACCAATGTTGGGCGGGTCATTCTTGAATGGAAAATTTACATTTTAGTGAGTAAGTCTGGTCGATTTGGTCTCAAATCGACCAGACGGAGTGCGTTTGAAAGTGGACAGATAAATTGACTCACAGCGTTCATCTTCAGGACTGATATGAGCTTTGTTCTGCGGTAGTTCTTCAATTTCCCAAAACTTTCTAAGAGATTGTTGTAAATTGTGAGCTTGAGTGACAGAGAGATTAGACAAAACAATAGGCTTAGAATATGTACTAGGTGCTGTGCAAGCAGTTTTGCCTAGTAAAACCCATCCAGATATTGTTCTGAATGGAGTGGGGTACCCTGCAGGCGATTTGAGCCGCCCACCGTCACAGACTTCCGGGTCAGCTCCGATCAGAAAGTCAACTTTTCCTGGGACATCAAAATATGGATCGGCCAATTCTAGCTTACTAAACTGAGCTTTGACATTCAGTGGAAGCGGCATTGCCGGGAGCGGAGCGGTGATTGTATTTAGAATAGCCGCAGAGGCTTGTACACGAGGATGCTCTCTAAACCTAGGCTTAATCACACAGGTGACCAAACCCTTTGAAGAATTAACATTACTTTCAGAAATTCCAGAGATACATGTGGTAAACTCTTTGCTTGGCAGTGACAGCCTATTCACTCAATCTTCAGAGATGAATAACATTTGAGACCCAGGATCTAAAAGTGCACGTACCGTGTGGTAATTTCCTCCCAAGTCCTGTACCTGGATGGCTGCAGTCCCTAGAAGAGTGGTAAATCCTGATGATTCCAAATGCGAAGCGGCATAAGCTGACGTAGAGCTCGATAGCGTTGTAGAAGGTTGAGTCGGAGCAGGACGGCTTACTGGTGTCGAAGGCGGTGCGGTTGAAGACATCGGAGCGGGTAGTGATTCATGTAACATAGTGTGATACTTTCTGGAACATTTCTTGCACACAGTACTGGATATACAGGCCTGAGAAGCATGGCCATGAGACAAACAATTAAAGCAAGCTTGTTTTCTCTTAATAAAGTCTCTGCGTTCATTGACAGGTAACGCAGAAAAACTTGGGCATCGATAGATAAAATGATTTTCATTACAGTGTAAGCATGGGTGCTTGCAGTTCTGTGGTTGAGGGTTTGTCGACAGAAATGAATGTCGAAAAGCGGAGGTAGGTGCAGAATGTGAAGTTTTATTTCCCAGAAATTTTGCAGATTGACCTACTTTGGGTTTACTAGCTCCTCCAGGTGAAAACTGCCCTTTTTCAGTCAATGATGCAGCTTCAAGTGATTTACAATGATCTTTCAAAGAAATTTACCATGTTTTCATATGTAGGAAATTCAACGGCTGAATATTTTCTTTCAAATAGTTGGCGAGTGTGTTTGTCTAGTTTTTGTAAAATAACATGACTTAAAATGAAATCCCCATAATCAACTGGAAAACGCATAGCACAGAGAGCGGTGACATTTTCAGTAAATAAGTCTAAAAACTATCTCAGTTTTTTAGGCGACTCATTTGGTAAGCAAGGTGCATTTAGAATTTCCTCTAAATAACAAGTCGCTAACAAGCGTTTGTTGTCATATCTATCTTTTAACTGATTCCAAATCATGGAATAATTTTGAGCAGTCATGGGCAATGTTTTAGCCAACGACAAAGGTTCACTTCGAAGGCAAGAAACCAAATAATGGAATTTTTCAACTTCTGGTAGGGATTCATTTAGGGGTGTGCGAGTACTCGAGTGGTCGAATAGTTGTGGTCGAATACTAGCACTATTCGGCTCGGCTCGAGGTTATGCCAAACTATTCGAGTGGTCGAGCTGAAAATGATTACAGAAGCAACAATTCCAACAACAAAAAAGAGTTAAGAAGAAAACTCTGTACTAACAATTATTTGATTTATTAATTAATGGAAAAAAGCAGAGAAACACGGCAATTTATAATTGAGCTGTGTGATCGCAAACAGGGTTAGGGAGGTAAGACGATGGCAGGTGCGGGGCGAGGTTTGTTTACGACGCAATAGGACCGCAGTAATGACCTTGACTGGTGGAGACAACACACGCACACACTCTTACATGCACCCACGCACACACTCTCACACACCCTCGCCCGGCGAGAAATATGTTCTAAAAATAGAAACCATAAACCAAGAAAGGTCCTATTAGTTTCCACTTCATTGTGTAATTATCGTTCTGATTCGTGTGCTGTTCAGTGACCCTTAGTAATTTTGGGTTATATTATGCAAAACAACAAATTTCAAAATGCATTTGATTTGCATTTCAAGAAATGTTTGATAAAGTGACATTAAAATTTTATTTGACAAATTTATTAGACTAATTTAGTAATTAGCATACATTTAAAACAATTTATTGTTCTTAAATTTTTACCAGTTAGACAAAAAGATGAACAATAACTTGTTTTTGTTTGCGTGCTCTTATCTTGAATAAATTATCCCAAGCGACCCTCCCCCCTCACCCAGCGCCGGACCCTCCCCCCCCTTCACCTTACCCACCCATCCTTGGTTTTTTTGTCCACGTTGGACCCTTTTATTGTGTTCCTTGTTCACTCAATTAGAAGATCTGTTAACCGTGGTTTTGGGTTATCCGGGATCCTTCAACCAGTCATTACCCCGGTTAATCGGGAGTTGACTGTGTTTTACTTTTTTCATTTAATGGCCAAAAAATGGCTTTTTGGGAAGATGAAAGCTGGTATTTTTACAAAAAAAATTACCATAATTTTTTTTTTTTTTTTTTTTTTTTTTTTTTTTTTTTTTGCTGTCTGGGCTTGGCTCGAAACTTGAATATTTCATTACCAGCTCGGCTCGACCAGAAAAATCACTATTCGCACACCCCTAGATTCATTATTATGAATCAATGAAATAAACATATCTCTGAAATGTGGTCAATCCTTTAAATTACCACTAAATGTAGGTAAATCTATTTTCGGTAATCTTACCTGCTGTTGCGATTGAGGTGGTAGGCTTACAGTTTGATTTAGGTTTTTGTCATGAAGTTTTTTATGAGTTGCCAAAATACGGAAATACATTTCATCAAGTTGTTCAATAGCCTTTTCTTCCCCTTCAATTTTATCCTCTTCTCCTAAGGCTATTAAGTTCTTCACAATTTCAGCTTGGCATCTATTAATGGCTTCATAATTGTTTTCCAGCTTGCCAAACCTAACTTCAAAGTCGGGATTGTCATCTGACTCAATTACAATCTGTAAACTTAATTGATATAAAGTGGTAACCTTTTTCATTAAACTGGACCTTTTGAAGCGTAAAAGCTCCAGTTCCCTTTTAGTTTTTTCACTCATTTTGAAAACAAATATTAAAAATCAGAACATTTTAATTATTACAAAAAATAAAGAATGAAGGGTATATACTTAAAATTTATAACATAGTTTTATAGCACAGTACTTCACTTCAGCAAATTAAACCACTCAGTAATATAATTTCAATTAAGAAAAATATTTATTCTCTATGAGGGATGAACGTAATGTGAATATTATACATCTTAACTTCTCCAGAAAATCAAAATAGAATTCATCCCAGAATAATCAATAGTCCAACAAGAAAAGGAATGCAAAGAATGACATTGAAGGTATGCTTCAGACTTCTTTGTTGGTCTCGCATCAACTGAGCGAAGATTACCTTAACTGAGCGAAAGCCCTCGAAGGGTCCCCAAAAATGTTCCTTAACTGAGCGAAGCCCGGTCCAGGTATATGCGAGTTGTCGGGAACCTAACCTAACCTAACCTAACCTTCGCTCAGTTAAGGAACGTCTCTGGTGGTCCCCTGAAGTGCTTCGCTCAGTTCAGGACACCCCGGCTACCTGAGTCAGTTCATTTCGCTCAGTTAAGGCCCGACCTCTTTGTTATAGATAAGCTCTGAAACTACTGTGCTTTCACTTTTGCTCTGCTCAAAAGACATCCTGTAAATTCATGTATGTCTGTCCATATGAAACAACAAATGAGAAATGCAAAATGTTTTATTTTAAAAAAATTATGGTAAAAAATATTTGATTGAAATTAGAGTAATATTTATAGATGTAATATCTTGAAAAATAGTGTCCAGTAATAAATATTCTTGAGGATGATAAAACTTGGTTTTCCACTTACTTACAAGTCCTTTTGTATTGAATTATTTATAATAAAATATTTATTCAACTGTAAATCACTCATAAAATGCTGATTCACTATTTAATCCGTCTCATAAAGGACCAAAAAATGTGTAATATTGATAATGCGGTGAAATAATACTTTAAAAATATATTGATGGAGGAGACACAAACTCTAAGCGGTGCGGTGAACAACTGGGAGATCCCAAGGTAGATCAGCTGATCTTTGAAACCTGCACTGTTGCCTCTTGGGAACAGATGTTGATTATGGCGGGAGATTTGAATTTTGAATTTGAATGTGGGGCTTAGAAATCTGGATGTGTCTTTCAATGTTAACAGATATTGAACAAATGTGATTGTGAATGTAAAACACTTGAAAATGAGTAAAAAAGATCCGAAACCGTGGTAGTGCAATCTAACCTCTCCAGATCACTAAAGCAAGGTATCATGAATCATTCTTTTAATATAATTAATTGACTTTTTACCCGATTCCTAAGGTCTAGTTTTAATTTGGAGGTACAGTAAAAGCCCCCTAGTCCCGCCTCGGATGGTTCGGCCACCGGATAATCCGGCCGCGGTCTTCCGTAAATGAAATGTTCAGCTGGAAGCGTTTCCTACGGCCAAAATAGACAAGAGTCAACTTGTTCCATGTTATACCAATAAAATATTTCAGTTCAATTGCCAATTTCCAGACTTTTCATTATCTTATGTCTTCTAAAACATTTTGTTCGTGTTTTATTTATTTACGGCCCGATGTAACACGGATGTTATAGGTAACTGGACGGATTATGTCGCTACTACGGTCCCATTATACATAGTGCCTTCGTTGACAGAACACCACGATAGGCCTATTATCATCCATTAAACGCAGTTTCATCGCTAGCGCCCGTTTGTCTGTTGTCCGATCTTCATTTTGGCGCTATTAGGGCTACAACGTCTTAGCGAGCAAATCATAATCGTTACACAGTTGATACAGTATTGAATGGGCAACTATGAGACCCTTCATTGTTATTCACGCCCTATTAATTTATTGCTGGAACACACATAATTCAGGTCTTTGTTTAACCCGTTTACTAAACCGCCGGTTAATCCGGCCATTTTGAAATCCAGCCGGTGGTCCGGTCCCGAGGTGGCCGGATTTTAGGGCTTCTACTGTAAACAGATATGAGCAAGCTTTTTTCACATAGGCCGAGGTATGGTAGTGTCCCCATTTTTCACTGAGTCATGTTGACAGCACGTCAACCAACGACGAGGAGCGGCAGCAGATGCAAGAAGTGGGCCAGTTCCACCTCGGGGACATGGTGAACGTGTTCAGACACGGGTCGCTGGTGATGCACCACATCGGAGAGACGTCGACGCCGACGCAGGGCTGCGTGCTCTATGGCACGGTCAGCGGTGCCATCGGTACGTATACTATGGTTCCTGCTTGGCGAGCGGTAGGAAATTTTAACAAATACAGTGCTTTTTGACAATAATGAGGTTAGAGTATCTTAGTCGCTGTCCATCTATCCATTTTTTCATGAGGATAATTTTGAGGTTTGTTTCCATTTTTTAACATGATCTCAAAATTTAAACATTTTGAGTATGGTCATTGTATAGAAGGTAAAAATCACATAAGTTTTGGCAAACGAATTAAATTAAAACACATTTCAAGTTGACATATTTGGCACCCATATTAATATTACATGTTGTAAACATAATAGAGAGTTTTTGCATTTACGGTAAATGAATACGGTAAACGCTAAACGCTATTTAAATAATGGGGGATTTAAGTACTTTTGCTGCTTGAAGGTACAAAAGCTTGTTGAAAAGTGATCAATTGTAACCATTAGACACCATTCATACAGTTTAACTATCCTGTGTAACGTAATATGCGTTAATTTGCCAACTTATAAATAGTGTTTAGCGTTTACTGTAAGATTTACCGTAAATTGCAAAAACTCTAAAAAAAACTACAGTACTCAATAGTCATCAATCATCGAGGTCATTTGTGTTTCTAGTTTTGAAAGACTGTACTACTAACTATAATTCCTCATATCAGCTCGACGATTTGACGAGTCTCAGGACATTTTTTGACGCTAGTATCCCATATTAAGCTGTCAGAATGCATTGAAATTCATCCCCAGGAATGCTTCATGATGATTAAAATCATAAAACACAAAAACATAAGTTTTATATTAATACAATACGAATAAATAACATGGGTACAGAAAGATGTATACGTTATGAACTATAATAAACATTGTTACGTACAAATTTTACAATTATCTTAAAATTGTTTGCTAAGCTTAGGGGCTAAAATTTTAATGACAATTACTAGTTTTCAGATCACCATTCCATCTTAAGACATTGGTAATAAAATAAAATCATGTCGATTTGACACTTGTTTCTATAAATTCAAAACATTGTATAGGTATTGTTAAATTTTATAATGTTTTGTCATGAGTTTGACAGTTTCAATTTGTTATTTTTCAACTTAAAGGCAGTAAGTTATGTCACAAAAAATTTAATTGGATGGAGTGAGAAGCTGAAAGATGTAAAAACGGTGTTTATTTTCCTTGTTGTGTTTATTTTCCATAATTTATCTGTTGTTAAATCAGTTTTATTTCCTACCCCCATCTCATTTACGCTCAGTTAACACCCAATATTTATCTACAATTAAACCAATCTTTCATTAATGAACTTGCAATATTAACAGTTTGACTTTATCTCTTGTCCAGGGCTGGTAACACAGATCAAAACAGAGCTGTTTGACTTCCTGTACGAGTTGCAAGACAAGCTGACGCAAATCATCAAGCCCGTGGGCAAGATTGAGCACGGCTTCTGGCGATCCTTCACTACCGATGTCAAGACTGAACCGTGTGAAGGCTTCATTGACGGTGACCTCATCGAGAGCTTCCTCGACTTGTCACATAAAGACATGCAGGAAGTGGCTTCCGGCCTGCAGGTTTGTTAAACACGGTTGGAAACACTTTAATAATATAGTTAAATATTGCAGCGAGTCCCAAACGGTGTGCCATGAAGCAGGTTAGATGTACCGTGAAACAAGAGGAAAAATGTGCTATTAAGAGAGAAAATTCAAAGAAACATCAATTGTGAGTCTACCAATGTAGTATATCAACTTTCCTGTAACAACTGCCCAAAGGATTACATTGGTAAAACCGCAACAGCTCTAAGAGTACGCATGAATGGCCACAGGCATGATGTAAATCACCCGTATATACAGAAGCCTGTAGCCATTCATGCCAGAGAGCACGCTCAAAATTTTCAGCAATGTTTTTCATTAAAAAGAATTTGCAAATTGGCTAATAATGCACAAGATAGAAGAATTCGAGAAGTTGAACAGGCCCATCAACTAATTCTAAAGTCAAAAACTCCATTCGCCCTTAACTTAAGATAATTTTATAAATATGTAACATTCAAAATTTTAAGTTCCACACAACTTACCCACAAATGTAATTGATTCAAAAAATTTCCCATATGTTCAATTTATAATGTCAAAAACATTGTTTATTATCATATTTACTTTTTATTTTATGTTCCTGATGAAGGCTAATGCCGAAAATTTGAACTTTAATTAAAGAAAATGTAAAGATGGTTTTTGTTTTTAAGAGAGAAAATAAAAATAGTTGTCATCTGGTTTATTTAGCCATAGACGTCGCAAACAAATGACTAAGACATTAAATTTAAACTTTTTTTATTCTTCAGTATTTACAAAATATACAAGAATGGTGTCAAATGGAAAATTATATCTATTCCTAATTAAAACAATACTATGTTGCAGACTGATGTCACTCATTTCATTAACAGGGTTTCTAATCTAGTCTGGAAATTTTGCATCAGCATCAGTGAAAAATACCCACAATTACCCACTCTAACACGTTGGCTACCGAACGTCACACATATGTGACGTAATGTTAAAAGAAAACCTTAAATATAGACCAGCGTCACATATATGTGTCGCTCAAGGTGTTTCCAGTGTACCGACGACACATATATGGGACGCAGTCACGGTTCAGTTAAATGACTCGTCACACCCATTTGGTCCACTGAATCGACCTAAAACCTGTTTATCGGTCTATAGGAATGTGTGACACACATATGTCGCTTGGTCTCTGGGTAGGACCTCAATTTGATTTTTACAGATTTTTAAAGTTGGCCATATGGTCTGCTCACATGCTGCCGTTAGTGTTTGTTTACTAAACATTCCAGATGGCGTTTTTTATTGTGTGACACATTGTCCTGTATATTTTAGTATTTTTTAGTGTAGTAAAACTATTTTTCATTTATTTCCCAGTCATCCAACTCATGACACATATGTGAGACAGTCGGTCTAAAGTCAACAAACATAATACAAAATATTACTATAGACCAACGTCACACATATGTGACGCAATAAAAATGCTAAAAGAGTACTGAAATAAATTTTTTTCCCAACTTTTATGAGCAAATATTAGGGGTGTGCGAGTACTCGAGTGGTCGAATAGTTGTGGTCGAATACTAGCACTATTCGGCTCGGCTTGAGGTTATGACAAACTATTCGAGTGGTCGAGCTGAAAATAATTACAGAAGCAACAATTCCACAAAAGAAAAAGAGTTAAGAAGAAAACTCTGTACTAACAATTATTTGATTTATTAATTAATGGAAAAAAAGCAGAGAAACACGGCAATTTATAATTGAGCTGTGTGATCGCAAACAGGGTTAGGGAGGCAAGACGATGGCACGATGGCAGGTGCGGGGCGGGGTTTGTTTACGACGCAATAGGACCACGCTAATGACCTTGACTGGTGGAGTCAACACACGCACACACGCACGCTCTCTTACATGCACCCACACACACACACTCTCACACACCCTCGCCCAAAGAAAG
Organism: Neoaliturus tenellus; assembly: GCA_030545055.2. Taxonomy (NCBI): domain Eukaryota; kingdom Metazoa; phylum Arthropoda; class Insecta; order Hemiptera; family Cicadellidae; genus Neoaliturus; species Neoaliturus tenellus. The sequence goes on along the minus strand of CM061534.1, from coordinate 205,340,804 downwards.
GTCCTATTAGTTTCCACTTCATTGTGTAATTATCGTTTTGATTCGTGTGCTGTTCAGTGACCCTTAGTAATTTTGGGTTATATTATGCAAAACAACACATTTCAAAATGCATTTGATTTGCATTTCAAGAAATGTTTTGATAAAGTTACATTAACATTTTATTTGACAAATTTATTAGACTAATTTGGTAACTAAACATTTAAAACAATTTATTGTTTTTAAATTTTTACCACTTAGACAAAAAGATGAACAATAACTTGTTTTTGTTTGCGTGCTCTTTTATCTTGAATAAATTATCCCAAGCGACTTTCCCCCTCACCCAGCGCCAGGACCCTCTCCCCCCTTCACCTTACCCACCCATCCCAGCTGACAGATGCCAAACAATAGAACACCTGACCTTGGTTTTTTGTCCACATTGGACCCTTTTATTATTCCTTGTTCACTCAATTAGAAGATCTGTTAACCGTGGTTTTGGGTTATCCGGGATCCTTCAACCAGTCATTACCCCGGTTAATCGAGAGTTGACTGCGTTTTACTTTTTTCATTTAATGGGCAAAAAATGGCTTTTTGGGAAGATAAAAGATAGTATTTTTACAAAAAAAATTATCTTTTTTTTTTTTTTTTTTTTTTTTGCTGTTTGGGCTTGGCTTGGCTCGGCTCGAAACTCGAATATTTCATTACCAGCTCGGCTCGGCTCGGCTCGACCAGAAAATTCACTATTCGCACACCCCTAGCAAATATATATGTTACACATCAAATTATATTAAAATAGCGAAACAAAATTTTTGGTCTCTGGGTTAGTGTTAGTCACAATGACTCGGTCTGTGGTGTACTAGGATCGGTCTGCTGGGAAGTCCCGGCGACCCGAATTTCCTACCGTCGGTAGCCAACGTGCTAATCAAACAGGGTTAATGTGCTGTCATTTACACACACGATAAAGTATCTTATCAACGGACTATTTTCAAAAGACAGAACCTACAAGATTTTTAAAAAGGGGTAAAATACTTGGCTTTATATATTTGAACACATGGACATGGATGTGTTTTCACTTCAAAGCTACAATAGACAATATTTATTGGTCGTTCAATAATTAAACTGTAATTACAATGGACTTGAATAAGTTAAATATAATCGGTGCTTCTTAACATAATTCACATTCACCAATTGTGTCAAAAAAGTTATAGTTTATGCTTAGAAGCAGGAATAAACTACCTCATTTTATGGCTACAACAGGTAACAGAAAAAATACTGATAAACCTTGGGACAGTTACTAATCAGGTTATGTCTTCAAACGTTGCAAAATTTGTAGGTTTTTATTTTATCAATGAAGCCTTGTTGTACGCTAATTGAACAAAGAAATACCAATCTAAAAATATACACAAAATACCCATTTTACCCACAAAAATACCCACAATAGCTCAATATACCCATGAAGTGGGTAATTACCCTCCGATTCAAAACCCTATTCATTAAAGCTCATCCAGTGAATATAAAGCCTTGTTGATAAGAAACATTTTTAGTTTTTTCCTAAACAGACAGAGGTCTACATCTTTGGGGAGTTTAATTTCAAATCATCCAATATTTTTTAGGATAATATAGTTTCAAAAATATAAAGCCCATATAGTCATTATTTTCAGTGATGAAAAATGTTCTTTTACTGACGTTCTCGGTGCTAGATTTACAATTACTCTTAACACTTTCTTTAGTAATTTTAAAATTGTATACAGATTGTTAATAGACGTAGCTCCATAGATAAACCAAAGGAAATAATGAAGTGAATGTATAAAAGAATGTCTTTAAAGAGTGAATGTAAAAAAACCTTTTTAATCTTGACGAGTTAAAAATGCCGGATGATATTGTTAAGATCACTTACACAGAATTTAGATTCCAAGAGAGATATTTCACCATCTCTAATTAACTTATCTAAAAGGTTAGAGACAAAATTGCAAAGAAAAACTTAGCACAATTTCACCACATTTTTCTGGTATTGAAAGAAACTGGTATCCAGCTTTCATTACTTTAAATACACACAAACTCCTTCATATTTCAATCATTTTATTAAAAACCATAACACTACACTGACCTGTAGACCAGAAAGAGCTTTAATATAATCTTTTTTTACAGATCGATAATGGCTCCGGGATGAAGCAAGATGCGACCGTAGATGACTTGATCAAAATTGTGGAAGACTTGACCAGGATTCATTGAAGTCAGCTGCCTTATAAAGGCCATTGCAAGCTTGGCATGGCGTTCTGTTTACATTTGTATTTATTTCTTGTTCTTTGTATATAATGTGTAATTTATTAAAAATAAGACCCTTTTGTATTGTGCAGACTTTAGTGACGTTTGCACAGGTTTATTGTTTGAAATAGTTTTAGGAATAAACCTAATTGTGAATATTTAAGTGGAGGGATTATCATTGTTTCCATCCTCTTAAGCCGTATACCCGCTATGCCCGATGGCATCCGGCCTCTTTGCTTTCTTTGATCCGGACCGAAAATCTGTCAGTTTGGCATCGGCACAATGTGACAGAAGGCGGTCATGTGACCACACTTACCGCTCGGAAATGCTGATCTATGCCTTTCAGCATAGTGGGGATGCGGCTTTAAACAGAACATCCTCTTATGTATATTTTTTAACAGCCTTGACACCTATTAATATAATAAGTAGACACTTAGGTGTTTAGCCAGTGGTGTCAAATATAAGGTTCTTGCAGAACCGGTTTCATACTAATTGCAGTACATGTTCAGTTGCCTCTTCTTGTTAAAACATAAGCCCATCTTGTGGTTGTCAAATATTGTTAAAAAAAATTCTTCTTTGTTTAAAATATAGCTCATCAAATGGTTGTCATTCATTTAAAAAAAAAGTTACACAACACAAAAAAAATTAAAATAATTTGTGTTTGTAATTATTTATTTTTTGTGTTTTGTGTAAAGTTTTAAAAAATTAATGACAACCATTTGATGGGCTATATTTTAAACAAAGAAGAAAACTTTTTAACAATATTAACCACAAGATGGGTTTACGTTTTAACAAGAGGCAGCTGAAGATGTACTGTAATTAGTACGAATTTGACACCACTGGCTAAACACGTTAGTGTTCTTATTATTTTTTTTTTTTTTTTTAATGTAAGTTTTGTAAATTTTTGAGTTAAAATATTATTTATAACAGTTCCATAAACTGTTGCTTTTTTATATCAGCAGTGGTATTAACTTAAGACTAAGGCAATCGATCACACAAGTCAATTAAATCCCAAAAGGGTTAGGCCCTTTTTTTAGTTTAAAAGCATTTTTTTAATCATTATTATTGTATCTGTAGGTCAGTACCAAATGATCACAATGCATTTTTTTCAATAACTAGAATTTATTAAGTACTTAATTACTTAAGAAGTTACTTATTACCAGGGGGTGTGCGAGTACTCGAATATCGAGTACAGTCAACTCCCGATTATCCGGGGTAATGACTGGTTGAAGGGTCCCGGTTAACCCAAAACCACGGTTAAAACAAAGAGTTCAAAATTAAGTAAAACACGAAATAAACAAATAAGTTTTAATTAAGAGTCCGTGGGTTTCCAATATTTATTATTTTTATTGGCCAAACCTTAAGGAACACAATGAAAGGGTCTAACATGGACAAAAAAACCAAGGTCAGGTGTTCTATTGTTTGGCATTGAGCAGCCGGGACGGGTGGGTGGGGTGAGGGGAAGGGTCGCTTGGGATAATTTATTCAAGAGCACGCGTACAAAAACTAATTTCAACACAATACGACTGATGAATGATGGTATTTTTGTCAAAACTGAGAAAATAAATCAAATTGAAATTGACGTTTTGTAACCCCGGTTAATCCGCAACCCGGTTTACCCGCCCCCGGATAATCGGGAGTTGACTGTACTTTTGAACTGAGCTTGTACTACTCGACTCAACTCGAAGTTTCGGGGAAAAAAACTATATTTTGATTAGTTTTGCGGCATATCAACGTTCTAATTGTATTTATAGTGCAGGCATTTTAAGACTTTAATTTATATTACTGTTTTATAATTGATTATGAACTATTCGCTCATGATCAATATGGACAAAGTATTGATAAGTTTTGCACCTAAAATTATGATCCATTTAACAGTTCTGACAAAAGTAATAAATCCAGGGCTTGTAACAAGTTATTTTTTATATTTTTTGAGGATTTTGGTTATTTTTAAATCTTTTTAGGGCAACTATGTTTTTATTGATAGATTTTGATGAAGCTTGTAACAACAAAATAAATGTTTAAAAATGTAAAAAAGTAAGAAGAGGATGGGGAGAACCTTTTTCTGTTTTTTACGTTGTTTTTGATTATTATTATTGCTTTAGTAGATGACCACTTACCTAGTTCAAAATTATCCTACATCATTTGTATTGCCTACATATTTTTAATATCCCGATAAAACGCCGGTTTTTGGAATATTTTGTGACATTTTAGATCTATGCAAGGTTATGTTTTGGTTTTTTTTATAATTTTGGCTATTTTTAAATTTTTTTTATAATTTTGGCTATTTTTTTATTTTTTTTTAACCTCAAGAACTGTTACAAGCTGTGTAAATCAGTAACACTTTATTACTTTTATCTTTATTGTATTCATTTAAAATTATTTTTGACAGACGTATAATTTGGAAAAAATTAACTTGAAAAAGCAATTAGCTCGCAATTTCAAATATCATACCTGCACACCCCTATTTATTACATGAGTAGCCAATTATTAAAAAACGACTACCGAGAGATCCATGCATTTAATTAAACATTATGATTCATTAGGGATTGATTATTCATTGCTATTTAGATGACTATTTGATTTAACATACTATTTTACCCCAGTGGCAAGATTTTCTCCTTTATGAGTGTCAATTATAATCAAAAGATATTCGATAGTGAGATAAGTCTAATAAATGTATCTAGAAAATCCCTTTCTCATTAACGAAAACTTGAAATCAGGTCATAAGAAAAATACAATCACAGATTGAATTGTACATATGTACAGTTTATTTATATGAATGGACAGAGTATTAACAGGTAAATATAAATTATGCTTCATTTATAGGGAAATCAATGTAAGTTTTCCTCATGAATGAAATGTCTGGCAATGAATTCAAGATCTTTTCTGCTCCTGCGCTCAATGTCTTTTGCAAGTTAAGTACTGTCTTCGGACCTGAAAAGGAAGATGTAAAATAAAAACTATTCAAGAATTAATATGTAGTAGAAATAAATAGGAAGGAGACAGTAAATATTCTGATTCAGCTGGTCAAAACTAAGCAATTGGATTGGCAAATCAATAAACTAGCTAGCTAGGAAGTTTATTAAGGGCATAATAGAAATTGTAAAGCCTTTTTTTAATGTGTCTAATCTAGGGGTCTGCAAGCCACCTTTTATCCCTGACACTTTGGGCTAAAGAAAGTAAAAAAAGCATTACCTAGGGGTTCCGTACAAAAACCAGACTGAAAAGTATTAACTTTAATAATCATCATTAATTCTTCAAATAACTTAAGAAGAACTAAACTTAGTTTATATAAACTTAGTTAATTTAACTAAACCAACTAATAAACTTTGAATAAACTTAGTTGATTTTTTCTTGCGCAGAAAAAAGAGAAAACTTATAACACGTGTTTAAAAAAGGAAATTTATTTTTAACACTGTCAATTTGGAGACACTAGACATTATACAAATAAAATATTTTGTGCTGGGTTAACTTAGTTGGCCTTCAAAGACAGAATAGTCACGAAGGTGAGCGAAGAATATGTTGTTTTCCCAAGTTAGTTTTAAAATATCTTCACAGTCCATTATGATATCTTTCACTTACAAATTATTGGAAAGAGCAAATGATAAGATGTAAAGATTTCAGAGTTGGACTTGTTTGATTAACTTCAGTACATCTCGCATAGGGAACTTGAGAAAAAACTTTTTAAATCATATAATTTAGAGAAAACTAATCTAAAGTGCAATAGACCGTCACCACTGGCTGTGTTCACTCAGCTTGAGCTTAAACAGCTGGCAACATCTACTTTGTCTCATATTCCCAGCACCATAAAAACACAGTCAAATGTTAACATTGTATGTCATGCAAGTAGTTGGTAATTGCTACTCACTAATTGCAAGTTGATTCTCGATAGTCATGATGAAGTTGAGATCCAGGAGGGCCGAGTGGCAAGCTGCCCACCACCATAACAAGCAAAGCGACATCAATAAAGGCAAAACCAACTTGGACCACGCGTGACTCCCATGCTACCGTATGGGAGTCTTGCTTTGGCCTATTTGAGTCATCTGTACCTCACCTATACAGTCCCTGTATACAGTCCCTGTCACCTCCCTAAAAATATCAGCTGGTTTAGTTAAACACACCACAGAAGAGTCCTGCAAACCCTGACTAATAACGACTGAACGCTGTCCGGGTTTGTAAGAATTCCAGGTTATTGGGAAAGGAGTAAACAAAATAAAAAGTATGAATAGTTTATGTTGTTCCTATAAAAATAATTTATTATTGCATGATATAAATAATATGAAAACTAAAAACTTAATCCTCAACTTGTTTAATGAACTTAAAAGCACCACATCGTGCTTGGGACAATGCCATGGCGCTTAGCACCTAGAAATCTAGTGCACCTTAGTGCTCTGGCAGGCTTCCCGGGTTATCCAGAATCCCGGGTTATCGATGTTTGGGTTTGCGGAACTCTACTGTATAACAATATAGTTTCTGAATTAATTGTTGAGTGCCAGAGAAAAGCCAAGCTGAGCTGAATGGCTAAGCCTTCATCCCTCATCCACTATTTTATGTCAGAAAGTTCATTGGATAGCAACAAAAATAACTACCTTACCGTGTTGCTTAGTAAGATTAGAAGAAATAATCATGTTTTATTTTGTAACAGATGGTTTGATACCCCTGGAATCACTGGAATGTAAAAATACCAGCAGTTTCAGGTTTTTAATTCTTGAAACTCGGCGATCGAACCTTGAAACCGAAGCTTTTCTAAAGTTTAGGTGGTTTTGAGTCGAGTTTCGGTCACGACACATCACTAGTTAAACAATTTAAAGAGCACCACATCGTTCTCCGGCCGAAGCCATGATGCTTAGCACTTTGAAACCCAGTGCACTTTACTGCTCTGGCAGACTTTCCGAGTTATCCGGAATTCCGGGTTATTTAAGTCCAAGTTTGCAAGACTTGTTAATTGTTTTTGGTTTTTGTATCATGCTGTTGATGGATAACTTAGTGTGCTAAAATATCATACATATAATGTGTAATTTTGGAAGATAAATTTAAGAAGTGAAATGTATTAGGGGATTCCCTTGGTAGGGAAAACACAGTTACGATAATAATAATAATAAGCATTTTATTGACATAAACAACTAAATAGATGTGTATCAATACTAATAACACAACAATTTTGAAAAAGGTTATAATAAATGCAGGTTTAAATAACACATAAAACTAACACATCCATTGAAATAACTCAAATTGAATTTTACCATTTTGTGATAGACCAAGACTAAATTATTAAATAGTATTATGAATAATTTTTAGGGCTCAATTTTGTCCTCAGGTAAGTGTTGGTTGTCCATAAACTCACTCAAACTATGCACTATCCAATAACAAGTTTATCAATTTAGTTTTGAATTTTTTCCGACTGGTTTCAATTTTTATATTGTTTGGTAATTTATTATGAAATTATACCCCTGCCTGGGATGGAAGGACGACTTTAGTCAGTGTTGTTGGGGCTTAAGATTTAGTTTGTTGTGTCATAAGAGTGATTTTGACTCCTCTCGTTTGTTCATAGTTGAATTTTGAAGACATTATTGTTTCTAAAATGTAAATACAAGACAATGTTAACACTCCGAATTCTATGAAAGAGTTTTATATGTTTCCCGATGGTCTAATTTTGCTGCAATTCTTGTTGCCTTTTTCTGTAGCAAACAATCATTTTAATTCTTTTTCAGCGCACTGACCCCAAAACATTATTCCATATTGTATGTAGGGATAAATAAGGCCATAATAATCCTTTTTAATATTTCAACAGTACAAAATTTTGATAATCATTGTCTCAGCAAGTAAAAATTAGATGAATATTTAGTGCAAGTATTGCCAATTTGGAAAGGCCAACTTAGTCCAGAGTCCAAGTGTAAACCAAGAAATGTAATAGTTGAAAGTTCCTCAATGACCGAGTCAGCAATAAAATTTATTGGTGAGTTTTCATAGCTCACAACTTGTCAGCCATTAAATTTGATGTAGTTTGCCTTAGGACTGTTCATCTCAGTAAGACCTAAGACTAGGAATGAGTCGGTTGTTAAAGTCGGTTATTGTTTTTATTTGTTTACTAACAAAACTTAAAATGTCAAACAGAAATCAACTATTAAGGAAAGGAAGTCCACGGTTCTAAGGAAGATATGAAACGATAGTTGTAGTGCAGGACACCTAAAGAGAAGAGCTCCATTGTTAGGCATCTGGCCAGCTAGGATCGCTTATCTGATTTATGTCCTTATCAATTCCCTAGTTTATTATATTTTGTTTCTGATCTAATTATCATACAAAAACAAATTATAACTCTTTTTATGTATAATTTTTACAAATTGAATCAAACATTGATTAAAGTTGTACGACCTGTGGTTCAACATGTCTAGGTGAATTAATGTTATTATTATGTTGTTTTTAATATTGAACTTAAAATAAAACAGTCCTTATTATTTTATAAATATACATATTTCAATCATAGAAATCAAATTATTATTTTACTTTGTTGAAACAACTAAAAATTATTATCTGAACAAAATACATATTTATTACACATAATTAGTGATGGGTCGGCTGCAAAACCGACATGTTCTATCAATTCTCGGATATTGGTTTTATCGGTCTTTGCCGACCCATCCCTACACATAATTGCTGGAAATTAAAAAAAAATGAGATGTGGAATAATGAAACATTTTCTTTGTTTCATGTTTACTATCTAGAAGAAACATAAAACCAACAACTAGTGCCAATGAAAAAAACCGATTTTACAACCACCCATCTCTACTTAAGACTGAAAAAGTGAATTTGTAATTTGATTTAACTTTCACCAACTATGAAAAATACAGCTTAAGTGTCATTGAGTCCATTGTTGGACAGCTAAAAGAGACATTTAGATTTTTTATGGAAAATTGCTTTTAGTTTATTGTTATATGAACCATGTTTTATGATATTTCAAACACAAATTCAAAATACAGCCACCTGTGCAAAGCAATGTGAAGAAAACCACAACCAAAGTGAAAATTCAGAATCTAAAGTGTAATGCCATGTGTTGTACTCACAATCAAGGGGATTGGTCAGACCACTGCTAACCCAGTCGAAATGAGCATCTGGGACGGACTCCTGTCAACAGTTCCATAACATTGCTGATTTGCTGATTAGTCACATCTATTTGAGTCTACATGGTATAGCAAAATACCCCCGTCGCAGCAGACCTGTGGACTCAGCGAATTTCTAAAGGAGATTGAGATTTTGTGTTTTTCCCATAAACTCCATGGGGGCGAGTATGTATGTTTGCCGCCATATGGGTGTTGTATGCAAAGATCAGTTAAAGCCTACTTAGTGAATTTACATACCAAATTTTATCAAGTTATGCCAATAAATAAGCGAGATACAGGGTTATGTTGATTTACCATAAGATTAACATGGGAAACCTATTTTTGGTTTTTCTCTGTAATCAGTTAAGCCAAGTTAAAAATTCAAAATACTAAATTGTTTGTTTTTTAAGCTTTTTTAAATGGTTTTAGTTAAAATTGTTGAATTTTGAAAATTGAGGTAAAAAAAATGCCAAAAAACCATTTTGGACCCCTTTGAAACCCCATAAAACCCCGTTCCCCTAACCTGATCATGCTGGTTCGTGAAATCATGAAAATAGACCTGGTCTTACACATTCAAGCCAAATTTCATCAAAATCGGAGGTCCCTATCAAAAGTTATCAGTGCCACGGACACACACATATACATATTACACATATACTGTACAGCAGCGGTTCCCAAACTGTGCGCCGCGGCGCCCCGGTGCGCCGCGAGCTAGTGCCAGGTGCGCCGCCGTCATCTACCAAAAAGGCCTACTACAAAACTTTGCGATGGCCGTCGAATTTTCCCGCGAACCCACTTGTCCATCGCCGGCCCGGTAAGCTCCGTCACAAACGGTGCTAAATACATCAGTTGCAATGGAGAGTTCGTCGGACGATGAGTTGTTTGTGATAGCCGTGGCGTGTGGCCATGAAGAGGAAAGATTAAAGAGAAGGAAGCATAAGTTCTGGATTCATGAAATTTTCAAGAGAAGAAAAGAATAGGTATGGCGAATTTCACAATTTGTTTGAATATTTGAAGAAAGACGACATGAAATTATTTTTCTCCTTTCTTATGTCACCGAAGAAGTTTTATGAGTTGCTTCAGCTACTGGAGTTCCCCGAGAAACTTAGTAAATTCCATCAACATTTCATCCGTACTCATTTTACGCAGCTTTTACGGCACTGTCGATGTAACCTCAATGAAGGTTGGAAGTCGACTGCAAAATTTGACAGGTCCGCCGGTCGGCGAAAATGACCCCAAGAGCAATGGTCGCCGCCGGTTACGGACTGTAACGGTACGGAGCCGTGCCGGCCAGGTATAGTGGGTTACCGCCCATTTAAATCAATGCAAAGCAATGTTGCCGGGACTCGCCGGTGCCGGACAGTAATGGAGGCCGCCGGGCTAGAGTGGGTTTCCTGCTTTAACTAACTGACCAATCTGTGAGAAATGTTTAAGATTCTGAATTCTGTATTATAGTAACAACCTTATTTAAAGTGCTATGTAAGAATATATTGACCGTTAACTGTTTAAAAGATAAATTTAAAATGTAATTGTAATGCAATACAATGCAAAATGGGTCAATTATTTTAAGTGCGCCGCCAAGCCATGTTTGTACTGAAAGGGAGCCATGGGTTAAAAAAGTTTGGGAACCACTGCTGTACAGTCAACTCCCGATTATCCGGGGGCGGGTAAACCAGGTTGCGGATTAACCGGGGTCACAAAACGTCAATTTCAATTTGATTTATTTTCTCAGTTTTGACAACAATACCATCATTTATCAATCTTATTGTGTTGAAATTACTTCAGAATAAGTATCTTTACTAATTATTATTTGATTTGTCAATGGAAAAAGCAATGAAACACGGAAAATAATTTGTAAATTATTTGGTGGCGTAATTGTTATTGTAGTCATGTGGCCAGGGAGGAACGAGTCAGCGTAATGGCGGGTATGACCTTGACTACTAGAAACAACTGGTCGCCCGCGGGGATGAGCTAAAAATAGAAACCAAGAAAGGTTCTATTTAGTTTCCAGTTTTGTCTAATTATTGCTCTGATTCGTCTGCTGTTCAGTGACCCCTATTAATTTTAAGTTATATCATACTAAACAACACCATTCAAAATGCATTTGTTTTGCATTTCAAGAAATTTTTGTTAAAGTACCGTAACATTAAAATTTTAATTGGCAAAGTTATAAATTTATTAGCCTAATTCAATAATTAGCATACATTTTGAACAATTGGTTGTTCTAACATTTTTACCAATTAAACAAAAAGTCAAACCATCACTTGTTTTTGTACGCCTCTTATCTTGAATAAATTATCCCAAGCGACCCTCCCCCCTCACCCCACCCACCCATCCCGGCTGGCTGACGATGCCAAACAACAGAACACCTGTCCTTGGTTTTTGTCCACGTTGGACCCTTTTATTGTGTTCCTTGTTTACTCAACTAGATATGTTTATTAATTCCAATAAGGTTGGGTCAATAAATAATAATAAATATTGGAAACCCGTGGACTCTAGTTAAAACTTGTTTGTTTATTTTGTGTTTTACTTAATTTATTGAACTCTTTGTTTTAACCGTGGTTTTGGGTTATCCTGGGTTATCCGGGACCCTTCAACCAGTCATTACCCCGGATAATCAGGAGTTGACTGTATATGAAATTGAACGGATGGTGTTTTTGGCTTCTGGGGACCTCAAAATGAAAATAACATGGTCCCGGGTTTTGGTCTTACCATGGCTACTACCGTAATAGCGTATTCTCTATAGAGAAATTCGCTAAAATGAAGTGATCTAAATTACAACATTTTTTTTCTGATCATGAGTTTGTAGTTCCTTTGAAAATTTTATATATTCATGTCTTATAATTTCCAACAAGTTTTCAGCATTGACACGGCAATACCGATCTAAAAAAAGGTATCTAATTTTTCTAGCGCTGTAGATTATTTCAAACCTGAGAAAACAAAGCATCATTCATAAAACCTTCGAGCTGCATTACTTCTTACTCTAGAAATCAATCTTATGGGGACTAGAAAACAAAGTAGATGATAATAAAAGAAATTATATTAGAACATTCATTCCAAGACGAGTTAGAAGAGTTTCTTTTAAAGGGGTGTGTATATTTCTTCCCTCGTAATTTGTTCCCTCTTATTTCGCACTGTTTATTTCTTCCCTCCACTAAAATTATAAGTGTATATTACTTCCCTCTACTAGGCAACTGTTTATTTCTTCCCTCTGGTACACTCCAAACTAAAAACGTAGACTTAGTCTAGAGAAAACTCAGGGACAAAATTACAGAGGGAACAAATAAACACTCTAAAACATAATTCACTAAACAGTTTGTTTATTTCTTCCCTCTGGGAGCCAAGTGTATATTTGTTCCCTCTGGGCGGCAAGTGTTTATTTCTTCCCTCTGGCACAGTCAGCGCACCAAACAACAGACCTCGAGCCGACCACGACGGTGTCTGCCGCCGCCACCGCTCGCTCCTTCCCAAACCGACGGTAACGGATTTTCTTTGTGGTAATGCACGCATAGACAGGTTGGCTAGTTGTCAATATATGAACACTAGGTAACTGGAGATGATCCACTGAAAAGTCAAGCTAAAAAAAGGTTGGTTAGTTCGTTAATTCTTCTATAAGACGAGTTAATTCGCCCACCCACGACGAGCTCGTTCGCTTCATACACAGTTTGTTATTGAAGTCATTCTGCGCATTACTAAACTAGTGAGCCGCAATAAAATTTCCCATAAGAAATGCATTGAAATCTGTTTGAGTGTGTATATTACTTCCCTGATAATTTCTTCAGTGGTGCTTAAGTTGTTAGTTTTTAACCAATGTCCATGCGTTAGGCATAGGTACTGTATAGTAAAACTATATCTTGCCTACTGTGATATAATACGCGAAATACAATTTGTTATTTCAAAAATATGTAAAAAAAAAAACATACAAATCTATATTTTTATGGACTAATAACAATAAAAAGAGGTTTTTACGACGTAATTAAAATAACTAAGGATCGCCCACTGGTCGAAATTCAACCAATAGTTCAGTTGATCATAAACTAATTTTATTAGTTTAAAATGTTTTATTACGGAAACATCTGTTCTTCCTGATTTGCTAGCAATTGTTATTACCAACAGCTGTCTAATGATTCGGTCAATTATCCTTCTCCTATAAGATTAACATTGAAACTTTGAAAGCTTGTAGTATAGGGTTATAGGGCTCAGCCGGGGCCTACGAAAAATAACGGGCCTGCGTTGCCCGCATGCATACATGTTTGGTCATATGACCGGATGCGGCCGAATTTCAGCTGTCAACTCCATTTTTAAAAGCATTGCAGTAGCGTGACTTCAGTATAGTTTTTGCGTGTACTTTTAAATGTAATTCAATGAAGTCTTAAGTGTTCCATATCATTCTAATCGTCATTAAATTACAAATTGAACGATACTAATAACGTTATGTTTTGCAAAACTTAAGACACATTCTTTACGTAAAACAAAAATTTCAATTAATACCACTGTAGGGTGTATTGTCTTTTTTGTAAATAGTTTTCTTCTGATGTTTTCAAAGATATTTCTGGGAATAAGATATGGAATAATCGTATTAAATTAGTAGATTGCCGATTAGTCTTTTTACTTTCGTTAAAAACAAGTTAAATTTTATATTTTACCTTCTAAAAAATCATTATTAGCAATGAAATATAATTTTACGTCAACAGCTAATAAGTGTTAACAAGACTATAAATTGAATACGATTGTTCACTTTATATCGTATGTAATAAATTTCTAATAATATTTTTGAATTTTGCAATTATAGTATAATTTTGTTTCTTATTTTATTTAAATAAGAATATAAAAGTCTTGTCGAATAACCTATTATCTAATTCCTAAGAGATGGAAAATAAGTGAGGGATGTCACGTTTTCACAATGTTATCTTATGCTGTAATGTTATGGAATCTTGTGCTGCAGATCGACCGCATTTAGTCACGTGACTTTGGTGGTGGGGGGAGTATACAGGCCCGTTAGATATCATAGGCCCCCGCTCAGCCCTGGAAGCCGATCTGAATTAATGGGATTCTGGGCGACAAAAGTTGACAAATTTCAAAAGCAACATAGCAAACAGTTAGTGGCAAAGTGTATATTAATAATACTAACGTACAGAAACTAACTCTGAAATAAGGTTGAAATAAATAAAAAATCTCATCCCAATAAGTAGCCTACCCCTTTTTTACAGCAAGGAGTGAAATAACTTTAAGCCATCGAGTTGTTTACCACTTCCAAGAGTTAATAAAATGAATAATAACATAATGAAAACTTAAGTATATGTATTAATATATTGTGTGGGTTGGGTCTTACAACATTATTGACATGTCTTTTGTTTTTGATAAATTTTTAAAAGTTATGTTGCCTTATCCTTATTTTCCGTTTATTTCCACACACGCATATAAGCGTAGGCTACTCCTAGAGTACTATATAATCATTGATTATACACTAACGCGAATGGATTTCTCATCAAATGCTTTCGTTTCATACCGGAATTTTTGGATGGTGCATGTTCACCGCGTCAGAAACGCTGCAATCGATGATGTTATAAATTATTCAGCTGATATCAGAGGGTTTCAAAAACATTTTTTTACAAGAAAAACAGAAAATCCTCAATCATAAATTTTTTATTCGTGGTGAAGAAGAGACGTAGTACTGATTTATCTATCATAATATGATGTCATATGTATTTCATGTTCCCTGCGAAAGATAGCCTCAAAGTAAATTGGTTTCAAACACGGCTATGCGTTTGATATGACTAATTCAAAGGAATGCAGGATTTAATTCAAACTCGTTTCTTCTTAATGTAACTATTGTATATAGTATATTCACGTTCGCTACCACAATGTTAAAAAAAATCGTATTAATAGTGTCGTCATTTCTGTATACTGCATTACAAATTAATTTAAAATTCACAAAGTATTTAAAAACTTACATTTGATGAGTGAAAGAAACAGCCGAGAATGTGGCTGCTTGGGAATTTCACTCTCAAAGCTTCCTGGAGGGATCTTCCGAAATCACTTAAAACAACTTGCGGGTTGAGTGCTGGCGCAATATGTTTGATAAAGTCAAAGACCAGTTCATACGCCTCCTTCGTCTTCTCCTCCATTAGGACAAAAAATATTGGGTAGAAATACCCAAATATTGGGGCCCGGGTAGGCCGCGGTGTCGCCCGCGGTCGCGACACTGGGGCTGATACACATAATCAGCCCCCAGTACAGTTTACAGTACGCTCTGTTATTATTTATGTTATTAATTAATAGGTCAGTAATACTTTCACTAATTCAAAACGAATCTCACGGTAGCGATAAGTAATACGAAAGACCGTCTAGACAGCTATATATTTAAGCCAGCGCGCACCGTCGCGGCCTCAGAAGGAGATGCGTTCGCCGCTTTCATTGGTGACATGGATGACTTTAAGCAAGCATACCTCAAAAACTGTGAAACTTATAAACATGAAATTCTCACACAATATTCAGTAAATAGTCTTCTTTTAATTGATGTGTTTTTAAGAACGCGGCAATTCAAAACAACCTAAAAAGAAATAGTGGCTTATGTATAACAAACAAGTAGCGCTGTTAAATTTATTATTACAAAAATAACACCCAAAATTTTATTAATATAGCTCATTTAGAATGTTATTGTGAAAACCACCCTAGAATATTGCTTTTAACAGTTGCTAGAAAAGAGTTTTTGGAATCTTTTAAGGGTATATTTGTTTCTTTTAGGTGAATATCGTTTGTTAACCTATATTTAAACCTCAAAATACAGTCGGCAGCTGCGAAACGAAACAGATTTCCGGGAGTTTAGCCGTCCCGTGTGTCCCCGACCTTTATAGCTGTGTTTTGACACACACCACCGAATTATAGGCTACTTGGTTGTTAAGGCGTTAATTTTTGTAACTATCAGATAACACCGTAATTTTAATCTGCACCCCTCCCAGGCCTGTGCTCCATGCTACCGCATGCCGCTCGGACTGGACCTGCTCTTACTTAGGCCTACCACCTGAGCTGCGTTGTACGATAAATGAATTCAATGACTTAAAATAACCATTTTCCTTAAAAAGTCTTCCAGTGATACCAAATAAGCTAGGAATGCATTTTGGTTTAAACTGTGTTATTAACGACAGACGCAATATTAAAGAAATGTAATATCTCCCTCTTTCTTGCACAATGTTTACGTTTTGCTGGTGCTATCTTTTTTTGGAGTGCCCAATTTCAATGTTTACAACATTCCTAGCGAAAAATTTGACTGTCTTTGTTAATATAGGACGTGACCTTCTTTAATTTTTGTCGTTCATTACAAATAATTGTTGTTTTTTGTGTTCGCGCAACAAGTTTGCCACAAATCGGCAAGTGCGGACGCGGCAACTGAACATTTTATTCACTTAAAAAGAGAGGACTTTTTACTACTCCCGCAGAATTATGATGCACTGGACTGAATTCCACTGTTAGGCCAAATTTTCTTGGCTTTGAAAAATTTCTTTGTCCATTGTAATTTTAAATGAGTTCTCTGATTTTAACTGTATGTATTGTGAAAGTGTACCAAATGCTGTTAAAACTTTATTGTGAACTGAATGATTTATGTGTTAGATTAAATAATAATTCGCATATTTGCCACATGATCTACAACTTTGTGTATCGATGAAAGTAATTTCAAGTGGGTTCTCTGATTTTAACTGTGTGTAGGCCTATAGAAAATATGAAAGTGTACCAAATCCTGTTAAAATTAGAATGTAACGCTACCGAACCCAATTATTTATGTGTTGGCTTAAGTAATAGTTCGTATATTTGTCGCATTTTATACAACTTTGCAATCGACATTGAGGATATGTTCTACAGCCCTCAAAATATTCGGGCTGTCGAATTTTTTTTACGGAAGACTATATAAGTTCAAACTGTTTACTGTTTGCAAATATTTGTGAGAAGTCTGTTATCCTTTTTATAACTATACTGTTGACACTTCTGGCATATAAATAGTTGACTAGTTTCTAGTTATTTTTTATTAGGCCTATTACTAATACAGGTATTATTTCTACTGGAAATTTTAAAATGGGAAAAAATTGTTTTTAAAATAGGGACAGAAGTTAATGAATGTCGAGATAACCAGCAAACGTCGAAAAGTACAGTTAGATGCTTATTTATTTATTTATTTTTAACAGACGTATTAGTGGATCGTAACCAGTTACTTAGTGTACATAAATGGATTATAACTAGCCGAATTGTGTATTCGTGAATTACCACAAAGTAGAGGCTTTTTAAGCTGTTCATAACCTGTCCGTAGCGGCCAGGATGAGGAGCGGTGGCAGCGGCAGACACCGTCGTGGCCGGCTCGAGGTCTATTGTTTGGTGCGCTGACTGTGCCAGAGGGAAGAAATAAACACTTGCCGCGCAGAGGGAACAAATATACACTTGGCTCCCAGAGGGAAGAAATAAACAAACTGTTTAGTGAATTATATTTTAGTGTTTTATTTATTCCCTCTGTAATTATGTCCCTGAGTTTTCTCTAGACTAAATCTACCTTTTAAGTTTGGAGTGTACCAGAGGGAAGAAATAAACAGTTGCCTAGTAGAGGGAAATAATATACACTTATAATTTTAGTGGAGGGAAGAAATAAACAGTGCGAAATAAGAGGGAACAAATTACGAGGGAAGAAATAAACCCTCCCCAAAAAACTTCTTCTACTCTAGAAGAAGTCTTCAATGATTATTTCTTATGTTTATTTACTCGTCTTTTACTTGTTATAATAATCCTGGGTGAAATTATTTTTTGTAAAATTTATAATTTTGAAATCTTTATTTAGGTTTTTTCTTATTCATTGTATAGGTTTTGCTTTAAGATTCATGTACTGACTATGTAGTCTGTTGTTTCTAGCTGCGCTAGAGGCAAAGTCTTAACGACAATAAAGTGATTTTGATTTGATTCGATGATAAAACTATGCATTATTGTACATAGCCAATACAATTTTTATATATTATGTATTTACTTACAATTCTTATGTATTTAATACAATTTTTATGTATTTTACTTTACAACGACTTTTAGTTAGATAATAGAAAAAGTGTATCTTTTCAGAATAAATAGCCACAACCACTTGTGTGTTATCTATCGCAGTATGCCTACCTGCGAAGCTGATGTCGTGGCTGGTGTGGGTGCAGGTGTGGCGGTGGGAGGGCCGGCGGGGATCGCTACAGCGGGGGCCGGGGGCTGTAGCGGCTCAGTGGCCTTGATTGGCTCCAGTGGGCCGCAGCTCAGGTTGGCCGCAAACCTGGGGACAGCCGACGAGCTCCACGGTGTGAACAGCTGCACAACACACACACAGCTACATGCGAGTTACACCTACCAAGCGCTTACAACTAAAACCACTTGACAACCACCCATTGGCAGATCCATCGATGAAGTATCGGAGAATTAGTCGGGGAAGTATTGGGGGGTGGGGGGGTAAGAGATCGGGGAAGTGAAGCCCACAATTTTTTAGAAATTTGGAAAAGAAAATAAACTACAACACTCAAACCAAGATATTTATAAAAATGGTTGATAGAGATGAGTAAATAATAAAACGATTAATATAAGCATAGTTTGGAGGGGGGAATCTTACACAGAAATAACAAATGATGGGTCAAGTGGGTCAAATGATCAAATTATTGGTGAAGAAGATAAGATAGTGAGTAAAATTAAAGAAGTAATAAATAAGACATCTCACACCAACCTTATTGTGGGAGCAATACCGATTCAACACATGAGGCCTGCAGTCTGTGAATCAGTAGATTATATCAATTTTGAATTAGAATGCTTGTTGGCAAACACAAAACATGCATTTTTTCTTGCTCTCAATGAATTGCCTAGGCATATGTACACCAGGATAGGAATACATTTCAATAAGCGTGGCAAACGAGAAATAGGAAGAAGGCTTATGGACCTAGTTGCAGTAAGTGAGCCTAATGATAGGACAAGTCTGCTTGTGAACGAAAGTGAGGATTTAGCAACAGAGGTGCCGAACAATGACAATGACAATACTACAGTAGGCCTAACTGATAAGTTGATGGACCTAAATACCCGGGCTGAGGTATCAAAGTCGGAGGATGTCCTGGGGGAACGGGAACAGCTCAACCCTTTGGAACTGACAGCGTCCAGTACAGTGGAAGACTCATGCTCAGAACGGGAACAACTCAACTCTTTGGAACTGACAGCGTCCAGTACAGCGGAAGACTCATGCTCAGAACATTTTGCAGGTTTTTCTACTCCAGTTTTGCCTTTAAAATCTGATATTACAAATAGTATTATTAGAAAATTAGCTTTAGATCTTTCTGATACAACAAGTGAATCTTTTTTAGCAAATACTGTAATTCCAAAAGTAGGCCTAAGTCAAAATTTTGCAACATAACACAAATGCCTAGTTCACAGAAAACTGCCTCTTTTAAAGATGATTATATTTGGTTAATGCATATTAATATTCAGGGTGGTTTGACTTATAAAATAGACATGTTAAACATTTTTTTAGATGGTAAAAATATTGATATTGTGTGCTTAAATGAGCATTTTCTTGATGTAACTAATGTCCACCTTCTGAATAAGTTGTCAAATTACAGACTAGCGGCATATTTTTGTAGGTCTCAAGGTTTACATGGAGGCACATGCATCCTAGTAAAACCTCATTTAGCTTTTGTAGAAAGAAATGATTTAAACATTTATTTTGAGGATACTGTGTTTGAAGGATGTGCAATAGAAATACCTAACCTTAATAGTATTGTTATTTCCATTTATCGCATTCCGGATAGGATGAATATTAATACATTTTTTATTAAATTAGAGTCTTTGATTTTGTTGTTAAGGAGTGAATATAAAAAGAAGAAAATATTTATCTCTGGAGATTTTAATATAGATATATTGGAAAACTGTAAGTTCCCACTACATAAAAACTTATTTTTAAATGTATTGAGACAATTTGGTTTTACTGAGACTTTTTCAGAGCCTACTCGTGTGACTCCTACAACAAAAACTTGCATAGATAATGTGTTAGTTAATGTGAGAGTTGAACAACAGCAAACTTTGATTATGGAATTAGGAGTGTCTGATCATAGAGCTTTGTTCATTACTATAGATCACAAAAGTAGGTGTAGGGAAAATTTTGTAAATGTAACTAAAGTAGTCCGTAGTAGAGTTTTCTGTCCTGCAAACATTGACCGGTTTATTTGTGATTTAAATGAAGAACGGTGGAATATTAGTGAAAATAATTCTGTTCAGATTAATTTTAACAACTTTTTGTCTAGATTTAAGATGCTGTTTGAAAACCATTTTCCACTCAAATATTGTAAAGTAGGCCAAAATGTTTCTGCAAAAAATAATTGTAAAAAATGGGTTACTGCAGAAATAAGAGAATTAAGTGCTATAAATAGAGAACTGCAAACTTTAGTGAAGCAGTCGAATAACCCTCATTTTAAGCAATATTGTAAAGATTTCAAGAAAAATTTCAAGGCTGTTTGTGCTAGGGCAAAAAAAACATGCAAACAACAGTTTCATTGAAAAATCAGATAATAAAAGTAGAGCAGTGTGGTCAGTGGTTAACAAAGAATTAGGTCTGAAGATAAATAAGAATATTAGCTTCTCTGACATTAATTTTGAAAATAACACTTATAAAGAAGGTAATAAGATAGCTGAAATTTTTAATGATAAATTTGCTGAGGTTTCTTTGGAAAATGGTGTCCAACCGTCAATTAATGTTGCTGTAAATTTTGCAATAAAAAAACAAGGGTCCAGAGAAAATTTGCCTCTTTTTAACTTCAATCCAGTGGATGAGAACTGCATTATTAAAATCATTAAGTCCTTTAAAAACAAAAGATCATCAGGGTGGGATGAAGTTCCGTTGTTTTTGTTGAAAAAAATTGCTATCCCAATTTCAAAGCCATTAAGAAAATTAATAAACCAATCACTTTCTTGTGGAATCATTCCTTACCAATTAAAATATGCTGAAATAAAACCTTTGTTCAAAAAGGGTAGTAAATTGGATGTGGACAATTACCGTCCAGTGTCTTTGCTTCCAACATTTTCAAAGGTTTTTGAAAAGGTAGCTAATAATCAGATCATGCATTTTTTTGAAAATAACAATTTATTTGTCAAGGAACAATATGGTTTTAGGGAGAAAAAGAGTACAGTTTTAGCAATTTCTGATCTGGTGAAATGTGTGTCGGAGGGCTTGGATGGATCGCAGAGCACAGCTGGTGTGTTCTGTGATCTATCCAAGGCCTTCGACTGTGTTGTTCATAACATCCTTCTTAATAAGTTAGAAATTTATAATTTCTCTTTCTCTGCAATATCTTGGGTGAAAAGTTACCTGTCAGGACGATGCCAAAGAACTGTTATTAACAAAAATGATGCTCTTTTTAAATCAGATTGGAAAGACATGACCAGGGGTGTGCCGCAGGGTTCAATATTAGGCCCTCTCCTTTTTTTAATTTATATAAACGATTTGTCAAACAGGGTTGATTTCAATCTTTTTCTGTATGCAGATGATGCAACAGCCATTCTTAAATCAAGTAACTTTGTAGATTTACATCAAATGATTCTGAATTCACTCACTGAATTGCAAGTGTGGTTCAAGGCAAATGGACTCAAGTTAAATAGTAGTAAAACCAATATTATCAACTTTAGTACTTCTCGAAATCAGGAACCTTTTCATCAGATAACTTTTAATAATGATAATTTGCAAATAGTAGAATCCACTAAGTTTCTTGGTCTTGTAGTTGATAACAAACTAAATTGGAAAGTTTATTTTGATATTTTGACAAAAAAATTGAATTCACTTTGTTTTCAAATGTACGTCCTTCAGAATATTACTGACTTAAAAACAAGATTAATTGTGTATCATGCGTTGTTTGCATCTTCAATGCAGTATGGGATTGAACTTTGGGGTAGCAGTTCTGGTCTGTTGTCCATTTTTAAAGTACAGAAAAAATATTTGAGAATCATGACAAACTCAACTCCCAGAACATCTTGTAAAGGCTTGTTCAAAGATCTTCATATTTTAACTTTGCCCTCAATGTACATTTTTAAATGTTTGTTGTATATAAAGTCTAATTTTAATATTTTAATGGAAGAGCAACATTTTCATTGTTATGAGACTAGGAATAGAAATGACTTTCAGTTTCCAATTCATAGATTAGGTTCCTTTAAAAAACTGCCTCAATATTTTGGAAAAAAGCTTTATAATAAGTTACCAAATAGAATTAAGGATATTAAAAATTTTAATACATTTAAGAAAGAAGTTCATTCTCTGTTGCTAAACAAAGTATATTATTGTGTTAACGATTTCTTAACTGATTCTTTTTAACTGTGATATTTTGTGTGTACTTTTAAGTTTTTTGACAAAGACTGTATATCAACTTTTCTTTAGTTTAGTTATTATATCACTGACTTGTCACCTGTTTTACTAGCTGTGCTGGAATTAGAAAATGTTATGTGACCAATAAAGAATCTGAATCTGAATCTGAATCAAAACAAAAAGATTTGAAAAAACTTAATTTCAACCTGTTATGTGTATCCTCGATCATGCAACTATTGATAGAAGTAACAATGGATAATTGGAAAATAAAAGTATCACGATCACCATAAAAATGATATGTTCTCTCTTCTCTTAAAAAAATACGAAAAACTACTTTTTTATGAACAGGTTAATTTCTAAATTATTTTAACAAATATATAAATATGACAACTATGTTAGCGATTCAAGTTTACCTTGATTTAACATACAGTGGAACCTCAATATAACGAACCTGAAGGGGAATATAAAAAATTCGTAATATCAAGGTCTTCGATATACTGAGGTTCATTATATCAAGGTTATTATTTACAAACTTCTATATACTGAGGTTCACGAGAACCTTGTACTACCATTACTTACTGTATTTCCAAAAGGCCTAAAAATTGAGGAATAAATACGGGTGTAATATGATTACATAACCAACATTTTGGTTTAGCACAAAAGAATATAACAGTCCACTGTAACATTATAAATTGTTTAATGTTTATAAGTACCCTTCTATAAAATTTTTATCACGAGCTGATCAGAACAAACACTATAAAAATGGTGACTCAAAAAACTAAACAGTGCTGCAAACATAAAATTTATTTAGGCTAATAAGCATCAATCGGGGACTAGAAGTCGTTTATAACTCTTATACATACAGCAATCATGGGGTTGTCAAATTAGTACTCACAAGAATGATGTAAAATGCATTTAAACAAAATGCTAACGGCCGCCTAACGGACACTTAAGGTAATGTATGGAACAACACTAACACAATAAGTTAACTGAAAACAAGGGAAACAAGAACAGCGCTGCGAACACAAGGCACGGCAAAATGCAACGTCTGTAGAGCGACGGGTTGCAACATGAAAGAAAACGTATGAGCTCAATGATTCAACTTTTTGTTCTTTTTTAACTTCGATATGTTGAGGTTTTGTAGTCAAAACTTCGATATGTAGAGGTGGTTGGGTTGTGCATTGGTGCTCCAAAAGTTCGTTATATTGAGGTTATCCTCGCTAATCCGTCGATATATAGAGGTAGAAATAACATTAGTTTGATAGGCAGGTTCAAGGGGAATGAGAAAACTTCGTTATATCAAGGATTTCGATATATTGAGGTTCGATATATCAAGGTTCCACTGTATTACTTTGGATGATTTCAGAATAATTTCACAGCACTACAAACTTTGACTTGCTATTTTCATATCATTAATGAGCGTGTGTGAATGAGACCTTCAACATGAAGATAAAACCTTTAGGTGTGATGATTAATCAACTCACTATGTTCCTGGAGTCAATGTTGAGGGCGGTGAGCAGACGACGGTTGGAGAGCGATTCGTTCCACTGGTAGGAGAGAGCAGGGGATGACTCCAGTGGGAACAGCCGTGACCAAACAACGTCATCTTGCGTTAACAGCGCAGAGACTACTGGAGGTGTTTCAACATCCTCAGAGGGAAACACTGACACCCAGTCCTGCAAATCATCCGATTACATAGTGATATCATGTTGACTGCAATGTCACAACAAATTAATTCAGGTAATGTTTACAAAACATTGTCAACTAATATAGACTATGTTGGAAAAATAACCCTATTTGTACGTTGAGCATTGCATAATAAGTTAATCTACTTGTTTTAATAAATTTTATGCCATCCATTTTATTTTGTTAGTAATATTTTATACTTTAATCTGTCTTGGAATAACCTACTTACGAATGTAATTTTTTCATTGACTCTTTTGAAATCTATTAAAGTTTAGGCTGCCTCAAAAATATACTGAAATAGGGGAACTTTATCTAAAAAATCTTTGTCTGGTAATAAAATAATACTTTTTTACCTTACTTAAGCCTTGTTAAGCCTACATTAAACCCTAGGGGGCAGACTATGGAAACAACTTTCAATGTTTCCTTGTAGGCCTAATATATATATATATTTTTTTCAAATTAACATTTGCCTAATTGTAACTTTACTTACAGTACTTAAGATCAAAGCACATTATCAGTTACATCAGAGATTTTAAGTACGTAGGCCATATAACTAACCTGAAATTCACTTTCTGTCCTCAATTCATTATCATCCACTTTTAATGGAATGTGTGAGACGTTATCTAAACCATTACTACTTTGTGCACTGACAAACGCACAATCTGAAGATGAGAAATCCGCAAAATTAGAAAACTCATCGTCACTTTCCTCCTGATGAGAGGGAGGTAACGGTGAAGCTGCTTCTAATTTCGTTTCTTCCTCTAGTGTCTTGGAATGTTCATTGAAGTTATCACCCTGATCAGACTTAGTTGAATCGAAATTGCTAGAAAAATTTGCTTTAAAGTCATTGAAATCATCAAACTCATCATCATCACCATTCTCAAGTGAAATTTCTTCCCTGTAATCCAAATTGTCTGTGGTCGATTTTGAAGCATCTTCGTGGTTATTTTGTGGTTTTTCAGTAAAAGTCATGTCACACTGATCAGTTTTACCACATTCACTCAGAACTACCCCTTTAGGTTCCAAACTAATATCAACAGAGTTAAAACTTGAACTATCGTTGGAAGATCCAACGTCAACATTTTCAACCTTAGACACATCACATTGAGTAATACTTTCTTCATATTTACAAATATCTTCTTCTTTAACTGTAAAATTACAATTCTCAAAATGTTCAACATTTAAATTTGACTCAAAAGTAGGCCTACTAAATTCAGTGAAATTTGTCTCACTTTCTTCAATTTTCTCAGAGGTTTGCTCATTAAAGGATTGAATGTTTAAAATATTGTCCCTATTGAGTTCTTCATTATTTTGCCCTGAATCCAAAAATGGCAATTTGCTTCTTGAAACATTTTCCTCAACACTTTGTATCCTCCGAGATGATGAAAATTCAAAGTTTCCAAAATCATCATCGGACTCCTGGCCACACTCTTCTTCCCCATGACCATTGGGTAATCCGAGAATTGGAGCAGTTTCAGGGTTTACTGATGTGATAGCTTGGGAAGCACCAAGTTCACAAGCAACACCTTGAAGCCGTCCATCACAAGAGTTATGTTTGAGCGTTCTCTCGTCATCACTGTGAGGGGTGGGAGACATGCCTTCACTATCGGGGCACAGGCCTGAGTCGGTTGCTGAGTCCTGGCTGGTACTGTCTTGTTCTCCTCTTGATTTACTAGTATTCTGTTTCTCATCTTCTTTTTCTCTGTATGATATACATTCTGTAACAGAAGGTAAAGTATCAAAATTATAAAATTAAGACTAACACACATATACGTTTATTTATTTATTTAAGTGTCAAAAAAGCATTGCTTCAGTCAAAAATTTTATTTTACATGTATTTTTTTAAATTTATAAGTAATTTTGTTTAACCCTTGTTTAATTTTTTATTGGTTATGCTCACAGTACACATGTAAGCCTATCACATTTAGAATCACCCTGAGCTTTTTACAATTTACCGCTTTCGATATAATTAAACAAAGAAGCAGTGCAAGTATTCAATCAGGAGGTGGAACAGGAAGTAAAAATCCGCTTTCCAAACATCAGTCTTGCGACCGCAACTGCACTACGTATGTAATGGCACTGATAGGCCTTTTTATCGGTTATATAATTTTTTATGTACCTACAGAATTGTTAACAATATGTCTAAATTTTTTAGTAGTTGTACTGTAAATCATATGTTTTAGTAAGTGCATTGTATATTATACAGTCTACCGACCTCTTAGGGTATTATTCCTGACCTAAAGACTAGTCAAAATATCATATTTAAAATTTCCAAAACTCCATAGTTAACCATATGAAGAATTTTAAATTTAAGAACAGCCTGTTGTAGTAAGTTCAAACTTATTAGACACCTTTTTGAGGTAAAAATATAATTGAAGAAAATAATAATTTATTGACAATTCATATTTTTAAAATGGCGACTGTTTAAAATCATGATCCTTAAATGTAAAAAATTATGAAATCAGGTCATAAATAAGCAAGATAGAGCAATTTATATGAGGCTAGTGATGGCCGTACAGCTTGTCCGAAACCAGTTTGGGTTGAGACCCGTTGTAGAGCTGGCTCCGTGACCACTTTTTGCAAGGCAACCTGCTCAATGCAGGACTATTTCTATTGACTATCAATCCACCTTGCTTATTTATGAATCAATTTCCTTAATTGTTATTTCGTTGGATTTTAAATCAAATTTAAAAAAAACCATATGATCACACAAATTGTGTTACCACTACCTTATGTAGTTTTTATGCAATTTAAGGTTAACAGCTTTAAACAACCGCCATTTTGAAAGTATGCATTAGAAAAATTATTATTTGTTCTTCAATTAGACCTTTAACAAAAAAAGCTTTATGCTAAAGGCCTAGGCTATTTCAACTTTTTACAAAGAAATGTTCTTAAATTTCAAATTTGTCTTTAAAACATACAAAATGGTGGCTCTGTGGTTAAATATAGAGTTTTGGAAATTTAAATATGGCTTGTATTTAGCTTAGGAATTAATTAATAATTAAATTAAATTAAAAAAATTAAATTAAATTAATTTGGCTTGTATTTAGGGCAGGAATAATACCTGAAAAGATTGGTAGAGAGTTCAGGGACACCCTGTATATTTTTAGTAATTTTTAGGGATGCTTTATTTCCAATGACATTTTATTATACAAGTTAAACATTAAGCCTACAGTACAAGTTCCGTTTAAATTTCTTATTATCAGAAGATCTCTTGAACAAGCTCATCAATAATGTAACTTAGTGAATATAAAATAACAATTGGTCACTAAAAAGTTGGCCTATCACTAATGACCAAATCCGCTTCATGGGAATTTTTTAACATCCAAAATTGCTGTTCGGCACATTAATTTTGATGAACAAGAGTGTACAGTAGCCTAAATAGTTTTATGGCTCAAGGTAATAAAAAATTTTATTTTAAACTTGTAAAACTTAAAAAAAAAACACTCAGGGGTGTAACATTGAACACTTGGAGGGTTAAGGAAACAAAATGTCTTAATGACCCCTTTCTGAATAAGCCCCTGTCCTAAAGAAACCAACCATTGTAATCTATTTCCTCTGCAGTATTGTACAATCCAAACTCATCCTCTTCCTCTTCATCATCATCGTCAAAGGCATTCAGGGGTGGAGGGGTAGAAGAGACTAGAGGTGGAATGTTTCCAGCCATAACCTGTAAAACAACAATTCTATATTTTTTATATGATTTTTTTTATAACTGTGCCCACAAAATTAAAAACATTTATTCAGTAAAAAGATTGGGTTAACCAATGTTTTATATTTTTAAATACATCAACAAAATTAAGCAAGATTTATCAGACTGTTATATGGCTTTAAATGTGTACCATGCCGAGTTAACCATGCATAACATTTTAGGAATTGTAAAAAGACTGCTTGCCGTTAGTCTACAGAAACATCACAAAAATGCCAAAGTTGAAGGATTTTGGATCATCTTACTTTGGCAATGTTTTTGTGCAAGTACAGTAAGTACTTAAGTATAAATTACAGTACAGTAAGTATAAATTTTAAATCCATATGCAGCTCTATTTTCATTCAAAAGGGTAGTTCTCTACTATTACTAAGTTGCAAAAGTGTCATTTAGAATACGGTATAAGTTTTTTTTTTTTTTTTTAAGTTAGCCTAAACTACAACAAAATTATCTGCAGTAGTCCTACCATAACTTAGGCTTAACTTGCCAGTATTATTGTTAATGATCTTAAAAAATTTGTAAACTTATCCCTTTAAATACTGTATGACAGCCAAAGAAGGAATGTAGCAGGGTCGATTTCACGAAACTGTCTAATTTTAAGTCACCCAAATTATAAAAGAAACATAATTGACTATGTGAGTTTAAACTTAACCCATGAACAACAAGAGATTCTTTTCTATACAATTCATTTAATAAAACTATTAAATATGTTCATTGTTATTTTTTTTTATAACTTTTTGGCTCAATTTACCATTAAGGTCACGGTCTCCAGGAATGCGCTGCATAAATAAGTGACTTTGTTTACATGTTTAAAATTGTTATAGGCCTAATTACATTTAAGCACATGCACAAGGTTGTGATTAAGTTATATTAAATAAATTAGATGGTTTTAAATTAATAAGACAAATTATTTTGGTTTTATAGAAAAATGTACTTGTGTCACCAGAATTAACTCACTGAGAAAAATATTTCTTTAAATATAGAATATAGTAATTCAAATTTGTAACTTTTTAGTTTTACATATATAAATGTTCTGTAGAAATATTGGCGAACATGATCTACGCAGTTTCCTGTTTTACATTTGACTATTTTTCCCTCAAATTTACAAAAAAACTTGAGAGTTCTTTTGAGTACTGTATTATAATTATTTTCCTTCAGGTCACGCCCTTTAATTAATTTAAAAAAATAATTTATTTTGGTTTTAAAAGTATAATCATCTGTATCAGTCATAGCTAAAACTAAATACAGGATGAAAAAGGAGGTTTTTTATTTTATTTAGATAAATTACAATAAAACATAGCGGATTTACTTTCCAGTCACACTCCTTCCTGTCACTGTTCAATTACTCTATTTATAAAAAAAGACTATTGAATATAACTGATATATATTTGAGCAATTCATAACTAAAAATATAAATTATTTGAAGATTTATAGCAGTCAAATTATTACTGCCCAAATTGTTTAGAGTTGTATTATTATTGGTTTTAATTAAAGCGTGACCTGAAAGGAAACTTAGGTAAGAAATACATGGAGAGTGCATAAAAAATTAATAAATAGTAAAAATTTAGAAATGATACTCATGATGTTATTTTATACATTCAATTTACTTCTGGATTATACAAAAAAAATTATTTTTAATAACTTTTAATTTTAAGTTTTTAACCTCTGAAATTGGACAGTTTTGGGAAATCGACCCAGCAGCAATGGACAAGTTCCCACCAATTTTTTTTTTTTTTTTTTTTTTTTTTTTTTTTTTTTTTTTTTTTTTTTTTTTTTTTTTTATGAGTACCATCTTAAAACTAACTCAGCAATTATAATTTAATTTTTAATATTATAACTATTACTCTTTCCGTTTATTTTGGAAAAGTCTTTTTTGGACTTCTTTGATTAAGAAGTTTTGCTTACTTTCATATTTTTGCATAGCCTATATAATTAGTATGTAAACCTAGGAAATACACAGCCTATACTTTTTTTGTTATAGGCTATTAACAATTGTCAACATGTTAGAGACAAATAATAGTACGGTACAGTAGGCATTATATATATATATATATATATATATATATATATATATATATATATATATATATATATAGTAAATCCAAATTTTACTTTTTTTATCTTATCGCATACCTTAAAAAACTAGTCTACTAGCTACTCATTTTGTGTGCATTTACACTACTGGCATTTTTAAAGGTTTGACCGTGGGGAACGGTCCAAACCCCAGTCTTGTTACTTATCTAACATCAATTAATTGTCTGAAAGCATCATTTAATTAATAGCCCGATGACAAATGGCAACTGGCTCCAAAATCGAACCTTTAAAAAACTACTTATTCTCTGAATCCAAGCAGCAACCTTTGGATTCAAAGGCGAGCACTATAACCACTCAGATACCCAGCCAGTTTTTTTTTTTTTTCTCATATCACGCTTCTTCTCTACATTAAGTCTTCCTGGATATTAATTGTTGGCTGTGTAATTTAATATGGTAAAATAAGAGAATCCTTGTTATCTGACTCCATCTCCACCATCAATGTTTGCCATGGGCCTAGTAATATTAAACCTTACCACCAGTAACAACAAATGGAATTTTAGAATGTATTAGGGTAAACCTCCCAGTCTTTGATAGTATTAAGACATAATTTTATTTAAAAATTTATATCTCGACGACCCTTTATCATAGGAAAAATTGGGTTAGTGCATTTCATTCGTTTTTCTATTGACCATCCTTAGATACTAAATATGTATATAAAAACAAAATTAATTTTGAAACATTTAATCCAAATGCAAAGATGACACTTTGCCTAGTGTTTGATATGTAAATCCAGTGATTGATGGTTACTAACCTAGTGTTTGATAATGACACTATGACGTTTATTTTTGAAAGTTTCAGTACATTCATGAATAATGAGCAGGTATGGAAAGCTTATAAATAAACCCAAATATTCATAAGAATATGTTAGTGAAGGGTAAATTCAAGGAACACACCATTTACAAAGAATAATAGAAGTTATTATTAAAATACAATTATAATCACATTTTTACTGTAAATAAACATTAGGGATGACCTTAAAATAGAAGTTCATTGAGAATTAGGGCTATTCCTCACAAATCATTCTAGCCTACAGGCCTAAATTAAACCTACTAAGAGCCATAAAATAGGGCGGATGACGGTAAGTTTATGACTGATCTTTCACAAATCATCATCACTTTCACTTAAAACTAGAGGTTCTATATCAGAATCAATGTCATTAGCACAATTGTGATAGTAAAAAACAAGTTCATCTTCATCCTCATCACTTTCTTCAATGCCAAATGCATCCAAGTGTTTTTTTGGTATGCATTTGTAATGAAAAGTGTTTTTGCATTTGTCACACTCGATCCATCGACGTCGTACCTTCAAGATGAGTTCTGCGGAATATCTTTTGTTGCACACTTGACAGATCCAGTCTTCATCATCATCATTAACAACTTTCTTCTTGGGCACTTTGGCTTTTGGGTTCTTCTTGTTCTTTTCTCTTTTTTCTTCTCTCATCCTCTTCCTCTCTGCTTTCTTTAATTCTTCTTGCTTCTTCTTTTCTCTTTTACTTTCCTCATACTCTTGCCATTCCTTACTTGTTAGTACAGCTGGAAGTTTAACTTTAGCTCTTTTAGTTCTCTTAAGTTTTGAAGGTGTCCCAGGCCAAAAAAGTCTTTTCTTGAATGGTGAAGGAACATCTTCACCATTAGAACCAGGGGATAGCACCTTAGCAAGCCTTTCTTCCCTGGTGGATGAAGCAGAGCCATGCACTTGACTTGGGCCTGCTAGAGAATCTTGTGTATTGCATACCGGTACTTCACTGATACGTTTAGTACCTTTTGCTGGTGTCGGTGTAGTACATATTGTGTTGAGTGCAGATTTTTCAGATGTGCTGGAATTTTAAGTGTGACTTGTATTGATGGTTTAAAAATACAGTAGAACGTCGATAATTTGGATAATCAAGTTACCCGAATCATTGTAATTACCTTAAAAATAGCTTTTAAATTTAGCCTATATAGCAAAAGAACAAGAAGTGAGATCAATTTAAAACATTTTTATGTATAGTATTTTACTTATAGCCACTTTGAAATTAATAACTTAAGTAACAACTGAAATGTAACTCTGTAGGCTACGTTATAATCCACCACCGAGCGCTCTGCTGGGTCAGTAGACTGATGCCGTGACTGACTGTCGACTAGCGGGAATCGAGTTGCTTTGTAGCAGGTGTAGATTTGGCTGTGTGACCATGAACACGCCCCCTCCCCTTTCCATGATTACTCCCTTACTCCATGCTACGCAGTACTCCCCCATCCCTCAATCTCCAGTGAAAAGAATTGTGCAAGTGCTGATAGTTTATGATGTCTTAATTCCTGCTAGATAAAAATCTTGATTACTGACGTTCCAGATTTTTTATGTCCAAATAATCGACGTTTTACTGTACTTGAAACAGCCGTGGCTGAACTGGCCAAATATCTGCATTAATACTACAAAAAAACCCCACACACTGCCAATGTCTGCTAACCTAACTATATGATTGTGATTGATTCATAATAGGCCTAGCCTGAATACCAACGTACAAACAAAAGTTTGGCAGAACACTGTTCTGTACAACAATACCGTAAGTTATCTACTTGGGAGTGTTGCTTGAGGGTGTTGATGAACTCCAAGGGAAGTTCAAGAATGAATGATAAGATAGACCTACCAGTACTACTAAGGAGGTACAGTATTTGAAAATAATTGATTAGTAAAGATATATTTCTATTGTAATATGAGCGTGGTTTCAAGTTGTGCAAAAATCATGGGCAAAAGTGTATCAAGGTTACACCATACGTCCTCTTGGTCTCAGCCATATGGCCACAAGGTGGATTTTAGTCGGTAAAATCTAAAAATAAACTATGTTATATCCTTTGATATTTGTTATAATCGATACACAGAAATTCAATTCAGAGAACTTTATTTTATGCTACAAGGCCTAGTTCTTGCAGCTGGATTTGATCAACGTAATAGGCCAAGGCCTAGGCTCAGTTGAGTCATGAGGATGAGACATTTGAGTGAATTTCTGAACAGTCATAGTTCTTTATATGAATGAAAATAAGTAAACTAAATATATTTAGACCTCAAATGGTTGGTTGACCCTTATGTATTTATCCTAAGCTTACTTATTTGGATAAACTGAGTTTACAAACTGAGACAGACGACATAGTTTTTCAGACTTCATAGTGAAAATTTGATAATTCTACATGGAAATGTATAGGATCTACGGGTACTTACATTTGAAATGTGACTAGTGAGCTTAAAATAAAACTAAAAATAAAACTAATTTACAATAAAATACATGTTTTAAAATATTTAAAAAGTAATACTGATCGATTATCAACACATATTCTAGTACGAGAACAAGTCTGTTATTCTACTTGTCATCAACAGCTGACATGACATGTTCCATTGCGAGACGCCCAAAGGCAATCAGCTATCAATTTTAAATAGTACATTGGCTCAAGGCGTTAGAACAAAAAGTGTACTTTTGCTAAAACACGTAATGTAACTTTATTTATTTATTTATTTATTTATTTATTTGCATCAACGGGCAAACCATTTTACAGAAATCAAGAGAAATAAAGTAATGGCCTTATTTCTAACAATAACATAACAATGGAACGAAATCACAATATACTAAATAATCATACAATAATAATACATGCAGTAATATCATAATCAACAAAAGTTTAATGTGTTTAATGGTAACTTATGACCATTAATCATATGCATAATCAAAGGTACAACCATTGATGTTCACCAATTAAATTAAGATTATACATACCCTAGTGAAGTATCTATCTTCTTATTTCTATAAGGGTTTCGTCTGTTACGTCCCTTTATCTCTCGACCTACTGAACCGATTTTTAAGATTGAGGTGTCATTTTAAAGCTTAGGATATACCGCAGTGACGAATCGTAATTATAAAGGTCATATTGTTTCGGGCTTCACCCCCCTCGCCTTTGTTTTATTTCTAGAGGGCGCTTTGAAATTATTACAAACTTTTATTGCAAGTTCTTTAATGTGAATTGTAATTTAACAGCTGATTACCTTCAGATGAATTTAAAAGCCAGATAGTAAACAAAATAGATCTCTGTCACTTCATAATAAACATTCACGTACTGTAGGTGAGTTTTCACTCACACAGAATCATAAAATGCGCAATTTGCGCACGGGCCACCTCGTTATACTTATCCACTTTTTTCTTTCAGTCTCGACACTCTTACTTTGCTGCCTCTTACTGGGTAACTCAAGGGTCCCGTATCTTGGTCAAATTCTGTCCTCGATTTTAGAAAGCTTCATATTAAGGAAATTTAAGGTGTTTTATTTTGTGTTTGTTTTTTTTTGCGTTCTACATCAAGTTGTTGGTCGATCTCGCGCTATGACCGTCAATCCTTACAGAAAAGCACTTTATGAAGTAGCCGGGTGGTGTTTATCTATAATGAATATCTACTAATAATCCATTCAAGACAAAGATCGTCACATATACTTAGAAGATATGCGATTATATTGGAGACCAACTAACATCCAGATGGACAGGATGCAACAACACCGTTGCGTCCTACACTAATGGACTCCTCCTTTTACACTTCATCACATTATCACGACATCTGTGCTATATTACAGAACCTTCACGTACGCCGGGATTGGTCGTTAGAACAACATTGCATGGTCTTATTTCACCAAAACCACGCTTATGCTATTTTTCTTATTCTTTTTGCTTTGCAAAAGGTGGACCTGTTTAAAAATGAGCATGGGCACATAACCCGCTTATGCTATTCAAGTCCCTCCGTCGTCAGCTGCTTAGTTGCCTAAATTGTTTAGTCTCTGCATACACTAGCGCAGGTTTCGTTCTCTTACTGTGTCTGAGTTTACGTTTTACTTTTAAAGTAAATCCCATTATTAAAACCAAGCTTTTCAGTTTTTCATCAAAACCTTTCAATCACGAAAATTTTCAAAATTCGAGCCCGGAAACGATACCCAGCTACAGTTTTCATCCGGGAAACCATCTTAAGGCGTAACCCTTCTCTAAGTTTTACACCTCGGGAAAAATACGTCACAAATTCTGGCTAGCACAAAAGTTCTGGGATAGCACAACAGTATAGGGACCTAGCATACCGATTTCAGGTCCAAACGTGGCTGCAAGGTATGTATATGGCCATACATACAAACTTTCGCTCGAGGCTTAGCACGGGTCTGTAAACGACCTTATAAAACCCTTAAAACGAGGGTCCCAGTATACACATGGGTATATCTGGATAGCACAACAGTATAGGGACCTAGCATACCGATTTCAGGTCCAAACGTGGCTGCGAGGTATGTATATGGCCATACATACAAACTTTCGCTCGAGGCTTAGCACGGGTCTGTAAACGACCTTATAAAACCCTTAAAACGAGGGTCCCAGTATACACATGGGTATATCTGGATAGCACAACAGTATAGGGACCTAGCATACCGATTTCAGGTCCAAACGTGGCTGCAAGGTATGTATATGGCCATACATACAAACTTTCGCTCGAGGTTAAAATGGATGAGTTAATCTCATTATAAAACCCTTAAAACGAGGGTCCCAGTATACACATAGGTAAGTCTATGGGTAGAATAATAGTGTAGGAGAGGAAGCATACCAATTTCAAGTACATAGCTCACTGCTTGTTATGTATATGCATATGGCCATGGCCATACATAAAGTGCGAATTTTCATTCCTGATATGGGTTGGTAAAATACCTTAAATAATACCAAAAAGCCTTCATTAATCTGCCTGTAATAATTATCCATAAAAAATATGTATATATATATATATATATATATATATATATATATATATATATATATATACTCACAAATTATGGCTTTGTACACCATCTTTTAATCATGTACAATTTATTTATAAATAACTTCTTGATTAGCATTATACGTGCTGGTACTGATATTCAGGTTGAAATAATAAAACGTCTTCCAACACTACTCGATATATTTACACTTATACTGTAATTGTTTACAAGACGGTAAATATATATAAAAGATCTTATAATGGCGATCGATTTCGACCAGTCACACCGGTCATCATCAGGCCCAATCCGAGACCATTATACCATTATACTTTTTCGTTTTGAGGTCCCTAGAAGCCAAAAACACCGTTCGTTCAAATTGATATATATATATATATATATATATATATATATATATATATATATATATGTATATGTATATGTATATGTATGTGTCCGTGAACACGATAACTTTTGAACGGAACCTCCGATTTTGATGAAATTTGGTACAGGGGTGTAAGCCAGCATATACTAGATTGGGAACGGGGTTTTATGGGGTTTCAAATGGGTAAAAAATGGGTTTTCGGCCTTTTTTACTTTTACTTATGAAGTTCAACCATTTTAACTTAAACCATTTAAAAGAGCTTAAAAAACAAACAATCTAGTATCTTGAATTTTTTACCTAGCTTAAATGGTTATGGAGAAAATCCACAAAATATGTTTTCCATGTTATTCTTATGGGAAATCAAGAAAACCTTATATCTTGCTTATTTGTTGACATAACTTGATAAAATTTGGTAAATACATTCATTTAGAAGCATTTAACTTATATTTGCTTAGAAAACCCATATGGCGGCAAACCTACGTCGTACTCACTCCTATGGGGTTTATGGGGAAAATAAAAAGAACACCATAACCTGATACAGTTTAGTATGTACATTCACTAGGTAGAGTTTAACTTATATTTACCAACAAAACCCATATGGCGGCAAACCTACATAGTCTCATCCCCATGGATTTTATGGGGAAATAGAAAATATACCAAAATTCCATTTGAAATTCGCTGAGTACGCAGGTCTGCTGCGACGGGGGTATTTTATTAGGTTGGACTTGGTCTCTCCGTGAAGAGGAGTCCGCCTTTGAATTCTCTCCTACTTTGGTCCTTTTGCTCCCGTGGGCCTCTTCAGGAGTGGTGTTTTCTGATCTAGGTCTTTTTGTCCTATTATCAGAGTCCCTTCCTGGTCCCTTCGGCATTGGTTCAATTACTCTTACTACTCATGTAATGAAATGGGGCTAACCCAAGTTTTATTCTTGATTTTAAGTCTGTTCGACGTTTTATTCCTACATGATTTGAGTTTAAACCCTT
Organism: Neoaliturus tenellus; assembly: GCA_030545055.2. Lineage (NCBI taxonomy): Eukaryota > Metazoa > Arthropoda > Insecta > Hemiptera > Cicadellidae > Neoaliturus > Neoaliturus tenellus. The sequence goes on along the minus strand of CM061534.1, from coordinate 205,303,539 downwards.
CAAGTGCCAGCACCTAGTGATGTTAAGAGGGGGCTATAGTGGACGTATCTGAAACTACCTGAATATGTTTTGCAGTGTTTACAAGCATACTGAGGGCGAGAAGCAATATCTAGTAAAACACTGTGGATAAAGAAACGCTGCTGCACTTCAGCACGTCTTAGACCAAGACTCTGGTAGATGATAGTGATTTGGCCATGGAAATTAGGCTTTTAATTAATACATGCTATTCATTGAATACGTTCAAAGCTTGCGCGCCTAGCAGTTTCAGAGTTTCAGCGGCTGCCGACACAGGCTGTCAGTATTGGGTGTCTCACGGGTCAAAAATTCATTGTGCAGTGTTTCACTTGCATCAATTTTTTAGCTTTATTTTATGTTCAAAAAAACTGGGAGTACGGTAATTTTAAATGAAAGATAAAGACTTGGGACTATTTGATGTAGTTTTCAATTTTTTATATATTTTGAATCCATATCAGGTTATAATGGATCAAAGTTGATTCAATGTAATATGGATTCAAAATTTTAAAAGAATTAATAACTACATCAAATAGCGCAAGTCTTTATCTTTAATTGAAAACCCCTCACATTTTCTATCGGACTTAAAATAAACTCGGAAAATTGGAGCAGGTGAAGCACTTTATTAAAGTTTTTAACGAAAATTTTTTGTTTTGTTTTACATTTACCATCATTACTCCTAAAAAAACTGGAATTTTTAAGCTAAAAAAATACCAAAATAGTCAACTTTATATGTGGGTTCAAGTCACCTCATGGGTTAGTGCAGTGGATCTAGTGCATTAGAATAGCATTGAAAGGTATGAGCTGGGTTCAAGTCACCCTGACCAATGAGGTGACTTGAGCCCACCCATATATAAATATTTTTTAAATAGTTATAGTAACTTTAAAAAAATCATACTCCACACATTTGCAGAATAGACCAAGCCTTAGTTTCCTGTAAAAGAGTTATAAAAAAAATACTTAATACTTAATACTCTTAATACTTAATACTTAATCCTAATCCTAGTATCTTAATCAATTAGTATCTTAATAATTAATACTTAATACTTAATCCTTAATACTTAATAACTTTTATGAACAAGCAAAGTTCAAAAGTGGGCTCAAGTCACCCCGTTTTACGGTAGTCAATATTTGAACATAATCGAAAAAAAAAGTTTCAGCTTTAGTTTAACCATTTGGCCTATAAAATTTGTGTTTGTTGTAGATCTTCTTGATCCTGTACAAAGAGTTGTACTATCGCCACGTATACGCTCGTGTGCCAGGCGGTCCCACTCTTGAACAGAGGTTCGGGTCTTTCTACAACTGATCTGCTAAATTACATCCTCAGTAAGTTTTGAAGTATTAAAAAAATGAAATGTTTTGAAATATTATGCTTTTACTTATTGGTTTAGTGTTTATAAAATACTCTCAACTTTTTTTAGTTTCATAAAAGCTTTTCATTAAATGGTACTGTAGCCTAGTAAATAATATTCATTGTAACTCAGATGATTAAAATGTCTTAAATTTGAAAACTTTCAAACCTTTTTCTGCTCTGTATAATTTTGCCTAAAAAATGTAAAATATATTTGCAAATAATATGAAGTTTTTAACATTATAAAACGTGTATGTTGATTAGTTTTTACAATGAAAACATAGCCAACCCCATACAGCCTTGTAATTCGTCTGTTTTGCCACACTATTATCTGTCCGCCACAAGTTTCAAGGTCATTACACAACCACTTTCTTCCCCTCGGACCATCTCATGCAGTGCTAACTGACTGCTTTGATTCCAAGACTCATTAGTTTACATTTAGACTCACTATTTTTTACCACTTCAGAGTGATCAAGAAACGTTCCCTTCAGTTCCGTCGGACCCCCGGTGACTCAGTTTTGTTGCAGGTGCCAAGGAGCCGGTCCCGCTTGAGTTGCCCGACCAGTGGTTGTGGGAGCTAGTGGACGAGGTAGGGTTTAACTTATATTTACCAACAAAACCCATATGGCACCAAACCTACATACTCTCATCCCTATGGATTTTATGGGGAAATAGAAAATATACCAAAATTCCATTGGAAATTCACTGAGTACGCAGGTCTGCTGCGACGGGGGTATTTGTTTGATTTTATAGCTGCCTTTAATTCTGATAACTTGAAATTATTTTCTAGTGGATCACTGGTGTCTGTTATGATAGGTGTATTTAATTCGTTAGCTAGTGGGACGTGATCTGATCTGGTACAATTAGTTTCATGAAATACTCGGCCAGTAAAGCATTTTGATGGATTTCTGGTCTGCCTCTTTTGTTATTGTCTGACTTGAGTCCTTTGACTATTTTCCATGCAAAAGGCTATTAGTAGGCTATTAGGTTAAGGCCTACGGTTTATGATTTACCATGTAGACGATTTAAGGATCTTTGTTAAAAACATAAAAGATCCCACAGATGAAAACGACGCAATAAATTTAAAAATTTGAAAGAAAGAGATATTACTAACATTAAAATTAGAAAAAAGTACCAGGGAGACCGAGCTTAAGCTCGGTAAAACTATTGCTTTCGTTTCTCACACAAAGCTCGTTCGCTCCGCTCACTTGCCAAGCAGAGGGTTTTCAGCACAATGGTATGATTTTCCTAAAACCACAGGTTAAAGATGTCACACATTGGTTTATTTTATCTACAGTTATTAGCTGATTTTTGTTGAATTTAAAAATCTCCATAAGGATAACATGGGATCTTTGAAGAGCTCTAGCACGAAAACCGGATTTTTCCCAGCTATGGGACCAACTCCAATCGATTTCTGGTAGCCAAAACCCCCATATTCAATCAAAAAATCAAAAATCCTTGGAGCGAAAAAAAAACTTTGCCCGGACAAACGGAGCTTGTTTTAGAGTATAAGATACATATAACACGGGTAATCGCAGAATTACTAACGTTGGTAAGCCAAATCAAAACTCTTACTCAATAAACAGAGGTTATTTATCATCAGAATTGAAAAATATGTTAAAACTTTATGGAAACGTAAAATGCTGAAAATCGACGTATATATAACGTAGCAGACCCTGAAAGAGACAGCATAAATAGACGCTATTTACATTCTATAATACACCTAAAAAGACAAGAGATGGATTTTCTTTTTATAAATTCGTTATTAACGATATAGGTTATCCGAAAGATGAGAATAATGCTCTAAATTTGAAATACATCAAAGATCATTGTATTACACGCCAAGTTGGAGTTATAGATTGTCTTGGTAATTGTTTTGGGAATGTAAAAGATGGTTCGGCGCCATCTGATGGTGCAACAGTAGGTCAAATAAAAGAGACTTTAAAACAAGAAACATCCACTTTTGTAAAACAAGACCAAGTAGTATCGCGGCAAGGGGATGTATTTGTAAAAGGTAATGAAAATTTTTATTTATTAGAATTCCAACATAATGTTTCGGATTGCAAGGATAAAAATTTATCAAATTTGGGATGGGGTTATGATAGTAAAGATGCAGTAGTTCTATCACAAACCGTACATCTAGATCCAAATCATCACCATGAGTGTCGACAAGTTCGGACGGTAATCCCCGGATGGATTTTATTACGCAAATAATTTAAAAAGAGGTGCTGGTTTACCACAAACACCTGATGGATATTACGATATTATAAATAAACGGTTAAAAAAAATCAAAGATCCCATAGATGAAAACGATGCAATAAAACTCCTTTATCAATGGACAGATATTGGTGAAACTTAGTATATGGTTTCATATGGTCGAAATAATTTTTTTATGCTAAAAACCTAGGCCTACTTTTAGTGTTCGCCATGGCAGCATACCTACATACTCTTTCCCCATATTAATCATAAGGAGAATAGACATTTATTTCCCTATTTATGAGCATGTGATGATATTTGGTTTACAGGTTTATGTGGTCAAAATTAATATTACTAATTTGGAAATTCGCTGAGTACGCAGGTCTGCTGCGACAAGGGGTATTTTATTTATTTATTAATACAAGTAGGTTAATTAGAGTATTGTATTCTATTTCATTGAATCATGTAAATTTAATATGTATATATATATAATTCATAACATAAACATAGATATTCCAAAGTCAGTAGGAACTTGAATCATTAGTCGCAGAACTAGAACTGTTAATGCTATAAACATAAATATGTCCGTCTCCTACCTACTTGCTTTTTGGTCCTACTAAATTAATGCAATATAGGAAAGGTAATAAATATGTTTTTAAAATTGATGACTGAGAATAGTTAAAGTGGGAGTGCAACAAATTACATACTCATTTTAACATTTATTACGGTATGTAGTAAGTGGTGTGATAAGTAATTTACAATGTATATTCTTACAAAAGAATGAAACAAAGTAATTTGCATATATTTCTTTTGTTTCTGTCCACGTTTATCTTGAACTATAAACTATTCCTGATAGGTACTAACTTATACTGAAATTTCCTGAAAGAAATCACTTGACATGGTAATGAAATGTTGGCGATAAAACTGGAAACAGAATCCAATAGGAACAGAATTTTTTAGGTTTCCATGCCAAATGTTTGTGTTAAGCAATTGCCTAGCTAGGAAATAGGCTTTTTTTACCATACAACTCTAAGGGCAAATTTACTAGAAATATTTATTAGACAAATCAATTCAATAAAGTTTGGTTTAGTAATAATTTAATTTAGGACACTCAAATGTATTAGAAAAATAAAAATCATGTAGGTATAGCACTGTAAATGTTTTTATTTTGTACATACAAGATCATTTGCAACTTGTTTTAAAGACATAATAATATATTTTATTATGAGAGCAATGAAAGTACTAGCAATAAAATTTCTTGAATACTATATACAAATTAAAACCTCTTTCTACATAGTTAATATGTGTAATTCGATATATATATATATATATATATATATATATATATAATCAAAAGTAGGATGCAACAATAAAAAATAAAGTATACAAATAAATATAACCTAATACATGATTGAAGTGTAAAATTTCATAAAAACACTAAGATAGTCAACTGGCCTTAAAGTTTTTTCATCTTATAAATTCTTTCAATTTAAATGTCAAGTTGGTTGGATTAATGTCAATAGAATTATATATAAATCATCGTTTTCTTAACGGAGATTGAGGCCACTTGGGTGTTTTGATCTGGTCAATATTTGATGGGCTTGCTCCATACTTCTAAGGGATAAGACACTGGATCCAGATTTCAGCTGTCTAACTGGTTTTACTTTAAAAATGTTTTCAAACGTGTCTTGGCCATGTTCTTGACTATGTTTTACTAGAGGCTTGGTTAAATCTTTGTGGTTATGTGCAAACCTATGCCCCGTCATCCTGACACGCAATGTATTTATTTATGAGCCAATATAATCTTTTGGACACTTTTGGCACTGAATTTGATATATTATATTATTTGACTGGCATACATGTCAGACTCCCTGGTATTTTGTATATTTTGTTGGTGGCACTGCTTTTAAAGGTAGTTGACTGTTCCAGCTGATTACAAATCAAGCAACGGGGTTTTAGGCAAGGATGAGATCCTGATAGTTCATTATCTTTACTAATTTCTGCAGGAATCTTAGGTTTTGAAATTATATCTCTTAATCGGGGTGGTCTTTTGAACACTATCCTAGGAACCGACTTGAAAAGATTGTTTGTATGACTTGAACCTTCTAAAATTTTATAGGCTATGCGCATTATGTTTTTGATTTTATACAGCCCAGGGTGGTATTGGGTTATAAGTTTTGGGTCGTCATTATCAAAGTTGTTAGTCGTGTTTTGGTTTTGATTTCTTTGACCAATTTTTAGTGTATTGTCCAGTAGCTTTTTCGGATAGTGTCTTTTTATCAGCCCTTCTCTTATTTTCTCAGCATATTCTTCAAAATCATGGACTTCGCTACAAGTCTGGCAGCTCGTGCAATTAGGTTTCTTGGTATAGCTTTCTTCATGTACAGTGGGTGACAGCTTTCATATAAAAGGTATTGAAAGGTGTTGGTCGGCTTTACATTGATTCTGTGACCCAGATATCCATTTCTTAGGAATACTTCTACATCTAGATATGTTATGCATTCTGTTGAAATTTCCCAATTAAACTTTAAATTGCAGAAATTATTTAAAGAATTAAGAAATTCATTAAGTTTCTCAAAGCCGTGGGTCCAGATAATGAAAATATCGTCAATAAATCTCCACCAACATAGTGGTTTATTGTCTTGTGTCCTAAGAAACTCATCCTCAACTTTAGACATGAAAATGTTAGCATATGATGGAGCCATCCTTGTCCCCATAGCAGTCCCTTTACGTTAGATAGAATTTATCTTGGAAGCGAAAAAAGTTAGATGCGAGAATAAACTCAATTAATGTGACTAAAAAGTTTGTGCTGGGTTTGGCTTCTGACGGTCTTTTATTAAGGGATTCTTTAGCCGCTTCTATCCCATCATGGTGCTCAATGTTGGCGTATAGAGACTGGATATCAATGGTTACCAAGTGAACATTTTTGTCTAAAGGTTGAGGAAGGTTTTTAAGTTTTTCAATGAAATGGTCAGTATTTTTTTATATAAGATAGTATTTCTTTGACGAGTGGTTGGAGATGTGAGTCTACAAATGCAGATATTCGTTCTGTGGGGGAATTTATTGAAGCTACTATCGGTCTCCCAGGAGGGGGGAATTTGTTCTTATGTAACTTTGGTAGTAGGTAAAAAACTGGTGTTTGGGGGCTCTGGTTTATCATTGCCTTTATCACCTTCTCAGGGATGGATTCTTTTGGAGCATTTTTATTAATGAACTTAGATATTTTATTGTGAAAATTTATAGTCATATCTTTTTTCAGTACTTCATAAGTCATATCATCAGAAAGTTGCGAGTTTGCTTCTGTTATGTAATCAGCTTTATTTAAAATAACCGTCATATCGCCTTTATCTGCTGGTAGTATTATAATATCGTTATTATTTTTCAGACTTGACATTGCTTTGTATTCGTATTTGGTAAGGTTTTTAGATTTTGGTAAGTCATTAGGGAAATCGTGATGAGAAATATTTGATATAATTACTTTTAAAAATTGTTCCAAAGGGTGATCTGGAAGGAGTTCTGGCTCAAAATCGCTTTCTTCTTTAAACTTAGCAACAAAGTTTTCCATTGTTTCATCACAATAAGTAGAGGTTGGTTGTGTATTATCATTTAGATCATTGTTTTTGAAGTAATAACTTTGTCGTACCTTCTTAGCAAACTTAAGATCATCTGCTACCAACTGAATGTGATCAAATTTTGGAGTGGGAGCGAAATTGAGGCCTTTTTAAGTAGGCTTATTTCTTTTATTTTTTTCTTTTTATTTTTATCTTTTAAAGCGTAAGAAGATAAGTTCAAAAAATTTTCCTTGACTTCCCTGATGTCTACATTATGTTTTGAAATGTCATCTATTTGGAAAAGTTGATTCTTGGATTGGCCGCTATCTTTTAAGCTAGCTTCAAGGACTTATGGGATATTTTGCACTAGTAATGTAAGAGATGGTGGTGGCCGATCAAAAGATTGCGTCGTTGGTAGTTGTTTGGGATAAACTTTATCCTTTGATATTACAGGTGTAATACCTTCTATAGTAGTCAATAGAAGTGGGGGAGGAGGGGATGGTGTTGGATTATTTAAAGTTTTATGAGGCAAGACGTGACCACTACTTAACTCATTAGTTCCCAGATTTTCTAAGTTCTTTGATGGCAATGGCACTGAAGGAGGAGGTGGTGGATTGATTAGAGAACTTAAAAATGCTTGATGCTTTTAGAACAAAACATTACTAAAATGTTTTAAAATGTTTTAATTTACCAATTAAAAATCCCAGATAAAAAACTCAAACATTACATATATTTATTGTAGAGGAAGTATTTAGCCAGTGCCCCTTTTAAATTAACATTTATCTAAAAACACATTTTCAAATAAACCGCCGTTACTGTGAAACATTTAAAAGTGATAACAATAAGAAAAAAATCAACCAAACAACAGTTAATAAGAAAAAAATCAACCAAACAACAGTTATTTAAAATAAAAAATTTTTTAAAACCATTTTTACGAAAAACACAATCTTGAACTCTAGAATACTTATACAAGCTGACAAAGTACTCATTCTTGACAAGTAAGCAATAAATATTTTTTACAAAGTTAATTAATTCTTTAAAGATTTCCAAAAAGCTCAAAGAAAACAATAAAAATGCTTTAAAAATATGATTTACATAAAAAATTCAAAAATATATAATTTTCAGAAATTACCTAAAACTATTAATAAAAACTGAGTACATATAAAATCAATTTCTTACTCATCATTTTACATTCAAACCATTAAAACAAAGTAAACAAAATCTTACAGACTCATCTCTCAAAATCTTTGCACAAATTTATACAAATCCTCATAAATAATTGAAAACTGCTATTAATAAAATTTGAGTACATATAAAATCAATTACTCACTGATCATTTTACACTCAAACGATTAAAACAAATTAAAAAAAAATCTTATACACTCAACTCTCATAAATTTTCACATATAGACACACATTTAAAGGAAAAATTGATTTGGGCCCAAATCTTTATGAAAAAAAACAAAAATATGATAAAATTGGTAATCCTCCTCTATTTTATAGTAAACAAACTCTCTTTGTGAAAAATTCTCAAATCAAATTTTCCATGAATCTATACTTATTTAATACGCTAAGGGGTTTTTTGTCTTGAGAACTCCTACTACAATTTTCAACCGATTTTCAAGTTTTTGGTGTCGTTTGATAGGGCTTGGTCTGCAGTTGTTTTCGCCAAAAACTGATGAGAATCTGACGGAAAATAAAGGCGTTATCCACCATTGAAATCTCAAATTTCCCATTTAAATAACATTGGGATTAAATAAAGCATTTTAAACATCTGTTAATAATCAGCTGTAAATACGTGTAGTTTTGGTGATTGCATATATTCACATTATTGGATTGGTCGGACGTCAATTATTTAGAGATAAAAGTAACATTTGTATTGTATTCAAATAAATTGCTCGATTTCGAGCAACACGTTTACTAGTATTATTAAACAGAAGATGTCCATTTATAATTTACATAGACAAATGTTAGTAAAAGTGTGAAATATTATTCACTTTGATTATCATGGAGAAAAGACACCTCGACACTTTTAATAATTACAAGAGAGGAACAAACAATAAACATTTTATTTTTAACTAAACCCTGGATATACAATGTTGTCTAATAATTGTTAAAACATCAAAACTTTACTTTCATTTTTACTCTTGTTTTTCTCTTTCACCAAAAGCACATGGCTTTGTTTACATTTTAAATTAACAGCTGACAGACGATTTAATACATTATTTACAATAGTTAAATATTTCATAGAAACAGTCCAAATGAAAATTCCCCACATACTCCCACCTTTGCAATTTTTTACTTTGCCAAAAAATTGCAAACTCAAAGAAAAAAATTAAAAACAAAAACTATTTACAGATTGAGTCTTTGTGGGATTTTAAACTTTCTTCCACTTCTTGAATGTGTCACATCCACTTTGGAAAGATTTTCCTTTCCTGTTGGCCGTATTTCAGTTTTAATCTTTTCTTTATTTTTTCTTCTTATGGTATCGATCTCTCCGCTCTTGATTTCTAGAGGGTAAAGTCTTTGAACTGGCCGATTAAACTCTCCACTTGCTGTTTTCAAACGAACTACTCTTGTGTTTCCATCCCGTCCTTCATATATTTCTTTCACAAGTGCAAGCGGCCATGATATTCTCTTTAAATTTTTCATTTCCACTAATACTACATCACCAATATTTACACTGTGTCTTTTTGAACCTCCGTAGTTGAATAGCATTCCCAAGTACTCTTTCTTAAATCTTGATCGAAGTCCCTCTCTCAGCTTTTGGATGTATCGCCATCTTTTGGTTAAACTTGCTTGATCAACCTGGTCAATATCGACGACTTCATTTGTTCCCAAACTTTGCAGAAATGTTGCAGGACTCAAAGGTATAAGGTCCTCATTGTCACTTGATACATAAGTCAATGGCCGTGCATTTAGAACCGATTCACAATCACACAACACTGTACTCAATTTTTCATAATATTCCTCAATTCCTCCAGGCGGCAGAGGGTGGGTTGAACTTCCAGGTTATTTTATTAACTGAGGACTCCTTTTGAATGTCATCCCAGTTTAGTCTGTTAAATGCTTTATTAATTCTCTCCGGTATGTGTTTTTCGTGATGGTTTCTATCATGACTTAAAATTAAATTAATGAGTTACACATCACATTTATTTTTTTTCTCAAAAAAAGTATATTTCGGTCTATTATCATAAACCATCTTCAGCTTATCAACAAAACTAGATAACAAACAGTTCTAAAATCTAAACCTATTTTAAATTAATGGTGTTTAATATAGTAATTATCTAGTCAATTTAAATTTACAATCTAACCACTAAGGTAGCTAAATTTTAACATGTGATTAGTTGTCAATTTGTGTTCATGTCTGTTTATTATCTAGTTTTGTTGATAAGCTGAAGATGGTTTATGATAATAGACCGAAATATACTTTTTTTGAAAAAAATAAATGTGATGTGTAACTCATTAATTTAATTTTAAGTCTGTTAAATGCGTTAGAAGCTCCATGGAAATTATTCCTATTATCTGAGTACATCACGGAAGGTCGACCTCTTCTAGCGATAAATCTTCGTAGTGCTTGGAGGAAAGAATCTGTACTTAATGATCTGATTAGTTCAATGTGTACAGCTCTATAGACGGCACATGTGAAAATAACAATCCATGCTTTCTCACCTGATTTTAGGAATAACGGTCCAGCCAAGTCAACGCCTGTTACCTCAAAAACTTTTGCATCTTTTATTCTATCTTTGGGCAGTGGGGCAAATGGTACAGAAATCGACTTTGCTCTGTGTCTTTTACAGTGCACACATTTTGACAAAACTGACTTGACTGTTTTTCTTCCGTCCAAAATCCAAAACTGTTCCCTTAATATGTTAAGAAGAATTTGTACTCCTGCATGTTGGTTTTTTATGTGGTAGTGTCTAATCAGCTTGTACACTAAAGAGTGACTTGAGGGCAACAAAACTGGACATTTGAATTCTTCATTGTCCTCGCCCAAAATTAATCTTGACTTTACATGAAGGATTCCTTGGTTGTCCTCAAAGATTTGAAGTTTTTTCAGTGATTTGTCTTTTCCTTCTGAGAAACTTTCTTTTTGGATTAGACTGATTAACTTCTTCTCTGCATTCACAATTTCTTCGCCTGTCAGCTCGCCATTTCTTCTTTCTGTCTCAGCACCCTTTATATTGTTTGCAAACCTCAAAATCATTCGTACATCGGCAGTGCTGTGAGTGAGTGGTTGTCCTGTGTAGTTCTAAAATCACCTGGTTACTCTCCTCATCCTCATCACGGTTTTGGGTATTGTAGCCTACTATGTGATTTCCTTTTTACAATTTCTTGTTTTGTTTAAATATAAGCTTATTCCTTAGTTTATTCTTACACACTAGTATAATTTCCTTTATTTATTAATAAGTTTAACACGACACAGCAGGTCACGGCTGGTCCTGACATGTCGTCAGGTCCAGCCGAACATGTCCATGTGGACGAGCAAATACGAGCAAATACAATACTTCAGTCCCACCCGACAAAAAGAGTCAACATGCCAGATCATAAGATCAGCTTTATGCAGTGGAACTGTAGATCTCTCAGACCTAAATGGTCCGAGATCACAAATTACCTGACTAAAAATCAAATATACGTAGGAATTTTCCAAGAAACCTGGCTTAGTAATAAGTATAAAATATCAGACAATAATTATGATATATTGAGTGTTAACAGATTTGATGGTTATGGTGGCGTGGCAACCATAATCCATAAATCAATAGCATATGAAAAAATTAGTGAATATAATGACCACAGAACGCAATTGTTAGCTATAAAGCTTACAAACCTCAACAGGCCTATATATATTTATAATATTTATTGTGCAGATGGTAAAATAGATTATAAATTCTGGAATGACTATTTATTCAGCCATGATATAGGCTGCTCACTAATATGTGGTGACATGAATGCACACCATCCCTATTGGTTTTGCCAAAATGCAAACTTCAGGGGAAATGATATATTTAGAGAATATAATAAATCCCAATATATACTTATAAATGATAGAACTAATACAACTATTCCAAACATGTTTCATAGACAATCAGTTATTGACCTAACTATCACACCAGAATTACATGCCTACCTCAAGAAATGGCAAGTCATTAATGACCCCATGGGTAGCAATCACTTCCCAATTATCATAGAATTTGAATTTAATAATTATTCTTACATTATAAATAATATGGGCCAACCTAGGAGAAACATGAAAAAAGCAAACTGGGAGTTATACAAAAAAACTATCAAAAACAATATACATGAAATCCAAAACCTACCTTCAGACAATCAGTATGATCACCTTCTTCGGCTAATCCAAGATGCCGCTGAAAAGGCTATCCCAAATATTTAGGTACAAACTATGAAAACCAATTTCAAACCGAAATCATGGTGGACAGAACAATGTTCAGAAGCAGTGGCACAAAGAAGACTAGCATTTAAGAAGTTCCGGCTAAACATGACCCCCTCCAACTATCAAACATATCAAGCAGCCCAACTCAAAGCCAGGGAAATAATAAATAATGCTAAGAAAAAAAGGTTGGGAAGACCTATGTCAACAAATAGGTAGTAAATCAAATACAACATATGCATGGAACATTGTTAAAAAATTAAAAAATCCTGGAAAGACACCTACGAAATCAGAAATGACAGACAATTATGAACTAACTAATAAATTCATGCAATACGTTGTACCCGACTATGTACCACTGCAATCAGAGTTAAGTCCACCAAAAATTATTAGAAAACATCATCCGTTAGAATCTGATTTTAACATCAAAGAACTAAATAAGTCTATTAACGCCAAGAAAAAAGATACTTCACCTGGAGCAGATAATATAACATATAACATGATTAAAAAACTCCCAGAAGAAGCCTTGTGCATTTTACTAAATATTTACAATAATATATGGAATGATAGGATTATCATGCCAAATAGCTGGAAACAAATAAGAATTATTGCTCTCTTGAAACCAGGTAAAGATAAGGAAAAAGAAAACTCATATAGACCAATATCTCTTATCTCATGTTTTATTAACCCATTTAATGCCAAATTATTTCTATTAAATTTAGTGCGGTGGCGTAGTGCTGCGCTCTCGTAGCGAACTCGCATACCCACAGCCCACTGTCTGCCCCGCTAGGGGCGCGCACTGTTCATAACCCTAATTCTCGTGTCTAGGCTGCCGGTCGTGATAGCTCAGATGACTAAGGCGTAGGCATCCTTGGCCAGGATGTCTGCGTCGGCGCGGGTTCGAATCCGCTCACGACCAAACCCTGACCTGGTGGTGCAACTCTTAAAGGGTTAGCCGATCTGTGGTAACGTTGGTGGGAGGGCCCACGTTAAATAAACGGTGGCAGGCTTGCGTGGAAGTTGACGGGATCGGTTGATTCTTTGAGAGTTGCACCTTGGTCAACACTGATTTTGCTACTTTTTACTACTGTTAACTGTGTGTGTGCCATTACGGTTTTTAAATACGAAAGATAATCATATTTTCAATTCAAAATGTCAATTAAATTCATTCTAATGATGCCATATAACATTTTACTCCAGTCTTAATTCTAAGTGTCCCAGATGGGAACCATGGGCCTTAATGGGTTAAAATAATGAATACAATGGTCAAAAATAGGCTAAGTTGGTTTATTGAAAAACACAATATTATACCGCACACCCAATATGCCTTTCAAAAGGGAACAGGCTGTGCTGATTACCTGCTACATCTAATGACTCAAATTCAAACGGCACTTACATACAATGAAACCACAATATTAACATCCTTAGACATATCAAGTGCGTATGATAATGTACACTTACCTTCATTATGGACAAAAATGTACATCAAAGGCATTCCAACCAAATTTATAATACACTGTCATAAATGGCTGGTAGATAGAAAACTTAGTATCACATTTCCAAACCATTATATCTCCAGGACCACATGTAAAGGAATACCTCAGGGCAGTGTATTAAGCCCTTTACTTTTCTGTATATACATATCTGATATTAATCTATGTCTACCCAAACAGGTAAACTCATTACAATATGCGGATGATGTGACAATAATTACATCTGGCAAACATTTCAATGAAATACATCAATACACACAAATTGCACTAGACAACATAAGCCAAGAATTTCAGACATTACAATTAGATTTAAACCCAAACAAAAGCATAATAACAATTTTTACACGGAAAAGATCCAATAAAGGAGTAAACAGTGAATTTACACTAAATGGCCAAGCAATCAAAATAGCTGAAAGTGTTAAGCTCTTAGGTATTATAATTGACAATAAATTAACATACAAAGACCACATAGAACAGCTACATATTCAATGCTTAAGAGATCTTAATATATTAAAAATGTTAGCATGCAACAGAAACGGTGCAAACCCTGATTTCATTCTCAGAATATATAAAGCTTTAATCAGATCTAAGATGGATTACGGCTCATTTCTGTATGGTCACATATCAAACAAAGTACTAAACAAACTTGAGATGGTACAGAACCAAGCCATGAGAATTGCAACAGGAGCTTTTAAAACTACACCAACTGTAGGCCTACAAATGGAATGTGCAATACCCTCTCTCAATTTGAGGAGAACAGACCTTGCTGAGAGACTAGTACACAAAATCCTGTCAAAGCCAAATAATAACAATAACTATCAGAGCTTGTTGTATCTTAATATGCTGACAGAAAATTATTCCTTCTGGAATAAAAAGAAAAAACCTTTATATGTTAAACCTATCAACATGATACAAACCATTAATCCTATTGATCAGGATTATATTGAACCCATAACTCCCCATGAACTAAGATTGCCCATAGAGCTGTTAAAAATCGATTTGCAATGCAATCTCTCTGTAAATGATACAATTATTGGTAAAAAGGCTGATAACATAGTTCTACAACAACACTGGCTTGAGATGGTTGACATAACCTACAAAAACAAACTCATGATTTTTACCGATGGCTCCAAGACTGCTGAAGGCACAGGCGCTGCCATCTATATTCCGTGTCATGACATTAGGCGGAAATATAAACTCAATAAACATGTATCTAGTTATGTAGCAGAAATGTATGCTATATACTAAGCGGTACAATACTCAGCCAATTGTGTTATGAAAGACATAGTGATATGCTCGGACTGCCAATCTGTTATCAAGGCCCTAGAAAATATAGCAACTGGAAACGACTCAAATATCAAAGACATAGAATTTAATATAATAGGAGAGATGATACAGAACAAAAAGAGGTATTTTATCCAATGGATCCCTGGCCATGTAGGAATAAAAGAAAATGAAATAGTAGACAAACTAGCAAAAGATGCCATTTCGGATGAAATATTTGCAGATGAATTTTACTTGACCAAAGCTGATTTCAAAACACTGCAGAAAAAACGAAATACAGACACAATGAATGAACTATATCAATGCAATAATAAAGCACAATGGTACAAAAAAATTAAACAAGGCTACACCAGTACACCATGGTTCAAAGGAATCTATATGAGCAGAAACTGCATCGTAAATTTGTGTAGACTTAGATTTGGTCATGCGAACATCAATGCATGTCTATATAGAATAAAAAGATATTTTACCCCGTTATGTTTGAATTGCTCACTAGGTAATCACGAAACTTTGGAACACATTTTTATATTCTGCCCAAAATACACATACGAAAGAGACAAATACCTAATAAAAACCAAGAAAATCCGCAACAATTTTGGTAAAAGCTTAAACGAAATACTTGGCACTGAAGACCTTGAAATATATTCAGAACTGAATTTTTTCCTTTACGCAATCAAAAGAAAATTATAAAATAGAAAGAACAGACACACACACTTTTGTCACATAAATGTTATTCCAATCCTGGGTGCTTCTTTCCGTGGCCTACCTTTTTCGGGTTAGGACATTGCCTGATCGGCCCCAGGCAGAGAAGATGATCCAAATACCCACCCATCCTATACTTCCGTCACACCCAATATAGTCCTTAGAACTTTCCTTCTATCAAATAATACAAAATCACATTAAAGTGCACATAAATGTCTGTAACTAACAATCTAATTATTGTTTCCAATCTGTGTTTATAGAATCCACGAAACCAACTAACAATTAAAAGGACAACCACTTAGTAACTGAAAACAAAACCAAAGTGAACATCGGAGCCTCATGGTTTAATACCAGGCCGCCAAATTTTTGGCAAGAAAAAAAAACCTCAAAATCCATGCAAAGGTTCGTAGAATCTTTGTATATGCTGAAAATCTTTCAAAGTGAGAGAGGAAGTTACTTTTACAGTTATTTGTAGCTGAGATCACAGATTTTCTTTTTTCTTTATTGACATCTTGTTCCGGAACCTCAAACTGATTTTGTGGCCAGCTTTCCTCACGTTGATAAAGCCACTGTGGACCCTCCCACCATTTACTTTTACATAAACTGTTCACATTACATCCTCTTGAAGGTAGGTCCGCAGGGTTCATATGGCCTGGTACATGATGCCAATCTTCTGGATTACTGTTCTCCCTAATTTCTCTGCATCTGTTTGCAACAAATGTGCTCCAATCATCTTTTCTATTAATCCAAGTTAAAACTACTGTAGAATCTGTCCAAAAGTAAACCTTACAGTTTGTTATCCACAGTGCTTCTTGAACCTGTTTATAAAGTCGTGTAGCAATCAAGGCAGCAAGAAGTTCTAGTCGTGGTACTGTAATTTCTTTGCAAGGAGCAATCCTCGATTTTGCACTCACTAATCTCATAGATATCTGACCTTCTGCTTCCGTACGCAGAAAAATACAAGTTGCGTAGGCTGTTTTGCTAGCATCTGAAAAGACATGCAGTAAACATTCTCCAGCATCGATTAAACCATCGCATAATCTTCTCGGAATGGAACACCCGTTTAAAAGATGTATCTCGGTCATCCACTGGTTGAAAGGTTTTGTAATCTCCTGAGGCAACGGAGTATCCCAACCAACTTTCATTTTCCACGTTTCTTGTAACAGAAGTTTTGGCACGAGACTAACAGGGCAGGTAAAACCTATAGGATCAAATATGGACTGGGATACTGATAACAGCACTCTCCTTGTGACTGGTGTTGTAGTTATATTAACAGGCTTGACATTACATGAAAGTATATCATTTTGTGGGTCCCACATTAGGCCTAGAACTGATGTCAACTGGTTATTATCATCATTACACATGCCTGAATAAACCCAATATCGTAAATCAAACTTACCCATCATCAAAAGGGTTTTTGACTCTTCAATAAAACCGGCCAATTCATCTTCACTTCCTACGCTGGCACGCAGTTGTCGACGTAGAATGATTCTTTGAGTTTTTCAGCGGTGCTTCTCAACTCTTCTGGTGCATTTTCTAATACATGTTTTATTACAGCTCCCAACAAAAATGGACTAGATTTCAGACCAAAAACAACCCGGCAATGACGATAGGTTTAGGTTTCCCCATGATCTTCGTCCTTCCACCAAAGAAACTTAAGAAAATCTCGGTCCTTTTCTTGTATGCCAATCTGAAGGAATGCTTTAGCAATATCAGCCGAAACACCGATTTCCCGAAGTCGGAAGCGTAACAGTATGTTGGGAATTACTTCAATTAAATTTGGTCCCTTTACTAAACAATCGTTCAGAGAATTTCCATTTTTGTCCTTCGCAGAAGCGTCGAATACAGGCCGAACCTTAGTTGTACTACTGCTTGTTTTGACAACTGGATGATGGGGCACAGGACCAGAAACCTATTAGCCATTTTGATGAGCGTTCTAATTATAATCTACGTATACTAAATTAATTGCAAGGTGAATTTACTAATAATCAACTGTATCTAGAAAACTAACCCATCCTATACTTAATGCTTAAATCCTGAAATGACATGTGTAGGCTAGGCACCGAGACCGCCCTGTACAGAGCAAGTTATAGCCTTGATTGATTGGTTAAATAATAAATTTACTTGAGATTAATTAATAATTATCATCCCCCACAACCTACATCCCCAGGGACCTCACGGTCCCCCTTAATATTTTCTACTTAGCTGCTCATTTTGCCCGCGATGCTCCCGAATCCCGAAAATGTAGTTCTCTTCTTGATGGCATGCGTGAGAGAGAGAGAGAGCCTCAGAATCTTTCGACTCCGCGAACCGATTCGAGAACGTTCTAGAAAGAGGCTGTCGGATACCGCCACTGTGGCCAGTGTCTCGACAATCGCTACTATATGGAGTGCTGGCGGCACGAGCCGTCACAGCCAAACTCCCTTCTCGGAAAGAATTTGCACCGCGACTTGTGGGGTGAAGGCAGGAATGGTGGAGGTGCGGGAGGTGTGATTCCATAGAATCCTTGCTTTGGTTTTGATTTGAAAAAAAAAGATGGGACGCGCCATCTCATCACCGGGCGGTGGATCACGGGGTCGAAAGGGCGGCGGAGCCCTAGACCGTGTTTGGGAGAGACCCTCAGGAACCCGCGTTCGGTGATGGGTGGTAATCCACGCTGGGATCCCTGTGGTGCCAACTCGTTCGAACCGAAAAAGATGGAGACGAACTCCTTTGAATATTGCGGAATTGGACATTGACATTGCCCGGACTCCTCCCCCCCCCCTTAAAAGAGGTAGGGACCGGGGTTGGAAGAGGCTTCCAGGATTGCCGATAATTTACAAAGGTGAGTGGATTGAAATGCCGGTAATCTGCAAAGGCGAGTAAATGGAAATGGCGATAATCTGCACGCACATCCTAGTTCTTGTTTTTTTCTTTATGAGCTTATCCATACATGGTTGATGCTCCTACTGGGGTGCTCTATCCGCTGTCGCACCTTCTTGCCGGCCAGAAGTGTTGATGACAAGGTGCCCCATTGTAGGGGAGGCAGATGTTGATGTTGGATGCCAGTCCGGGCAGTGTAGGACTCAAGACCACACGCAGCAAGTGCAGGCAGGTAGGTGGCAGAAAGGGCCCGGTGGTTATGGGCGTGCCTGGCAGATGGTCGGCCGCTACCGCACTGAGGACTTTCAGACTGGGCGGGAGGTGTCACTCGTGTAAGTCGTAGACCCAGCGGCTGAGATGGTGGTGATAAGGCTGGTGACGATGCGTGGTCGATGATGGAGTCTCAGGGGCCGGAGATCAGGCATCCCCACGACATCTGAAGTCCCATGTCATCAGTGTCTCTTCACAACGGTGTCTGCATGTGTGAAAGGTGTGATCGACTGCCTTAAGTTGCTGGGATCGGGTCCATCACCATCTTAGTTTAGCTTTTTCATACATTTCTTTGGTTGAAATATTGCTTCTATATGTTTTTTCCTTCATTTATTTTTGGTCTATGGATGATTGTGCAGATTACAAAATCGCGGAAAAGGGTACGCTTCAAGTAAAACCCTGAAGGGGTGATCGAGTGTGGCAATCCTGACTCAGTCGGATCAGGTGGTGACTGTGGAGTAGAGGAAAAGAAAAAAAATTCAACGAGGAAATGTTCGGGAATGTCAATGCCGTTTAAAACTGGGAATCGCAAGCAAGAGCCAACCGGGGCCGATAACCGTCGAAATGCTGCGCGTAGCACCACGTTGAGTTGGGCAGGATCTCCAGTGTGGGTGGTTTTCGTTTGGTTCCATGAGAAATTTGACGAGTTTGAGGTTTGAGGATAGGATGGGTTCTAGGATAACGAAAATTTCCTTGAAGGCGGAAACGCAAAAAAGGCAAACACGAATGCCGAATACAAACAATCGCTTTCAAATCGCTCTCAATTCCGCAGCCCACGAGAGTACCCTCAATTCACCATCCCGCCTTTTCCTCGGTAGAACTCTCCACCATCCTTTAGAACTCCATTGGAATCTTGATACCTTGGTCGACCAGAATGGCCCATCACCCTCCCTTCAGGAGGAGTAGGAACAAGCCATCGAGAGTCTTCGAAAGGCCCGTGCCAAAAGGGAAAGGATATATAATAGGGATAGGACCACCACCTTCAAGCCCGGAGATTGGGTAATGTATAAATTGCACCCCCTGAGCAAGAAAATTGACAATGTCAATCAAAAGTTGTTGCCCCTTTGGTCCAAGACTTGTGTAATAGAGACCTTCGTCTCGCCTGTGACTGTATGCTCGACCCCACCAATGGAAAATTCATACGACAAGCCCACACAACAGCCAATCTTCTATTGAATAATGTTTTTTTCTATTTTCGGTCCACCAAAGTACTTAGTTTCTGATAACGTCTCCGGCTTCCGTTCCAGAATTATTCAACAGCTGTGTCTGGATTTGGGCATTCAACACATTTTCACTAGCCCATATTACCCAAACCCCTCCCATGCTGAGAGAGTAAATAAACAAATTAAGGTGGCCATCCGTATTTTCCATAGTAAGCACCAACAGTTTTGGGATTAGCACCTTCACTGGTTTCAAATCGCTCTCAATTCCGTCTCTGGGTAGTACCCTCAGTGTGTCCCTTCACATACGTTAACTAGGTTCAGTCAATAAATCACGTAATTCCCAGGCATCTCACTTCACGGTTTAAACCTCAATCCTCACCCATTTCCATAGTCACCCTTCAGTTAATCACCTACAACCTAGAGATGGCCAGTCAGCCGGTTCATGTTGTTGCTCGAGCTCAGTAGTCTATCACTTCAGCTTCCCAATAGTTTCACACTAGCTCAATACCACCATAGGTCCACTGTCGACATATCCCAACACCCATTACCCATAGTTAACCGACATATTTTCGTCTCAACCTATCATGAATGTTTCCCAGAGTAACTTCATAAATATTGTGAGTTACATGGTTAACCTGAACCCCTCCAAAAAGACTATGACTATAAGTTTCTTCACCTACCTTTGTTAAATTTAGTTCATCAATACAATTCTTAGTTATGTAGGATAGCTGGGATCCAGTGTCAAGTAAGACACGAACAAACTTAGTCTTACCTTCAATTGTGTGGACTTTTACGACCAATGTTTGCAGATAACATTGTCCACCTTGGGTAAATAATACACTTGTATCCTCAGATTTAAGGCTACCATATTACTTTTGTTTGGTTTTGCATCAGTTGCTTGTTTGACTTCAACATCATCACACTTAAGATTTGGACACATGATAGTGTGATGTCTTTTCCTACATAAGAGACATTATACAAAACTTCAACAAACTATAGCACTATGACCTAGCTTCAAACATACAAAACAACCTCCAGACTTTTTTAGCTGTTCCCCTTTCTTATCTACCGACCAATCAAAGACAGATCCACACTCAGCAGTCAGGTGTGAAGACTTACCACAAAACAAGCAAGTTGCATTTGAACTTTTGCTGTGGGCCACCATTGCAGCAGCTGTGGGCTGACTTGCCTGTGGACTCATTGATTTGCGAGAACGGTTAGTACTATTAGTCTGTTTAAATTCCCCCTTGGTCTGAGAAAATCCACCACGAGCAAGCTTAATCCGGTCTTCACTTTCTACTTCTGTCTTAAGAAATTCTAGGAGAGAGTTGAGATAATTTACAGACTAATTACATTACCGTCACCAGTCAAAGTTGGCCGCTGCGAAGTTCGATGTCTCTCCCAGGCTTGTAGTACTGGTACTGGAAGGGCTGACTCCACTAGAGGAAACAGCATTGCTGCATACTTTTCTGAGGTGACTCCAAGAGATTCTAGGGCATGCAGTTTTGTTAATATCTTGTCATATAACCGACTTAAATTTAGCTGGTCTTTCTTATTTTGTTGGTCTAATACCAAACTGAGGAGATCTCTTACGTATACTTCAATAAGCAATTCGTCCCTTGCAAACCTATTCTTAAGGACATCAATGGCCTTTTGATAATTGTCCTTCGATGGAGGGTAACTATCAACTAATTCCCTAGCTGGACTGTTTGGTACTGTGGATTGCAATAAGTACTGAAATTTATCTTCGGGTTCTAGCTTATGGTCTTCATGAATTTTACGGAATTGTCCCCAAAAAGACAACCAGTTTCTTAAATTTCCATCAAAGGCATTTATCTCTAATTTAGGAAGACGGAAGTTTTTCTTGTCGGATGTCTGGTTAGGGCTAACAGTCTGTTTCTGATCTGATTCGTTAAATATAGGTTTGTTAATCAGATCCTCAAATTTTACATTTAGACCTAACCATTTATCTCTATATGATTCACAAGAATCAAACTCATCGGCCAGAGCATTTTCTAATTCGTCATCTCTTAAATTACCTTTGATAATTGCCTCACTCACCTGAGTGTCCAGATCAAATAGTCTATTAGCTTTGTCTTCAATACTTTTCAAAGCTACTTTCAATTCCTGTTTTGACGTAGTATCTTGATCCAGGGCTTCTAATTCGTTACAAGTTTTTGTGAATAATCTTCTGACTTGGTTCCGCTTCAACTTCAAGCTATCTAACTCCATGTCTTGTTGATATTTTAGTCCTAGTCCACGGTCGCCACTATTTTAACTATGTGAAATATTATTCACTTTGATTATCATGGAGAAAAGACACCTCGACACTTTTAATAATTACAAGAGAGGAACAAACAATAAACATTTTATTTTTAACTAAACCCTGGATAATGTTGTCTAATAATTGTTAAAACATCAAAACTTTACTTTCATTTTTACTCTTGTTTTTCTCTTTCACCAAAAGCACATGGCTTTGTTTACATTTTAAATTAACAGCTGACAGCTGATTTAATACATTATTTACAATAGTTAAATATTTCATAGAAACAGTCCAAATGAAAATTCCCCACAAAAAGCAATGAATACAAAAACGTAAAAAGCGTCCCTAGTCATGCATTCCACACGTAGCATATCGGCAAGCATCAAAACCCATGCGTCAGCAAGGTCGTCAGCAGCCAGTTCATCAGCCTAAGACTCAGCAGTTCTGACCTGAAAACAGATGTCTCAACAAAAAATTCTCTGGTCTGTTCGTTCAACTGGTCTTCCTAACATTCTCCCAACATAGTGACATACTTAAATGATAAAATAAACAACTCCATAGTTTTAACCAAGTACCATTCCTGAAACATATAAATACAGAAATCCCCAAAATTTAATGCTCTAAGATCTATTCTAAACTTAAACAATAAAACTCCTTCCTTATACATCACCCAAAGCAATCAAACTCTCTCCTCACACATCATTAGATAAAACATAAAACTCCAGCGCTGACCTAAAAACTCAATTAGTCTGCATTTTAAAATTTCTCTTGAAAAATACAGCCTAAAAACTCTGGCTATCACTGTACCTAAATCTCAAAACAAATCATTTCTATAAGAGGGGAAAAACATACTCAACTTCAGCATCAACCTGCTTTCTCAGCCTGAAACATAGGCATACATAAAAAATAACAATACTTCCTCCTTACATTACTTTCTTGACCTCACCTGAAACCCAAACAATCAATAATTAATAATTAAATAAACAATATTAATCCAGTTCCCCCCTTACATAAGGGTCAACATTGCTTTTGTTCTTAAGTCAATACAGTTTTACCATTGATGTGATACACTAAGATAAATAGACTTCTGATAGCATATGTGTTTGAAACAAATTTACAGTGGCGTGATCTTCCACAGCAAACATGAAATACAAGTGATTTTACGAAGTAAATCAGTACTATCACCCTTCTTGACCAAGGATGGAACATTTTTAATTTAGGTTTATATTTAAGTTATGAAGACATGCTTTTACACCACTAGACATGCTTTTTTAGATGTAAAGCTAGGTTTACATGTGAGAGTTTTTTATTTTTATTTTTATTTGTGTGTTTCTACGCCAGTGGCATTTAACGTTTTGACGGGGAACGGTCCAAACCCCAGTCTTACATATCTAACATATCTGGCTATCTAACATCGACCAGTTGTTAGAATTTCAAAATTGTTATTATTGGGCACTACCCACCTTCAGGTTTATGGCGAAGTTATAACAATTTTGACAATAATAACATAAATTAACAATAATAATAAATTGACAATAATAACAATTTTGAAACATCAGTACCCCGCCTAAAACATGTCTTTTAAGGAAACAGTTGTTAGAAAGCATCATTAATTAATAGCCCAATGACAAATGGCAACTGTGTCCGGATTCGAACCATTAAAAAGCTACTAACTTTTCTCAGGATCGAACCAGCAACCTTTGGATTCAAAGGCGAACACTATAACCACTCAGCTACCCAGCCAGTTTCGAACTTTTTTCACTCTCAGAGAGCTTCATACTCTCAGGAGGTACTCGCAGAGGTGTTTACACAACCAGCGAGTTTTCCAAGATGGTTAATGCCAGACAGTTTTTTGCGAGTAGGCCTACTATCAACAACTGTCTGAGATTTTTATGTGAGTAACTAACTATTGACCGAGAGTGAAAAACTCTCTCGTGTAAAAACTTAACACATTGGTTTATATTTACAGTTACCTATCAGCTGATTTTTGGTCAATTTAAAAATCTCCCTGAGGATAACATGGAAACTTTTAAGGGCTCTAGGACAAAACCCGGATTTTTTCCAGCTATGGGACCAGTTCCAATCGATTTCTGTTGGCCGAAACCCATATCAATCAAAAAACGTTTGCCCGTACAACTCCAACCACTTGATCAATTTGCCCCTCACTTTTAAACCAGCCAATTTGGCAATTAATAAACCATGATGCACCTTGTCGAAGGTCTTAGAAAAGTCAAGATACAGGCAATCAACTTGACCAGAATTAACAAAGGCTGACATAATATATTCAGTGAAGTCTAGTAAGTTTGAGACGGTGGACCTCCCACGAAGGAAACCGTGTTGGCTCTGAGTGATAATGCTTTGGAAGTAAGGATACAAACTGTCAAGAAATAAAGTTTCAAACACTTTTGCAATAGCGTATCACAATGGGCCTTTAATTTTTTTATGTTTGGCACGTTTGTCGGTCTTAAAGATTGGCGCAATGAATCCTGTCTTGAGAATTGAAGGAAAAACTTCTGATTTTAGTAGGGCATTGGAGAATATAGCTAAGTGTATCACCAGTACAGGACATTGGCGGATCCAGGGGGGGGGGGGTGCAGCCCCCACAGTATGTAATTATGAGGACTTTTACTAAAAAATTAGTTGTACGTTAACGATACGGTGTAAAAGGACAGACAAGACTTTTTCTCCTCGCCAAAAAATATTCTTCAAGAAAGTATGGTGTTTACTAATGGTATCCACGCCAGGGTCAATAATTGAATATAAACTTGAAACTATATTACATGTTCTCGGCTTCGTCTGAATTGAAAATATGAAGATTGTACCTTTACAAAAGTTGTAGCCCATGAAATTGTGCATCTTCCCGTATGACTTTTGTACATTACTCTTAAAAAAGGTTAAGAAATATTTTAAACTTTAACTTTTATGTAGTTTGGTGACAGGTAACAAACAAATCATGATTTAAGCAGGCAAGTACAACATTAATAACTAAGTAAAACCTTTTTGACATCTTTGGCATGGTTCCCTGACCAATCTGTAAAATTCCCACCTTTTCCTAAAAATGGCAATTTCAACCATATTGGAAAATGATGGCTAAATAATGCAGGCCTACCCATATCATACTTATATTTTAAAATGAATTGTACATCAACCATGAAATGTAAAACCCTTTAACATTGCACATTAGTAGTGGTTTTTGGCCACTTTTAAAACCGACCACGTGCCCACCGAGCCACGTGCCGCGGCAGCTGGCGCCAGCTGCCATGTCACATAGCTTCCGGTGGGGGATGGAGGGTATATATGAGATGCTGTAGTTATATTTTATGCCATATAGGTTGGGGTGGAGATGGCGATAGTGTTGGCGTTAGGGTGAAGTGAATTTGCGCATAAAGTGGGGTTGAACTAAAAGTACGCATAAATTAAAAGTTAGTTCAAAATTGAAATTCGTCGGTGTTAACAAAACTACAACAGTTGAAGAAAAATTAAGAGTTAGTTCAAAATTGAAATTCAAACTTATAACTGAGATGTGGAAAATATGTCAAGGTCATCCAGAGTAAGTTTTTAAAAATCCTATCCAACTATCACCAGAAATAGTTTTAAGTTGAAGTAGTTGGTGATAGCGGGATAATTCATCAGTGCCATGGGAGAGGTGTTTATCGTTTGAAAGTTGGCGATAGAATGAGAAGCGCCGTCTAGGGAGAGGGCTTATAAAATGGCAACCTTCCCCCCACCACCCTTTCCCCACTCCTTTAGACCAATAACCGGTCGCCGACTCTATGTGGTGAAACTGAACTAGACATGGCGGCCGCCATGGATAAGTCTAACCTCAAACCTTAGCTTAACTGAAGAGAATAGAGGAGCATGAAGTAGGAATTGTGGTGACAGCGCTTATATGAGGAATAGTAGGGGTAAAATAAAAAAACTTGTTGAACACAGTCGATAGGTGTAACAAGTTCAAAGTTGTTGAATTGTAACATAGAATGCAAAATGTTGTAAATAACATTATCATCAACATTAACCTGCGAAGTCTTTGAGTATAATGGGTTAAAACTGTACTTTTTCCTAACTCTATTTAAATTAGTTCTACACTTTGAAATTGAAGGTTTAGAAGTACTTCGTAATATGTGTTGTGTTCGCAAAAGCTTTAATTTTAAACATTGTGCAGTCATCATAACCGATGTGTTAAGTTCAGAAGTTAAAATAAGACTGAGATATAAAATGAAGTGTAAAAGAAATTGAAACAGAAAGCCAGAGTAGTAATTTTATAGGTTAGAATTTACGAAGGCTATTCCATGGATAATTCTAACCTCAAACCTAGTAAGTGAAGTAGTCATAACATAAAACTAACGAGAGATGATGACCGAGCGGATGCGAGGCAATGAATGTTTGTAGCGCGATAAACTACCCACCTTTATAGAGGCAATAACTCCAGCCAGATGGCGGCAGATGGCAAGCAAATGACTGGTTGACCGACTTTCACCTGAGTAGTAAGAGAAGTAGGGTTCTGTGTCTATCCCTACTCCTTGGGGTCAATGACCGACCGGAAAGGTCAATGACCCCCCCCCCTCCCTCCCCCCCCCTCCCCCCCCCCGAAAAAATGGAGCCCCCCCCCTCCCCCCCCCTCCCCCCCCCCCCGAAAAAATGGAGCCCCCCCCCCCTTCCCCTACTCCTTCCCCCACTCCTCCAGGTCAATGGCCGGTCACTACCGGTTGTTGACTTTATGTGGTGAAACCAGACTAAATATGGCAGCTGCCATGGATAATTCTAACCTCAAACCTGCTGCGCATGCAACGAGTTCTCCGGATCGGAATAGTGACTATGCTATTGCGCATGCGCCTAGTCCTGTATTACTCACTTTAGCGCTACTGCACATGGATAATTCTAACCTCAAACCTTGGTTTTGCGTTGCTGTGCATATGCTGCTCCCCACTCCTTCGCCTTCCTTTTACACTGCTGCGAACTGGACTGGATTGAACACTGTACTGGAGTGAAACAACTTCCCCCACTACTCGAGAATCCGAGGAGCAATACGAGCCTGATCTTAGCGTCAGTCGTCAACAAACTTTCATAGCGAAAGGTTGTTGGCGACTCAGCAAGAGGTTTCAAATATATAGTAGGCCTATATATATTTGAACTTCTTCTACTACGTTGCGTTTTTTAATGCAATGTGGTATGTGTGTGTGTGTGTTTAGTTTTAAGTTGTATTTAATTTAAGAAATAATTTGCGCATTGCGATGTTAGTTATAAGTTGGGTTTAGCATTAAGGTGTATTAATTTTAAGAGGTGTTTAGCATTAAGGTGTATTAATTTTAAGAATAATGAAGGTATTTGGTTGTGTTGAATTATTTGGTTTTTAATAATGATGTGTTGTTAGTTTTAAGTGTTGATATTAATAATTTATGTCGTTGTTTTGCCTTTCAGCTAGATGTTAGGGGGTAGATTAACTGTAAATTCAGAAGTTCAGTTGAACTTCACTTAGAAGGGGTGGGACATCCGCAAATTGCGGACTAGGTTTTTTGCATTTTGTTTAGGAATATGATGGGTGGGATTAGTTTGGGTGGGGTTAGAGTTGCGTTTCTGCATTAGGTGTTCCAGTTTCCCTTGGAATTCATGGTTACGGTAGACCCGGACCGGACCGTTACGGTAGACCCGGACGGTCCAAACAAAATTGCGTCGATGTCCCTTGCAGAACGTAACTAGTGGGTTGGGAGTGGGAACCGTTAGGCAAACAGGGTGGTGGGAACAGTATTACTGTTCCCATCACCTTGGATCATTATAAATCTTGAATGACCTTGACCCACTTTTGGAAGGGTCAATGACCCCCCCCCCCTCTCCCCCCCCCTCTCCCCCCCCCCCCGAAAAAATGGAGTCGATCCCCCCCCCCTCCCCCCCCCCGAAAAAATGGAGTCGATTCCCCCCCCCCCTTCCCCCACTCCTACCCCCACTCCTTCCCCCACTACTCCGGGTGAACGACCGGTCATGACCTGAAAAATTAAAATGGCTATAGCTTGATAACGGATTGACGGATTTGGACAAGCGATACATCATTGAAAAGGTCTATGTAAGACAAACATTTTGGTAAAAGAAGAATTTGGTTATCTTATTTTAGTCAAAAGTTATGCGAATTATTTTAAATAAATACCTTCTCTTTTCCCTTTTCCCCCACCTCCCAGGTCAATAATCAGTCTTGGCCAGCTGCTACCCCTCTCATTTGCATATTGTTATAAAAGACGCACCGACTGCGGCTAACATTTCATTCTGATTCCAGACGTTACGCTGCGAACTTGGAGCCACAACCATGTCATCTCTGCCAACTACAACTTCTACTTTAACTTCTACTTCAACTTCTACTACGGCTGTTACTGCACCAAAGAAAACTCTTCGTCTGAAAAATCCTCCTGACTGGTACAAGAAGCAACTTGGATCCAAACCTTCAACTTCTGGCACTATTCTTCCGCCTATCAAGACTTCTAAACTTCGAAGCATTTTTTCACCGCCTTCGCCTTCTACTTCGCTTTCAAACGACTCCACACCGCCATCAACCATCATGCCGCCTCCACAGAAGCCAGCTCCCCGTCTTAATACCCCTTCATTTGAAACTTTGCTTCATAGTCTTAGTATACCTATCATTCCACTGTCACCATTGCCTCCTACCCCACCACTTACTATGCCTGAAGACCACACCTATCATAAAACTAAATCCACTAAGCCTACTCCCAAACCTGCTCCTAAGCCTGCTCCTTCAGAGCAATTTCAATTATTACAAGAAGAGCGTCGTAGGGCATTTAGCCGTCCCACTACTTGCCCTGAAGTGCTCACTAGGGGAATTAAGAAAGGATCAGCTTGTGGGAGGAAATGTGTTAAAAATGAAAGTTTTTGCCGTGTACATATCGTGAAACATATTTCTGAACCACAACTGACAGAAATCCCCACCGTTGAAGACGATCCTAAAATAATATCCGTCAAAGGAGAGAGGCTTAAGAAAGGTTTGAAATATTTTTTTCTAAGTGTTGTTGACCACCAACACATTTTGGCAAAATGTAACGGCTTAAAATATAAAATTAGAGTTTGTGAGAATTTGTGTAAAGAGAAGAGATTTAACACTTTAGATTCTCAAGACTTTCTCCTCAGGGATAAAAAGGATCGTATTACAAGGTGGGGGCGTAAACAGTAAATTCACTTAGTTTTTTCCAAATTGTTGCTAAAAAAATAATGGGGGAGAAACACAATGCGTTATAGCGTTGTGTTTCTCCCCCATTATTTTTTAACACTCTAAGTCCCGTGACCTACTAACCTACTTCCATTTGAGTAGTAAGAAAAGTACTTCCCCCACTCCTTTGGGTCGATGACCGGTTAAGGTCAGCTCTTACCCCTCATTTGCATACTGTTATAAAAGCGGAGCGAGCGTTGGTCACTCCTTCATTTTGCTTCTACACGCCGCTCTTGTTGTTTCATCTCTGCTGTTTACAATATTACCTACTTCAAAATGCCTCCTCATGTGAATGACCATATTAATTCTTCCAAAATTTCCGATGTTTTTCTACAACCTGAAGACATTTTAAATAATGATAGTGAGAGTGAGGATGATGATGATTATACTGTTGAACTTAGTGAAGAACGTAAGGTTATAGCAATTGATCCACAATTTCCATTTGATACAATAGAAAAGTTTATAGTTGAAGCTAATAAATGGTTAAATTTAGGATGTTATGTACGAATTGACTCTTTTATATTGTATGGTGATAGTCATTCTTTCCTTGTCACACCAAATGACAGAGACCGCATGTTGCAGTGGGCACAATCTATGATGGAGTGCTATGAACAAGGTGTGGACACTGGCGGCTATTTTCTTGCACAACTAGTGTAATAACAAATTACCCTTCCCCCCATGTAGTGAAAAAGGAAAAGAAATATTAGGAATCTAATTATAATACTTCCTTCCACATATAAAGAAGAGGGGGAAAGGAGTGGGGATTATAAAGTGGTGGGGGAATGTGTATAAATGCAGGTTGTTTGAAGAGACTTTTATTATTATTGTGGCTTTAGCAGAAACAACATGGAGTTTAAATCTGCAGCAAAAATAAGGAATAATATAATAAAGAAAGAAATTCGCAAGAAAGAAAAGATTGAACTTATAAAATTACAACTTATAATACCTTCCATTGAAATTGGATGTAGCAAACTAAAGACTTTGGTGAAAACTAACGAATATTTATTACAATTGCTAAAAACAATAGAAGAGTTGAAGAGAAAGAATGGACATTCTACATAGTAAAATTTGAACATTTTAATATAAATAAGTAAACTGAAAAAAGTAGATGTAGAATAGAGAGCGAGGAATAGATCACTTTGTGGTAATGGACTAACATGCCACTTAGTGCTCTATTCCTCGTTCTCGCGTTAAAATTGGATTACCTTGACCTATTTGTTCGACTGTTAGAATTTGGTTAACACTGTTGAATTTCAGTTTTGAACTAATGTTTATTCTTGTTCAAATGTTAGAGTTTCTTAACACTGTCGAATTTTAGTTTTGAACTAACTTTTAATTTATGCGAATTTTTAGTTCAACTCTAGTTAATTTATATGCAAATTTAGTTCAACCAAGTGCCTGTGCTCTAGCCATTTCCACCCTAACATTTGTTTTTTCAACATCTGTCCCATAACATCTGTCCTAATAGATGTTTGGAGGGCAGGTGTATGGTTTTAAAAGTAACTAAAATTAGTTGGGTGGGGGAAAGTTAGTTAAAGCTTGAATATAAAGAAGTATATACTAAAACTCCAATGGGAATAAAGAACATGAATGAACAATTAGTTTGTAGAAGGTTAATATTTTTATTTAAAAAGTTTGATTTCCTTGTATAGTGAAGAAGATGAAATAGTGGTGGGGGGACCGTTATAAAAGGAGGAACGCGAGAGCCCATTTCATTTCTTGGCAAAATTTCGAAGAGTAAACATCTCAACATGTATCGTTGCGATAAATGTTCGGAATCGTTTCACGATGAAATTCTATTAGACTGTCATAAAGAACTAATTCACAACAACCCAGAAGAAAAACAAGAACAACAAGAACAAGAACAACAAGAAGAACAAGAACAAGAACAAGAACAAGAACAAGAACAACAAGAAGAACAAGATGAAATAACAGCAACATCTTCAACTACTTTACCGAATCTACAAGTATTTGCATTACCTGGTAAAGTAGTAATGCATCATAAGATTCAAAATGAAAACTTGAAGCTAGAAGAATTTATTAGAGAAGCAAAACCAATCGTAAGTAAAATTTTAAAAGAAGAATTGAAAAGATTAAACTTTCTTAAATTTGGTTTACTACTAGAAGCTATGTTTATAAATGTACAAGAAGAATTATCACCAAGAGGATTCATAACAAAAAACCGAACCATTATGGAAAGTTCAGACATTGATTCAATAGTTGAAAACTGTATAGAAGAAATATTAACAAAAATTCAGGAACACGAAGGAAGAGGATCCGGATGGAGTCTTACAAGTATTGAAGTATTAGATATAAGAGTTCACAAACATGGATATGGACTAATGGGATCTAGTTACATTCCTTTGCCCAAAAAATTAAGGATACAAGATCATGTATTAATGTGAAAAATCAAGATAATGAATGTTTTAGATATGCGATGACATCTAAGTTTGTACCAAATCATTTTGATAAACCTAACCAACACTATGAAAATCAAAGACATAGGTACAATTTTCAAGGAATTACTTACCCTGTATCACTGAAAGATATATCAAAATTTGAGAAGAAAAATCCTGGTACATCTATCAATGTTTTTGCATTAGATAGTTCAAACAAAGTGTTTCCTTTACGTGTCGTAAAAGAAGAGCTACCAGATCATACGGATTTACTACTACTAACGCGAGGAGATGTGTCTCATTATGTGTACATAAAAAAATTTGACTCTCTTGTTAACAAGCAGCTTTCTAAAGATCGACACAGAAAGATAATTTGCAAGAGATGTTTTAATTTTAAACGAGAAGGAAGACAAGGAAGAGAATGGTTACAAGAGCACAAAAGACTATGTAACAATAATTATGAAGCAAAGATTAATTTACCTTCGGAAAACAGAGCATTTGTTACATTTGAAAAGGTTCATCATCAATACCGTATCCCTATAGTTGTATATGCGGACTTTGAATCAACACTAATTCCTATAGAAGATGAAAATTGTGAAGCTAGAAAAAGTGTCAAATATCAAATGCACAAACCAAATAGTTTTTGTTTAATGGTTAAATCAACATTATCAGAAGAACATTTAAACCAATATGGATTAACTTCAGAACCTTTAGTATATCGTGGTGAAAATGTGGAAACAATATTTCTTGACCATTTATATTTAATAGCTGAAAATGTACAAAGATTATATACGAATATCGTACCAATGAAACCGATGGAGGAAGAAGAGGAAATTCAACATGAAAATGCAACTCATTATTTCTTATGTAAAAATGAATTTACCATTGACAATTATAAAGTTAAAGATCATGACCACCTTACAGGTTATTACAGGGGTGCTGCTTGTAATAAATGCAATTTGAGCTATCGTTTACCACTATTTATTCCTGTGGTTCTGCATAACCTCAGTGGGTACGATGCTCATTTTATAATACCTGAATTAGGAAGAGACAATGGTTCAATAGATGTGTTGGCTGAAACTTCAGAAAAATTTATAAGTTTCTCTAAAACAGTTGGAAATGTAAAATTAAGATTCTTAGACTCCTACCGATTTATGCCGTCAAGTTTGTCTAAACTTTCTGAAAATTTAAGGAAACAAGATTTTATTGAAACAAAGAAGATTGTAAGTAACGACAAACTGGATCTCGTACTTCGAAAAGGTGTTTTCCCATATGATTATATAGACAGTTTAGAAAGATTTAATGAAACATCACTTCCGCCAAAAGAAGAATTTAAAAGTAAACTATACAACATGGACATATCTCAAGAGGATTATGATCATGCATGTAAAGTATGGAATGAATTAGGATTTACAACATTGGGAGAATATTCAGATTTTTATGTTAAATTAGATGTAACTTTATTATGTGATATAATGGAAGAATTTAGAAATACATGTTTTGCAGCATATGGATTGGACCCTCTTCATTCATACACTTCACCTGGACTAGCATGGCAAGCCATGTTGAAAGAAACAAATTGTAAATTACAACTTCTTACTGATATAGATATGGTTTTGATGTTAGAATCAGGAGTTCGAGGGGGATTGACACAAAGTGTAACCAGACATGTTAAGGCGAATAACAAGTATCTGCCAGATTATGATGCATCAAAACCAACAACATTCCTAGGTTATTTCGATGCAAATAACTTATACGGATGGGCAATGTCAAATCCCCTTCCATATGATAATTTTAAATGGATAGATCCAGAATCGATTGGAAACATTATGGATTTACCAAAGCATGGTGAAACTGGTTACATTTTTGATGTTGATTTTGAATATCCTGAACATCTTCACGATCATCATTACGATTTACCACTTCTTCCAAAGACTGAAATTTCCCCTACTGGAAGATGGCCAAAATTAATGATGACTTTAACCGACAAGTCTCGATATGTTGGACACTACTGGATGATACAACAAGCTTTAGACTTAGGATTGAGAATTACAAAAATTAATCGAGTACTACAATTTTCTCAATCTTGTTGGTTAAAATCTTACATCGACAACAACACAAGAAGAAGAGCCACCGCTACATCAAGTTTTCAAAAAGATTTTTTCAAATTAATGAATAACGCAATATTTGGCAAGACTTTGGAAAACAAAAGGAAACATAAGGATATCAAATTGGTAACTGATCCAGTAAAATTACAGAAATTGGTGCAACAACCAAACTTTGGTTCATCTATAATTATTAATGAAAATCTAGTTGTTATTTCCATGAACAAGAAGTCAGTTACAATGGATCGTCCTTTGTATCTTGGAATGTCAATCTTGGATATTTCAAAAACACATATGTACGAGTTTCATTATAAGAAGATGGTTAACTATTATGGAAGAGAGAACATTGGTATTGCATATATGGACACGGATGCACTAATTTACTGGATTAAAACAAATGATATGTATGAAGATCTACGCACCTTTATATATAAAGATGATTTCGACTTTTCCGATTATCCTAAGGATCATCCAAATTACGACTATGACAGAAATAAGAAAGTATTGGGAAAATTTAAAGATGAAACAAATGGTGTGCCGATGATGGAAATTGTAGCATTAATGTCCAAACTGTATTCATTTCAACTGTACATAAACGAAAGGAACGAACATCAAGTCACGAAAAAGGCCAAAGGAATAAAAACTTCTTTCCTGAAGAAGAACGTACAGTTTGAACATTATAAAAGATGTTTGTTTGAAAATGTTGAAACAACTGCAACGTTCAACACTATTAGAAGTTATAATCATCAACTTTTTAGTGTCAAACAAACAAAGTGGGCATTAAGCTACAAAGATGACAAGCGTCATATTTTAGAAGATAAAATTAATACTTTACCATTCGGCCACTACTCTCTAAACCCTATCGACCAGTAAACCTATTCTTCGTCCTCTACCTTCTTCCTTTTTCCTTTCCGTAAAGAAGAGGGGACATGGCAAGCCCAATGCCATGTTCCCTCTTTTTTACACTAATATGAAATGGCCTTGACCTATATTCAAACTATATAAATGAGAATAAACTATTCTATGGATCAGTATTTTTACATGCAGTGTACAAGCAACATCTGAAGATGGAAAGTGTGAAGGACAAGATTGTAAATGAACTACATAAACCAGCAAGAAGAAGATTTCCAAGAAGAAGTACAATCATTAAAGGAATGAATGATCTTTATCAAGCTGATCTCATTGAAATGATACCGCACAGTAAATTAAATAAAGGATTTAAATATATTTTAACAATTATAGACTGTTTTACTAAAATAGCTGACGCTTTACCAATGAAGGATAAGACTGGTAAAAGTGTTACAAAAGCTATGGAAACCACAATACAAAGAAATAAATTTAAAATTAAACATCTACAGACCGATGATGGAAAAGAATATTTTAATAAAGACTTTGGAGCTTTGATGAAGAAATATCAAATAAATCATTATTCTACAAATTCTGAAGTTAAAGCTTCAATAATTGAAAGATTCAATAGAACATTAAAAGGTGCGATGTATAAACAATTTTCAAAAAGAGGATCATACGTGTGGTATGACATATTACCACAACTTATAAAAGAGTATAACAACAAATATCATCGTACCATTGGAATGAAACCTATCCAGGTAAATAGTGCTAACGCCAAAATTGTATTACAACGCATTAAAAATAATACAACACCGAAATTGGAAAAATTGCAACCAAAGAAGTTCAAGGTCAACGATAAAGTTCGTATAAGCAAATACAAAGGTGTATTTAGTAAAAGATATCTACCAAATTGGACTAATGAAGTATTTACAATTTATAAAGTGCAACCAACTATACCTGAAACCTATTTATTAAAGGATAACAAGGGTGAATTACTTCAAGGTGGATTTTACGGACACGAATTGTTGAAATCAACAGTCGGTGATGTATATCTTGTCGAGAAGATTTTACAAAGGAAAAAGGATATGGTTAAAGTCCGGTGGTTAGGGTTTGATAAAAGTGAAGACTCTTGGATTCCTTCAAAAGACTTAGTATAGTTGTTTAATAGCTCATTGTGTGTTTAACCTTTATACAAGATGGAGATTGTACAACAAAAAGACCGATTTAATATCAATAACATTGATGAATTGACAGTTGACAATGATAAGTTAAATCATGGAAAACATGGTGAATTACTACCAAATACGATAAGATGTCTAATAACTGGTCCTTCAAATTGTGGAAAAACTAATGTTGTTTTTAACCTTATAACTAATCCTAAAGGATTGCGTTTTAATAATATATACATTTTTTCAAAATCATTGCAACAACCAAAATATCAATTATTGGATAAAGTACTTGCAAGTGTACCTGAAGTGAATTTTTACAAGTTTAATGCCAGTGAAACAATTATGCAACCAAATGAAGCAAAACCATTTTCTATTTTTATATTTGACGATGTTTCTTGTGAAAATCATGACACAATAAGGAATTATTTTGCTATGGGAAGACATCATAATATTGATAGCATTTATATTGGTCAAACATACAGTAAAATTCCAAAACAACTTATAAGAGACAATGCAAATATGTTGATCATCTTCAAGCAAGATGAAACAAATTTAAAGCATATATATAATGATCATGTAAATGCGGATATGCCATTTGAAAAATTTAAAGAGATGTGTGGCAAAGCATGGAATGAGAAATATAGCTTTCTCGTTATTATGAAGGAAGAAGATATTAAAAATGGTAGATATCGTATAGGGTTGGATAAATTTGTATTTATGCGTTGAACAACCGATGCTACATCTAGTTACACGTTGAACTTCACAGTGTAAACATGGTGAATCAAGAAAAACTATTGAAAGAAATAAAATCACTCAGTGATTCTATTAGGATGAAGAATCGTGCATTGAGGATGGGTTTAAGTGAAAGAGAAGAATTTCTAGAGACTACCTTTAAACCTATTACGGAACCTTTAAAACAGATATCGGAAACTATTGGTAAACCTCGTTATGAAGGAGATGTTTTACTACCAGTTTCTAAACAAGAAGTACAAGCATTAAAAAAAGAAGAAGATGATGATTCATATACAAGTGCTAGTGAGCAAGAAGAAACAAAAGAAGAAGAACCAATTGTTGAAAAGGAAGAAGAACAGCCAATACCTGAAGCTGAACAATCTATTCCAAATTTAACTCAATTGAGTAGCGATATATTACAACATGGACCTCTTGGAAGAAAATATATAATGAAAATGCTACATGACATGAAATCAAACCCGAATTTGAGTAGATCACACGTATACGGAGCAAGAATTGATGGGAATGAATTGAAGATTGGCGATTCAAAGCTTGAAATAACACAAGACGATTACATCATTATTGGTGAGCATAGATATAAAGGAACAAAAGGATTATATGAATTAATTTTTAAAAACATACCACTAAGATATTCATCCAAAGATTTAAGTGTTTTTAAGGAGATTCTACAAAATACTAGCGCTCATAAAAGAAACTACTTAAAGGATGGAATGATTAATCGTTCACGTGCAACAAAATATAACATCGTTATAAAAAAGTTGTTTCCTCCACGAAAATTGCCAACATTACGTACTGCACCAGCGGTAAGACAACCACTGAAAAGAAAATCTTTATCACTTATGGATTTATCACTTCTTGAACAACATGGTAAAAAGAGTAAAGGAGATACTTCAACATCTGGTAAAGGATTGATGAAAAATCTATACAATACAAATGTGATTTACTACAATGACATCAATAAATTGGTTGATAGAATGAGACTATTGCATGAAGCCATGGAAGCTGGTCATACAGGTTTAAATAATGAATGGGTAGCTCTGATTGATGAACTCAGGAATCGCGACATAATTGTATAATTGTCCGCGGATATATAAGAGTTGCAGGTGTATAATGTGTCAGTTCTAACATGAGCGTCGACAAGTTCGGACGCTACTCCGCGTTAGGAGTGCAAGTTGGAGAAAACAGAAAAAGAAGTGGATTACCGCAAACACCCGAAGGTGACTATAACATAAATAATAAACGTTTAAAGTTTGTTAAAGATCCAGAAGAAGATGGAGATGCAACAAATTTAAAGACAGTAAAGGAGGAAACATCTACAAGTTTAAAACTCGACAACAACCAACTGTATGATGCAAAATCTCACAGGGTTATTAACGTTGCAAAACCAGTCAACAATGGAGATGTTGTTAATAAAGGCTATTTTCTATCTGCGATGGAATATGCTTTACTGTTGGAAAAGACTAAAAGTGGAAAAAAGTACAATGCTTTAAATTATAAAATAACTAATGTGGCAGATCCAACCGAGGATACAGATACAATTAATAAGCGTTATTTGCACTCTGTAATACCAGAAAAGAAAAAAGATGGATTTTCCTTCTATAAATATACTATAAACGATATTGGATATCCTAAAGAAGAAAGTGATGGTGTTAATATAAAATACATTAAAGATAATTGTATTTTATATAATAGTGCTGTTATTGATTGTCATGGAAAAGTGTTGTCCAATCTGGAAGATGGTTCAACTCCATCTGATGCTGCTACCGTGAGACAAATGAATGAAAGCTTGAAAAAAGGAACATCCGCTTTTGTTAAACAGAATCAGGTGGTGTCAAAGAAAGGTGATGAGTTTATGCAAGGCAGTGAAAAGTTTACCTTACTACAACTAAAAAATGACAAGTGGGATGGAAAAAATAAAAGATTGTCAAATATAAGTTTAGGCACGGAAGAACATGATGCTGTTATTTTAACACAAGTACCACAACTATCAGCTACTGGTGTTAATTTTATATGTAAAGGTAGACGATTAACCCAAGTTAAATCTGGTAAAGATGATCAGGATTGTGTTGTTGTAAAACAAACTATAGTTTTAGATAAAATAAATAACGTATATAATGGAAAAAATAAAAGAATATCTAACATATCAGCAGGAATAGCTCCGAATGATGTTGCTACTATTAATCAAGTTATAGCAACCTCTAATAACGATCCATCTGCGTATACATGTAATGGTAAACGTATCACATATCTTGATAATCCTACACGTAACAAAGATGCTACTAATGTAGAGTATGTAATGAATCTTGTAGGTAATGTAGTTATTGATATGCATAATCATTTGATTAATGCATCGATGAAACACAATAAAATCGAAGATTCTCAGAGAAACCAATGGATTAAAGATGAAATCATTGATAGATACTAGTAAAACTTATGAATATTTAAGTATGGAATATACAAAAAAGGATTCATTAGCATAAAGTATTTCATAGAGTGAAGACGTTGGTTACATAAAACAGCATAATGAAGACCGTATCGCTCAGTCGTCGTCAAGACAGCGGCAAGAGAGGACGTGGTTTAACATCAGCTGCATTATCCCTGCTCAGACGGATTCCAATTGGTGCTGTTGTGAATCGAGCGATAGACGCTTTACCATACGAATTACATCTGCCCGGAGGTTATCAATATTGTGGACCTGGAACTAAGTTGGCAAAACGTTTAGCAAGAGGAGATCCTGGAATTAATAAATTAGATCAAGCTTGCAAAGAACACGATATAGCATATTCAAAGTATAAAGATTCAACAAATAGATCAATAGCAGATAAAATTCTAGCAGAAAAAGCTTGGCAAAGAGTAAAATCAAGTGACGCAAGTATTGCAGAAAAAGCAGCGGCTTGGGCAGTAACTACAGCCATGAAGACGAAAGCAAAGTTAGGTGGTGGAAAACGTCGCAGAGGAAGACCTGCAAAGAGAGGCACACCCAAAAGAGGTGGAAACATTAAAAAAGGACGTCGTAGAACTCATAAAGCAAGTATAAAGAAGACTTCTGTTTGGCAAATGGTAAAAAACGGAGCAGGTTTATACCTAAGACCATACCGTGTGTACTAAATAAGAAGAATCAATTAATAATTCCAAATAAAGCCTTAACAAATCATCAGTTAAATGATTATGTAAAATGTTTGAAAATACCATTCTTTCGAGGAGTTTTTATGAAAGATGCATTACCAACTAAAATATGGAAAAATGAAACTGGAATAGTAAATTTGGATTCCACCTATGGTCCAGGTACTCATTGGGTATGCTATAAAAAGCTCGGACAAACCATTTACTACTTTGACAGTTTTGGCAATCTACCACCGCCAAAAGAACTTCAACATTATTTTCGAAACTCAAAAAACATTTTTTACAATTACAAAAGAGAACAACCTAACAATACTGAAATATGTGGGCATTTATGTTTGGAGTTTCTAGCGAAAAGTGTCAGTCAGCTTTAAGATGTCATCGTATACAGTGTCATTGAGTGGAAATTCATCCACATTAAAAAGTACGCTGTTCCCAGCATTGCGTCTATCCAAGGAACGATTATGGGAAGCGGCATTACTTGATTTGACTACCTACAACTCAATTCCTAATGTTACGGAAGGGAAGAACAATTTACTACATTATTATGAAACTAAGGATGCTGCAGGAAAATACTCAGAATTGAAAATAATTACATTTCCTACTGGAGCTTATGAAATTGATGATATAAACCAATTATTACAGAAACAACTCGGAGAAGACAATATCACCGTTAAAGGAAACAATAATACTTTAAAAGCAGAAATAACTTCAAAATATTATATTGATGTCAGCTTGGAACAGTCGATTGGCAGTTTACTTGGATTTACAGATACAAAAAAGAAAATCTTAACTCCTGGAACTACTCATTCAGGTGATTCAACTGTAACAATATTGAAAGTAAATAGTATTGATGTCACGTGCAACATTATACACGGATCGTATAGAGATGGAGTTAATCAACATATTTTACATACATTTTATCCAACAGTGGCTCCCGGTTTTAAAATTGTTGAGAAGCCACAAAACTTGATATACCTACCGTTAAACACCAGTTTCATTTCAGACATTGTACTGAACATATTGGATCAAGACGGTCATAGTGTTGACTTTAGAGGAGAAACAATTACTATACGGATACACATCAGAGCAGCAACATAAAAGTCAACATGGGATTATCATTTAAACCGCAACGGAAGAGTCGGGAGCTCAGTAGCTCCTCGACATTGGAAGAGTTAACATCGGAAAACATTCGTTTTCTACAGAAGATTGGATTGAAACTTAACAGCGATGGATATCCTGGATATATCTCAAGGACCAACGTTCGACGAAACACTATGGGAGAAGGAATATCACACGCACAACCCTTACACTTCATCAAAATTAAACAATAACGATGAAATAAGGATCCCCATTCAACAACAAGATATTTACACTTTACCGTGTGAAAGTTACTTGTACATTGAAGGACGGGTATTAAAATTGGATGGAAAAACTGCTTCAACAGTTCCTTTTATAAATAACCCGATGGCATATCTTTTTGATGAAATAAGATATGAAATATCAGGGGTGACGGTTGATTCAACAAAAAAGGTTGGTTTAACAACGACATTGAAAGGATTAACATCATTAACACCGCATGAGAAGAATTCAATAGTCACTGCCGGATGGGTTGCCCCTGATAAAGACACTATAACACCAGCTTCCAACGGTCACTTTGATTTTCATGTACCTTTACGATTGCTTTTGGGATTCGCTGAAGATTACAAACGGGTAATAATAAATGTCAAACAAGAATTAGTATTACTCAGATCTTCAACTAATAAGGACTTGATACTTGCAGACCCTGCAACTACGGAAGATAAACTGGAATGGCAACTACAGTTGGATAAAGTTGTTTGGAGGGTACCTCATGTAAGATTGGCTGATGAACATAGAATCCTATTATTGAGAAAGTTGAAATCTGACCGTGATATTGTGATGCCATTCCGAAGTTGGGAATTTCATGAATACCCTACACTACCTCAGACAGAACGACAAACATGGACCGTCAAGACATCAACTTACTTGGAACGAGCAAGGTACATAATACTCGGTTTTCAAACTAAGCGAAAAGATGTTATCACTGCAAATGCTGGTCAATTTGATCACTGTAAAATAAAGAATTGTAAAGTTTTCCTAAACTCTCAATTCTTTCCCTATGACAATTTGAATGTCATGTTCAGCAAAAAACGTTTTTCCATTTTATACGATATGTATGCAAGATTTCAATCGTCATATTATGGAAAGACTAATACACCACTATTATCACCTGACCAGTATTATTCCAAGGCTCCAATAATTGTAATCGATTGTTCAAAACAAAATGAATCGGTAAAATCATCAAGTGTGGATATAAAAATTGAAATGGAATTTGAAGAACCAGTAGCGGATGGAACTTCGGCATACTGTCTAATTCTACATGATAAAATAGTTACTTACACACCGCTGACCGGAATTGTGAAGAATGTACTTTAAGAAGAATTGTACAACAACTGCAAATTTTTGAGGTTAGAATTATCTGCTTTAATTTTTGAGGTTAGAATTTCATTTGTGAAAGACAAGTTGAAAACAAACAATTATGTAATTGTATAAATTTCAAGGATTTTACGAAAAATATAAAAGCGAGAAAATAATTAGTAGAAACTTCATTCTATCTTCAACCGTCGTATGGGAAACATCATTCGCAAGATGAATTCTACTAACGGAGAAGAAAATACACCTCTAATGGATGATAATAGTTCAGATATAGAAAAACAAGTTGAACGAGAAATGGACGAGTTCCTAAAATTCAACAAACATAAGAAGAGAGAAGAAGAAAAAGCTGAAAAAGAAGTAAAAAGGAAGAAGGTTGAAGTTAACATTACAACCAATATTTTAACAGAAGTATTTCTTCGGATTATCTACCCAATTTCTTCATGCATGACAAAAAGTATATCAGTTGGAATTTTAAAATCAATGGATTATTCACCAATTGTTATTTTAAATCATGGAAACAAAATGGTTACTTTCAGTGAAACTACTTGGGAATCTCTCATGAAACATTTACATCTTTTGGAGTGCTATTTAAGTAACAACACATTTGGAAGAAGAACAAGATTAAGTTTATTGGAATCAAATATTGAAGTTGATATAGTAAAACATCGTGGAGGACAAATTGTTCGCTTCAGAGATTTAACTACACATAATGTTAAATTATATTTCACTAAAGAAGAATTTTACACTTTAAGTTGTACTACCGGTCCCGTCACCAGATATTTGAAACAACTAATATTTTCAAGTGCAATAATTAAAGACTATCTAATTGATACATTGGACAAAAAACCTTTTGTTCCAATTTTATACGGTCCCGTGGATACTTCAATCTTTAATAGAATACCTCAAGAAGTTGAAATGTGGAGACAATTAAACAACTATCACACCAATTTTAATATTGATGAAGTGGCACAAGAAGTGAAAGAAGAAGAACAATCCTGTCTGTTATAAACATCGGCTCATTCAATTTTTAAGTCAGTTGTTAGTAAGACTTCATCATGAATAAACGGGTTTCGTTTTCTAATGCGCCACATATAATGGAAGTTAAAAGAGGTATAATTGAATTTCAAGCTTTCCGAGGAAATGATGGTAATTTTATTATTAAAGAATTAGTAATCTTGGACATGAACACATCAGTAGTTTATCATTATTTGTTCAAACCTCCAGTACCATTTAATAGACTAACAACTAAAGCGAAAGTTACAAACAAATGGTTGAACAAACATTTTCACAACTTAAGATGGGATGAAGGTTTCATTAATTATAACATGATGCCGCACATTATGAATCATTATTGCAAAGAGTTTAAAATTATCTACACAAGGGGATTGGAAAAAGCAAATTGGATACAATCATTTACAAGCAACGAAGTGATTAATGCAATAATTGATAAAGATTTCCAATGCTACTTCAACGAACTTTGTATTTCATCAAAAAGTTTTAAACATCGAAGGTCGCAGTGCGCTTTAAAGAATGCCTACCGCTTGAATAATTTCCTTCAACAAACTGGTGGGGGTAGTGTCAGTGGTGGGGGTAGTGTCGATT
Organism: Neoaliturus tenellus; assembly: GCA_030545055.2. Lineage (NCBI taxonomy): Eukaryota > Metazoa > Arthropoda > Insecta > Hemiptera > Cicadellidae > Neoaliturus > Neoaliturus tenellus. Next base: position 205,259,345 of record CM061534.1, on the reverse strand, counting down.
ATAAAAGTGAGAGCGCTACCATGACACAGCATGAGTATTACTCAAACCTCCGAAGAGACAACATCTCCGACGGACATTCTTATTAACAAGAAGATTAACAACAACATCAATATGGCATCACAGAACTTACTTCAAAGTTTAGTTGATCAGTTCAACGCTCATTCTAAATCATCAATTCTACCTACGAAGAAATGTTCTGAACTAAAAGAAGAAAAACACTACATCATTCATACTATTAAGAAAATGGAAACTTCAGTAGGTGATGCTATAAATTGCACTTTGAGCGAGGCACCTTATACAATTGGTGATGAAGCAAAATTTCAGATCTTCTTACCAAAGCGCTTCGTACAACTACTTCAAAATGAAGATCTTCGTATAATTCAACCCGGCGCACTCTATTTGGTATCACATGGACCCAGTGGAAACAACTCTACTGAACTTACAATTCATGTAACACCTACTACTGATTAATTTGTACATAACATTGTAAATATTTCTTTGTATTTGTTTTTTCAATAAATATGATATAAAACAAAACAAAAAATAAAAATAAAAAAAGCAACATATTGTAATGTCTTTTTACATTACAATATGTTGCTTTTTTAAAAATTCCACAGGATGACCTTGACCCAATTTTGTATAATTATAAAAGGGGAAATGTACTTGCAAAATTCATCAGTCTACTGCTACCTTTCATACCGTACACATCTCGCTCTTAATCCCTGAATATAAAACTGCAACATGTCCCTAAAGGTTAAGTGTGCATCTTATGATACCAACACCATAACTACTTTTGAACAACTTGAAGATTTAACTAACGAAATGCGAGTTTTACTTACCGGTGGTTATCACTTAACTGTTGATGTTAGTGCTACTAATACAAGGATGTTCACTAAAACAAAATATTGCGATGATGAAATATTTATTTCTACATAACCTACAACTTCTTCATCGCCAACTGGTCAACATAACATCAAGTTCCAAAAGTATTACCAATGTTGAATAACTTTTGACAGACAAAGCTACAACTAAAGAATCACGTGATCAATGTGAGTTAATAAAAAGGATGTGATACTTGTATAAATAATCATTCGCTTCTTAGCTCTCACCACGACAAGACCTATTTAAGAAAATGTTGTACAGAATGATGATTCAACTTGATGGAAAAATCTATGGAAAAGACTACAACACCGTTGAACAAATGACCCAAGATTTAGATGTATTAACTAAAGAAGGATATCAAGCTAAATTAATTTTAAAATTTCCTGAAGTACATCCATTATCAACAGAAGAACTTGTTGCTATGGCTAAGGCGGAGAGAGAGAAAAAGTCTGAAGAAAACAAAGAGAAACAAACTTCCTAAATTTTAATAATCCTTACACTTGTAAGGTATAATTTTTTAAAACTCCATTTGGATGACCTTGAAATTACCCCTACCACTTTTCACAGTACATAAAACTCACTATTGAACACTATACACTCTTATTCTTTCACTGGACTCCGCAGCGTCAACATGGAAGAGCAAAAATACAAGTACAAACCTCGTTACTGTTGTGAACAACAGTGTACAGATTTAGGACCAATGATGGTGGATGGGTTAGCTTGTACTAAATGTGAATTCTTCGGATCTTGTTATTGCAAATGCAAAACAAAACAACTACCACCACCGGAATTGCGAACTTTCAAATTTTACAAATCAAGATATTTTCATACATGTTGTCCTCAAAGATGTTTCAAATTTCACCCTCTAGATCTTGCTCATTGTCAACGCACCAATTCTCATCAAGATGATTTTTGTACACATATGATAAAAAGATGTAAATACAGATCAGATTGGTATTCCGATCCTGTAGAACCATCAAATGTGTAATTTCAGTTTTACACTCTTTTTTAAAACTTCATTTGGATGACCTTGAGATTTCCCCCACCACTAGTTCTAATTTTTATATAATATTGAATCATTCCACTTCCAACACTCTAACTAACAACATGGAAAACAAATTTATCAAGTTTGAACATATAATAACTGACAGGGAAGAGATGGAAGAATTGTTTCAAAACTTACTTTCCATCATTGACGAATATCCTATAAGATGGTTCAGAATTGTAGTTCAATATTTAAATCCTGGTGAATTGTTTTCTTCATCGAGTGAAGAGGATGAAACAACTACTTCGGTTCAAATAATTGAATTAAAAGATGGAGAAGAAGAACTAAACATTTTATTCAATCATAAGCTCAAAGTTCCCTATATAAAAGCCCCCTCCCTAAACAGCCCCCCTCCCTAGACGCCTGCTCAAGGTCACCATTATATAAGCCCCCCTCCCTATGCGCCGATCCTCATTCCATCACCGACTCTCCAATAATGAACAACTCTCCATTGGCCCAAATGAATTCTAGTTTTGAAATAAACTCTAAAGAAGAGTTACAAGACATTTTTAATATTTTACAAGAACTTATAGATAATTTTACAACCATCAAAATGAATTTGGAAATAACATACGATTGTCCTATTTGTGATAAGGTTGAAAGTTTAGATGAAGACAGTTTACTAAATCTAACTCCTGCACCATCTGACACTACTGATGGTAATAATGAAGAGCAACGTCTTTCCCCCACCACTTCTTTGTAATTCATCCTTCCCCCCACCACTTCTTTATTTAACTAACATTTCTCCCTTTCACTTCTCATTCCATCTTCGACTTCTGAACTATCAACATCACTAAAATTTCAAACACTAACACAATCATGATGGATATGATGGATGAAGTTCCCTTCGTAACTAGAATGGAAGAGGATAAATTGAAATTGGAAATTAAACGATTGGAAATGGAACGGGAAAACCAACTTGAAATGTTACATTTGTTCAAGCTTTTCAAATACATCATCTGGGGACTCTGCATTTACCTTCTCATCGTCGTCGGTGTTTGCATTTACAACTCTGTAATTCATCACAAAAGTTCAACTTGTTTAAACTCTGCTGTTACACATTAATTGTATTTTCACTAATAAAATTCAAAAGTTACTTCAACCTATCCTACTATCACCAACTAGTTCAACTTAGAACTATTTCTGGTGGTAGTTGGGTAGGCTTTTTTAAAACTTACTCTGGATGACCTTGACATACTTTCCAGATCCTATTTATAAATTTAAATTTCAGTTTTAAACTAACTTTTAGTTTTGTTCAACTATTAAGAGTTTTGTTAACACCGTCAAATTTCAGTTTTCAACTAACTTTTAATTTATGTACACTTTTAGTTCAACCCTAGTTACTTTATTCGCAAATTCAGTTCAACCGACCACCAACGCTATTGCCATCTCCACCCCAATATTTTAACATTTCTGCCCCCAACACCTGCCCGAACGGCAGGTGGGGTAAAGGAGTGGGGGTGGCGCATGCTCACCAATGCAAAACTAAGGTTTGAGGTTAGAATTATCCATGGCGGCCGCCATGTCTAGTTCAGTTTCACCACATAGAGTCGGCGACCGGTTATTGGTCTAAAGGAGTGGGGGAAAGGGTGATGGGGGGAAGGTTGCCATTTTATAAGCCCTCTCCCTAGACGGCGCTTCTCATTCTATCGCCAACTTTCAAACGATAAACACCTCTCCCATGGCACTGATGAATTATCCCGCTATCACCAACTACTTCAACTTAAAACTATTTCTGGTGATAGTTGGATAGGATTTTTAAAAACTTACTCTGGATGACCTTGACATATTTTCCACATCTCAGTTATAAGTTTGAATTTCAATTTTGAACTAACTCTTAATTTTTCTTCAACTGTTGTAGTTTTGTTAACACCGACGAATTTCAATTTTCAACTAACTTTTAATTTATGCGTACTTTTAGTTCAACCCCACTTTATGCGCAAATTCACTTCACCCTAACGCCAACACTATCGCCATCTCCACCCCAACCTATATGGCATAAAATATAACTACAGCATCTCATATATACCCTCCATCCCCCACCGGAAGCTATGTGACATGGCAGCTGGCGCCAGCTGCCGCGGCACGTGGCTCGGTGGGCACGTGGTCGGTTTTAAAAGTGGCCAAAAACCACTACTCACATTGTTCATGTGGTGTGTATTGATGGCTTGTTACGTGCCACACGACTATATAGTAGCTTAAACCTAGGTTGGTTCAGTTCTGTTAGAATATTACATAATTAATCTAATTGAAAATTTAATCTTTCATTCAAAGATTAGTTTTTCTGTTGTACCGTTGTTTTGTATTTTAAATTTTGTCTAAAAATTTTATATAGTATAAGGGAAGGTATTGGTGAACTGGCCGCGTGAGCGGAAGGGGGTTGCAAGACGAAACTAGTTTTATGATAATCGGTCTTTTCCCTTGAGCTCGTCGCAGCGGGCGGACGCAGGCTTAATGACCCTCTCCGTTGAGGTAAGATTTCAAATTAATTATTCATTTAATATGCAGCTAAAATCGATCAATCTGACAATAATAACTAAATACACCTTCTGTGTGATAATTTTCCAAAATTATTCATTTCTTGAAATTGAAAATTACAATTAGTTTATGCAGGGTTTCACGACTCGGGAGAAATCCACTCCAATCCCTTTCCTTTCTTTATTTTTATAATTGTTAAAAGATTTATGATGTATTCTTTTTAAATTGTTTAAGATTTACAGTGTATTTAAGAAATAAAATTTATTTTCTTGTTCCTGTGTTTTGAATAATAATTTAATAAATATGGTACACAATTTTGCACAACTCTGCTGACGACAGGAACTGTCAGGCAAAGTGTAACATGTAGCTTCATGTTCATGTTAATGATTGTTAAGACCTATAATGATTGTTTTGTTTCTGTGATACGTCTAGAAATATCAATGTGTGTTATTTTGTATAATATTTTGTAAAAATGAGTTTGAAAGTAGATTTTTTAACACGTTCGCTACCACAATGTTAAAAAAAATCGTAACCACAGCCCGCCGCCGCAATTTTGCGGCGGGCGAGTTCTACTGAGAGCCCACCGCCGCATATCTGCGGCGGCTGGGCTCATTAAAATAGACTGCCGCCGCATATCTGCGGCCATGGTTCCATGATACTAAATACGAAATTTCTTCAGTGCGGTCTATTTTAATGGTCAGACAGTTTAGGTGCGGTCTACGGGATAGTCCGCCGCATATGTGCGGCGCTTGGTCTGTGGCTAAAACGATCACTGACGTCACTAAAATGTTTTACGTACATTTGAATTAATGTATTTTTGAAGGTAACATATCTTAACGTATTTGATACGTTTAGGCCTACACAAATATTCATCAAATCTCTTATATGACGGTAGCTGATTGCTTATCTAGGATGCACATGGGAAAACCTGATAACATAGAGGTAGTTGAAGTAAGTAAAAATGATTGTGAGATAACTGAGTTAAGAACAAAAGATAGCAAAAAGTTAAGATGCGTTAATAACAAAGTTTTAAATCCAGTAGTAAATATGTTGCTTAGACCTACAGATTTTCCTTTAGCTTACACTAAAATCTCAGAACACCAGAGATTAGATGATGAATGTTCTAAAATATTGCAAAGAATTAAAGATAAGACCAACAAAGAAAACTTTTATGTTAAAAATCATGTACTTATGTATAAAAGAAATCCTAGGTCTAAAGGTAGAATATATGTTCCGGAAAGTTTGTTAGACTTATTATTTAACTATTACCATGTAAGTAACTATATGGGGGTCATCCCGGTCAAGCTAGAACTTTGAGCAAAATTACAGATTGTTTTTATAGGCCTAATATTGAGAAAGTAATTGGAGATAAAGTAAAAAACTGTGAAATATGTTTAAAATGTAAACCTGCTCAGAGGAAGTATGAAGGGGAATTAGTATCTGGTCAAGCTAGGCAAGCAATGGACACATTATACATTGATACTGCAGGTCCTTTAGTGAGATCAACAAAGGGCAATCAGCATATTATTATTGTTTTAGACGATTTTACGAAATATATTTGGCTTATTCCCGTGAGAAATGTACAGGCGAAAACTATTATTAAAAAGGTAGAGAAAGTTATATTTACTAATTTTAGTTCGTGCAGAAATATGATCTCTGATAATGGATCATGTTTTAAGAGTATAGAGTTTAAAAAGTTCATGTTCAAGTACCGGTATGCAATTAATCATTATAAAATAGTACCATGCAGACCCAGTAGTAATAAAGCTGAAAGATATTTGAGGAACGTAAAAACCCAAATCAGAGCTTATCACAATAACTGCCAGAATAGGTGGGATGATAATCTTAAGTTTATTCAAATAAGTTTAAACCCTGCCCTTAATGAAACAACTAAACACACTAGTTTTCAATTGATGTTTAATCACAAACCTAATCATAGTTTGAGTAATATCTGGAAAATACAAGATTTGTTAAGTGAAAATCAAAGTAAATCTAATGTTAAAACCGTTTTTGATAGAGCTATTCAAAATTGTAAAAGATCAGTAAGCAAGAATAAAAACAGGGAAAGGTATAATGAAGACAGAATAAAACACCCTTTTACTGTTGGATCTACTGTTTATTTAGAGAACCAAAGGCTCAGTAACAAAATTAACTGTTACCAGAGGAAAATGGATTTTAGATATACAGGTCCGTTCACAGTATTGTATTTTCTTAGTCCTGTCTCAGTGCTTATTCAGGCTAATAATGACAAATCGGTAGTGAAGAAGGCACATCCCAGGTAACAAGTAAACTTACGGCAAGCCTTGTCCTTCGTTTGCCAAGAAAAGTGTTCCCACAAAAGTGTTCCATAAATTTGAGGCATGCATTCCTCACAAAATTTGCTTTCACAAATATGTCACAGGTTTTTACATTACTTGCCGAAGAACACTTGCCGATCATAGACTTTGGGAAAACCAGCGACAAGTTTGTCGAGGAACAGTATGAAACTCCCCGATTGACCGCTGCAGCGCTAGTAGCGGGCAACGGAGCAGAATACACCACCGCGGCACTGCGCCATTTTGGTTATGTTTTCGCCGCTGTTTCTCATCTTGGGTGAAAATTAAGTGTTAATGAAGTTATTGTTTGTTTTTAAAGTGAGTTGACTTTGGCTAACTGATATTTTATTAATGGAATTGCTGAATTGTCTCAGGTAAGTCAGTTTTGTTTCAATAATAATTTATTACCTAATACAAGTTAGCTCTCATTAAGGGTAGGTCTATTTTTTCTGGGAATCTTGTTCACTGTGGTGAGTATCTAAAGTTGACAGGATTAGGATATCATAATATTTCTAATATGTTTTAAAGGCTGAGAGATTTTAAATTCAGCTTGGTTTTTATCAAATTGAAGGTTGATTGACATTAAGTTTTGTTTAAACTGAGGCATCTACTGACCTTTAAGATCTAGGTTAGGAGTTGAAATCAGTTTTTCAGAAATCAAAATAATTTATTTGGCCATCAAGTACACATAAGTCAGTGTACCTTAGTCAATTCTTTTAATCTGTCTTAAGTTCATTCAATATGCTAGGCAATTCCTTTTATTTCTCAGCTAATTAGGCTCCAAGAAGTTTCGGGGTGAAATAACTAGTCCTATTATAGCCTACTTAATATACCTTAGTCCTTAACTTTTCATACTTAAATTAGTCATCTAACTAAAATGATCTTCAGTAATAATATACCGTAACTTGAAGGCCTATTCATCTCTTATTGTAAATTTTATTTCGACATCTGATCTTAAAACAATATCGAATGATGGTATCTACCATAGGTGAGTACGTAACGTAGATGTAGTCTGTGGTACAGGATGACTCCATAATATTTAAATGACTGTTTTGTTCCTTTAAAGTATGTTTAGGTATTGCGTAAAAATATTTCAATCAGATGAGGGGTCATATGAAATTAGTTGAAATCCAGACGTAACTGGAATGAGTAGCCTAAAATGTAAAATTGTAAACATCGAAAAATCAACACGTAATGCTAGAAGGCCAAAAAACCTGAGTCTTTAAATCATCTGATAATACCTAAAGAGGTAAAACAAGGTTTTGCCTTTGAATTTGAATCATACAAAAATTAATTTGATCTTGATTTCAGTGTAGGGTGTATCGATATTCAGTAGTCATGTTTAAGTTACTCTCTGATCCTCCCGTATTAAATAAACCGATGTGGAGCGGAAGTGGGGTACAGTTTCATATAGCGTATACACTACTATCGAATGAATAGGCCTTTATAGGAAATATTTAGGGCCAAACTTATGTAGGAATTAGAGTGAAATAGGATTTCTCATATCAATTGAATAAGATAAAAATTACTGAATAAGATAAAATGAGCTAATTACAGTATTGGCTTGACAAAATTTATTCTAATCTAACAAACATCAACCTACATTAATCTCCATGTTAACATGAAGAACCACCCTATGCCCAGGAACGTTTAGATGCGAGAGTAGGCCAAATTTATAAATATGATACATATTCAATTTGGTCTTATATTCTATGCTCTTTTGTGAAATTTTTATCATTATGAGTAACAGGTTAACCGAGCCTTGCTCGTTGATTTAATTCACTTTGGTTATTGTAAAGCAATTTTGTCATGGTAGTAAAGCTATTAAATTTCTACCAACAACTGAATATACCTCAATATAGGTGATACTTACCTCCGTCAACAGTCCAATTTCGTCAGTATACAATTTAATTTAATTTAATTGTATACTGATGAAATTGGACTGTTGACGGAGGTAAGGATCACCTAGGCCTATATTGTCTGCATTATAGTCCAGGGGCTAACATCATAGATTTTAATGACTAGGCCTATACGGGGCCTACGATCGTAGGCCCCGGCCTATACCTCTTCACAATTAGTTAACAGCTGTTTCAAAAAGACATTAATGTTTCTTTATTTTTGTATACCTTTCGTTGTTATTTCGTTACCAAAATAGCAACCTATAAGACCAATGTTTAAAATTAAGATTTTTAAACTTAAATTTGGACAAAATTCGATTTTTCTTGGGATTGAGGCTGTTTCTAAACTTATTTTCGGCCCAAAACACTCTTAAATGCAAAGTTTAAGCAAAATCTACCCGCTAGACTTCAAGATCGTATTATACACCCGATTACTACCCTACAGACAGTGCTTGTATTATAGTATAGGATTAGTACGGTAGTGTTTTGGTTTTGTTGATTTTATATTAGGTTATACGATAATTGTTTTTGGTTGTAGCCTAAATGTGGGAATAAAAAGCTAATGTCTAAAATTGTTATTTAGGTAAAAAAACTTATAGATTGAATCAATTGTTGATATGATATATATCGATGAGATCTATAGATATTTTTATTCAAAAGTAGTGTAGGCGCTATATGCAACTGTACCCCGGAAATCAATGAAATGCACTTCACATATTTAAATTAATATAAGTACTGTTACTAAACCTAATTTCAAACAGTAAATGTGACCTGAAAAGACAGAAGATTAGATATGACACTCCTTCAGTATTGGCAATAACATATTAGGCTTACAGGGCCATCCCATGTTAAATCATCCGGGGTCTAAGGTTTTCAGGTTGTTCATGAAAATGTGTTGAATAGCGTTAAACTGATAAGCTGTCAGTAATTTTTTGGTCTGTAAAATAATCTGCGTAACTTTTTATTCAAGAGGTGATAATTTTTTTCGTGTTTAAAGCCGCGTCCGTAATGGCTGAACATGTTCGCTGAACAACGTTCTTCAGAACTTTTTTCATGCTAACCTTTTAGAATGTAGTAAATCATATAGACGGTAATTGTTAGTGAGGAATGTTTGTTAATTTTTTTGTGTTCACCGAACATGTTCGACTCGAATATACGCCCAGTGATGACGCGGCTTAATACTCAAAACAGATTATTTGTACATATTTTAGTTTTTAAGACAAACCATCATAAAACTAACTTTATGGTTATGAATATGAAGGATTAGACTATTTTTTTCTCTTTGGAATGGTATAGAATGGAATTTGTATTTATTTGCAGCAAAAATAATCGAGAATTGATGTTACTCGATACCGGTTTTATCAAGGATGAGTATTAGGTTTTTTTTATTTTTCATATTTTTTTACCTTTTAGATCCATATGTAAGGTCTGCTTAAAAGTTGTGCGAATGCAGATCTTATTACTTTAAATTCATCCAATTAAATCCTCCGTACCGGTATTTGAGACTTTCTTTTTGACAAAAACCTTTTTTAAAATTATTTCTACAAAATTTATTTGTATTTTAGGTGATTGGCAGTAAGTAGTTTTTGAGGGTTGAATTTTAACGTAATTCTGTTATTCATTGCAACAAAATTTCAATTCTAGCCTTTCATTACTTAACTAATAATACTATTTAAAAGAAATTGTAGTCTTACCTTACTGTTCCTGTTTAAAATTTGAAATTTGGATTTCAGGCAGAAGCGACAAGACAACTCGCCGCCAACACTCTTGACCAGGACGAAGAGTTATAATGCCTCATTTATTTGTAATAAATTGTTCTAGTAAATTGTTTTAATAAATTTGTATATTTTCCAAGCCATACTTTTTATTTTTTGTCCAAATTATTTTATTTAAATAATTAGTTTATAAATAGCTTGATTATTTTTCATAAAATTATCCTGTGTGGTGGTTATTAATGATTAGAAAAAAAATATAATATTATATTTCATGTAATTATATTTTTTGATTTGCAAGTACAAGAAATAGTTTTTAGTTTGCTGCGCATAATCTCTGTGTAGATATCTAAATTGGCTTCTATTAATTATTAGACTACTTGATAATTTTAGTTGGTCATTTTTTTATTTTATGGTACATCCAAGTTGTGATCACAAAAAACTGGTCTTGTTGATGTATAGGCTACCGTTACTCTATTTATATATATAATTTAGGCTGGCTCCACTCAAGATATATTGGTCATAACAATGTGAAACCGATTTAAATGGCTGACAGTGTTGCCTACTTCAAAAAAATTCTTTAAGATTGTGTAGACCTATTGACTACAACTGTATCATCTATACAAAACCTTAAATGAATTCCATAAGTTATTTGCTGTGTTCAACAAGATGGCCTTTGGTAGCTCAAGTGTGCTAAAAACTAACTGAAAAAGCTACATATAGAGCTTAATTTCGCTATTACTAAATGTATTCGGTATTTAATAACTAATTTATTCCAATTTTAATTACTAATTATGCCATTATAATTTAACTGGATTCACTATTTCAGTTATAAAAAGTCGATACACACTAACATGAAAGAACTGTGTTTTCAATTTTTTTTTTAGGTACCAGAAGAAAATTTGACACCATTGTCCCTAGTTTAAATGTAGCATGTAAGCATTCTCTATTATGTCAAGCCAAAGCGACAATTCACTTAAATATTCACAAACATTTATCAGTATTTTTGTTTGTGGTAATTAAACGGGTTTGTGCTGAGTAAATACACTAGAATGTTTTTATTTTAAAAGTCTTTTTTTAAGTCATTGCTAACAACTTAAATTTTACCGAAAACAGTTTGCTTGTTTAAAATTAGAAGTTATATTGGGTGCTCCCAAAAGTGTTGTTATAAAAATTTGAAGGCAAACAAATAAGCCCATGAAACATTTTTCAAGCTCTGAAATTAACCTTATACCTACTACTACTAAGAAAAGCTACCAAGGAACGAAAATAACTAGGAAAGTGTGAAATAAATGGTATCAAGAAAATGTGTCCCAAGTGTGCGCATCCAAGCTTTCTACATGCTTGCCACCTACAACTTGTAAAACGTGTGTGAAGCCAAGTGTTCTACACACTTGTCATCATAGCTTGTGGCAAGTGTTGAAGAGGGGAACTAGAACGCTTGCCCTACACTTGCCCCAAGTTTAATTGTTTGTCACGGCCAGTTTGTCGCAAGTGTTTAATGTGTGTCGTAGCAAGTAAGAGGCAAGCTTGCCTCAAATGATTTTTGCTACCTGGGATATAAATCAGCTTAAATTAGGAAAATAAAAAGGAACTTAGTTAAATGTGATAAAAAAAAGGGTGATATAAGTACTTTAGACAAGCTAATGTCGTTCAGTTTGTAAAAATGGTGTTTAGCATTTATAAAAATTTAACAATAAAAATATGTGTATAATCCATAGGTATTTGAGTAATCTTTGTGGTTTGCGATGACAAAACACTGAGTTAGGCCTAACCAATTTGCTAACACTAAAAAATATATAACGCTACTTATTGATTTAACTTGACTTACTTAACCGACTTAACTTTATCTTTGACTAACACAACAGACCTTATTTTTACTATACAACAGAGACTTATGGTATGAATGTTGAGTGAATGTGAGCGAAAGGGTGCCGGAATGATTAGTTTTAAGCAATTTACCGTTACCTTACGGTACCTAAAATGACCTCACTTTCCAAATCACAAAATTACCTCAAATAAAACATGTAGGGCCTAAGGGTGATTGAATTATGAACTAGAATACAAGATTGGGAATATAATTGTTATATAAAAATATTATGGGTACGGTATGTTTCAAGTCATTGTTAGTATTATCTCCTTTCCTTTCCTGCCTCATTCCGATCCTAAAATTCGTCGGTGGCCAGCAATTGGAATCAGCCGATACTGGAGAAAGGACCGAAGTGGGACTACCGTATACCACCCACGAGATGAACCACTGAGAATAGTGTATCTACAGAGAATCCAACGAACTGTCTATCTGGGTGAAGTGTTTATAGTTTCTTGTTGTGGACTTGTTTGGTAAAAATTTAGAGTAATAATTATGGATTTCATCGATATGGACCTTCTATATATAAATACTTAGTTTTAAGGATCTTGTTGTAAATTTATGCAAAAATTTTAGACAAGAATTTGGTGGGATAATGTACCGTTGTATTGTATTTTAAATTTTGTCTAAACATTTTATATAGTATAAGGGAAGGTATTGGTGAACTGGCCGCGTGAGCGGAAGGGGGTTGCAAGATGAAACTAGTTTTATGATAATCGGTCTTTTCCCTTGAGCTCGCTGCAGCGGGCGGACGCAGGCTTAGTGACCCTCTCCGTTGAGGTAAGATTTCAAATTAATTATTCATTTAATATGCAGCTAAAATCGATCAATCTGACAATAATAACTAAATACACCTTCTGTGTGATAATTTTCCAAATTTATTCATTTCTTGAAATTGAAAATTACAATTAGTTTATGCAGGGTTTCACGACTCGGGAGAAATCCACTCCAATCTCTTTCCTTTCTTTATTTTTAAAATTGTTAAAAGATTTATGATGTTTTCTTTTTAAATTGTTTAAAATTTACAGTGTATTTAAGAAATAAAATTTGTTTTCTTGTTCCTGTGTTTTGAATAATATTTTAATAAATATGGTACACAATTTTGCGCAACTCTGCTGACGACAGGAACTGTCAGGCAAAGTCTAACATGTAGTTTCATGTTATTGATTGTCAAGACCGATAATGGTTGTTTTGTTTCTGTGATACGTCTAGAAATATTAATGTGTGTTATTTAGTATAATATTTTTGTAAAAATGAGTTTGAAAGTAGATCTTTTAACCAAAGACGAGTTGGTGTATGAACTCCAACTACGGAATCAACCGGTAGATGATAAAAGTGTTGTTAGTGATTTAAGGAAACTTTTAGGAAAATGTATTGCAGAAAATACACCTGTCTCATGTCAAAACTTAATTGGTAATATTACGATACCTGGGGAAATAGAATTGATAACGACTAAGATAGAATTAGGCAAAGAGAAGTTATCGGAATTATCTACTGATAGAAGGCCGATCGATGTAGCTCGTTTAGAAACAAAAATTGATCATTGTAGAACTAAGATTAAATAATTTAGTTAAGTTTAAAATGTCTGAGGAAGAGAAAGAAAAGTGTGTAGATAGCCTATGATTAAACAGATTAAATCATTAGCCCTCCGAGCGTTATTCGTCGATTTTTCGGTCCAGCTTTTCGGCCTCCGAGCGTTTGCATCGATATTTCGATAGTTAGAAAATGAGTTGTAACTTTATAGTCAATGACAATGCACTCGTGAACGCGACTACTGTTTTCGCGAGATTCCAAGCTACGTGAACACACCCTTTTCAAATGGCTGAACGTGATTGGTTGTTTGTAATATGCAATGAAACATCTGATCTGGGAAAAAACTGTTACCATCTGCTTGCTAACTTTGTAAACAATGAAATACGTATTTTACCAATTGTTTTAAGGTTATAAATGATTAAAAGTGTTACTAATACTGTTAATTTACATTATTGGAATAAATTAATATTTTTTTCGAGTTTATAACCATTATTATGAGTAGGAATTAGTGTAATATTCCTAGTTTGATTTTACATGTGTTCTTAAGGGATTAGGGTAAGTACCATAGGACATATTTGGTTTTATTCAACATACATTTTTTTCAAATGCTTCTAGCCTATATAAATTATATATTTTCTTGAAAAGTATAAAATTCTGAACAAAATGTATATCTTGGAATTTTGATCATGTGTTTCTTAAATTATTTTAGAGGAGAGCAAAGTTACATAAAATATTTTTTTTGGAATTTTTTTAATTTTTAACCTATAGCCAAATTTTGGTAACAATAAGTAAGGGTAATAATTTTTGTATTTTTAGATAGTCCATTCTATCTACTTTCATATAATATATACATTTAAAGTGCTAGGTCATAAAATATATTTTTTATTAATTTTTATTTCAAAATATGCAAAACCTCCAAAAAATGCGTAACGCTCCAGGGGTGCTATATTGAACGCTCGGAAGGTTAAGTGATGAATTCAATAAAATAGAGTTTGATAAGGAACTTATAAATAACTCTGTAAGGAAATTGAGCGAATCAAATATTGAGGAGGAAAACTTGTCTGATGTATTTTTAGATAATTAACCTTTAGATGTAGGGAATCGCGTGCCATCAATTACGACGGTTACTCAAACAGACGGTTCTGTTATTTTTATAAAATCCTCCATATTTTTGATACAAATACATTGAGGAATAACCAATCATAGTTAAGTATGCGTTATTTCAACGATAATACATTTGCATACAGTTTTTATCATGTATGATTGGTCAGTCCAAACCGCCGGGGGTGCCCAGAGTGCCGGTTGGCGGGGCGGTGGCGGGGAGGTAGTGGTGGCATGGTGGGGACACCTTTACCGGCAGTGACCGCGTTGGAGGGAATGTCACATAACACTGGGTCCACCAGTGCTGCCACGCTTTCCCGCCTTGAGGCGCCTTCGGTACTTGGATACCATCCCGCCTATGATTGACATTGTGGACTGCCGCACAGAGTTTGCAGGAGTAATATTTCTGTTGACTAAAATAACGACATTTAAATGCTTATCTTATGATTTTAATTGAATTAGGTGATTATGTACTAAATCTATCTATATCTATATATATAATTCCGTAAGCGAATCGGTCCCCACGAAATATCTCGAGTTAGAAGGAAGATAGGGTAACGGTTGATGGTTCATTTTAAAGCTTGAGGGCCAAGGACGCAAGGAAAAATACCAGAATCATCAAAAGTTACCTGAGCTCCGCCCCATTGGACCTAGAAGTTGCAATGTTAATCTAATGGGAAGAAGATTTTTAGAGCTACACGTGTGATTAACCAGATGTTCATGTGTATATTTTTCATCGGAAACTCAGCTGATTATTGAGCAGATATTTTGATTTAAGATAATCATTAAATTATAACTTTTTTTTAATCGGCAGAGCACTATAATAAAGAAAAACATGGGTCATGGAAAAATTACGGATCCACAGTAGATTTATTCTTCGTGGCCCCATCACCCCATCTATGTAATTTGTATATGTACATTAAGATTTTGTGTGCTGACTATACTGCAGTTAAAAGTAACTTAGCCGAGGTATGTTTGATAAAATCGATAATATATTGTCTTTATTCAGTGCAAGTCGTATAGTTATTACATTATTGTTAATATAATGGTTATTTAGTGGTTAGAGTTGAGTGGTTTTATTAAGTATTTGTTTATTTTTACTAAACCATATTATGTAAACTACTAACATTGGATAACATCCGTACAAAAGGAATATTTTGTCATATTCATTATCTGCTTTTTACCTTATCTGCACAGGTCGTACAGATACTGCAAATGCCCCTTAGTATATAAATGAAGGGATCTTTTCATGTAAATGACAGTGTGCAAAACGAACAATATGTAAAACAATGTTCTACTTCATTGAACGAACAAACAAAATAGATTACAATCATAGCACAAGAAACGTCGGTAGACACAAGGGACGGGTGTGGGCGGGGGGAGCACGTTGGCACGGGGCGGCATGGAGGAAATAGGTGGCACGGGGGGCACATGAGATGAAGACCGGCGAGCATGGGGGCACGGGAGCGCCAAAGGTCCGGGTTCTTGGGGGCCACGAGGGGCGTCGGTGGCACTGGGGATAGGGGGCACATACTGGGAACGGGGAGGAATGTCAGTCATGGGGGCCACGGAGATATTGGAGTCACGGGGGTATGGGAAGCACGGGGGTATGGGCATGGGGGCACAATGGGCACCGGAGACGTCGGTGGCATGATGGGTAGTTGGGCATGGGGCGCACGGATGAAGAATGGGGGATATAGAAAGCACAGGGCCTCAAGGAAGAATGATGGACATGTGGGCACCTTAGAATTTCGGGGCACAGAGGTATGGGGGCACTGGGATACGGGTGCATGGGGTTTACAAGGGCCACGGGGCATAGGGGGTACATGAAGCATGGGTCACGAGAGGGGAACGGAGGGCACGTTGAGCCTTAGGGGGATATAGAAGGCACGCGGAGGAATGGCAGGCATGGGGGCACTTGGGCATTGGAGACATGGGCAAGAACGGCGGGCGTGGAGGCACGGGGCATGGGCATAGAGGAACTAGACACATTAATGGCATGGGGGGCACGAAAGAGGCTTGAGGGACATAGGGGAACGACAGGCATAGGCGCATAGGTATGGGGGCAAAAGTGGCACTAGAGAAGTTGGGGTCACAGAGGGTAGTTTGGGGTACACGGGGGAGGAATGGGAGACATAGCTTGGGGCCTCTAGGAAGAACAACGGGCATGTGGGAAGGGGAGAGTGGAGGGTACGGGCGCATCGGGGTACTCGGGAAACGGGGGCATGGGGGATACAGGAAGGATGGGTCACGGGAGGGAAACAGGGGCAAGGGAGAGGCTTGAGAGGACTTAGGGGCAAGGGGAGGAACAGCAGGCGTGGGTGCACGGGGGCATGGGAATAGGGCCCAAGTGACACTAGGGAAGTCGGTCTCACGGGGGTAGTTTGGCATGGTTAACAGGGGGATGGAATGGGAGCCATAGCACGGGGTCCTCAGGGAAGAAAGGCGGTTTTTTGGGCACAAAAGAGTGGGGTGTACGGGGGCATGGGTGTACACGGGATTCGGGGATATGGGGGCATAAGGGTACCTGGGACACGGGGTCCTAGGCGGTACAGGAAGGACCGGTCATGGGAGGGGAACGGGGGACTAATGGGAGGCTTGAGGGGACTTAGGGGCATGGGGAGGAACGGCAGTCATGGGGGGCACGGAGGTAAGGGAGGCACGAGGGCAAGGGAATGGGGACACAAGTTACACTAGAGATGTCTGTGGCATTGGGGGGGCGGGTATTTGGGATGCATGGAGGAGGAAAAATATACATAGAGGGCACGTAGGCATTGGGAAAGAACGGCGGGTATGTGGGTATGGAAGTATGGGGCACATTGGTATGGGGGCATGGGGGTACTCAGGCAACGGGGGAATATGGGGAACAGGAAGCACGGGCCACGAATGGGGAACGGGGTAGTCTGGGGGGACTAGGCGAGTGTGGTGGACACTGGGGCATGGGAGGGGGGCACAGGGGTCCAGGATACATTAGTGTACAGTATTAATGGACTAATAATTATTTTATGATGTTGAATTGAACTATTGTATTTACTTGAGTTACGAACTCATTATGTACACATGTTTAGGGTTAAACATATTTTTATCGTTTCTGGCAGTAATAGTGTGATAAATTTAATTTTTTCACAAAATAGACTACCTACTGTATTTTAATGCAGGGGAGATTATTGGTTCATTACTGATTTTATACAGCCTAAAAGATTAGTCAAGATTAGGTAATATTTTATAAGAAAATTCAACCGTATACATTCACACAACAGCTTGAGAAGGAACAAAGTATCTGTGCATCTAGGTCTGGAATTGAAAGTTAATTTTGGACATAACATCACCATTTGGATTTTTAGGGGCCTGTGCCCCTACAAGCCCCTAGTATATATATATAATACGTGATGCCCTTTTTTTGTTAACGCTACTCCTCCCTTATTTCTGGACCAATTTTAAAGTTTGAGGTGTCAAAATAATGGTCTCAGTTCGTAGTTTTGCAATAAGGTTTTAGATTTTTGATATTTTAATTCTGAAGCTCACGGGAAGCCCTCAAAAGTCATTTTTTGTCCATAAGATTAACATGGGGAACAATTTATATTGAATTGCTAAATAAAACAGCTGTTGATAGTTAAACAAACAAACACATGTTAAAAGCTATCTGAATGCTGAATAAGAGCAATAATTGAACTGGTACGGTATTGAAATATCAACACAATTCCATACTTTAGTGTACATAGTCAATGCTTTAATTCAAGGACTGTCTATGGCGTGGGATAAATTGTACGTTTTACCATTTTCTCAGAATGTAGAAGGTAGATTTTGCTTGAACTTTTTATTTATATGTATTTGGGCACAAAAATGAGTTTAGTAACTTAACCCCCAAAAAATTCATTCTCCTGATGCACAAAAATAAGTTTTGAAATTGAATTTTTTTTACATGGGTCTTAAGAGTTATCAGATTGCTATCGAAACAACAAAGAAAGACAATAAAAATTAAAATAGAACACTAAATGTTTGCGCATGGGTTTTCAAACTGCTGTGAACTAGGAAAAGGGATAGTTGGTTGTTGGTGTAAATTTAATTACCGTGAACCAAAATGTTGTACTAAAAAAAGTTAATGCACAATGCTATCGACACATATTAAAAAACCTGTTTAAAAAAGGCAACATTTCAAAGTTTTTTTTTACCTCCAGTAAAGATCTTATTGCAAAAATGGTTTGTAAAAGGAGAAATTTTAACCAAAATATAAATGCGGTATCAAACCAAAATGGACACACATAAAATGTAGATATTCTTAATTTTTGTGATTTCTTTATTTAAATTTTGTAATGCCATGCATGCAAAGAGGATTTAGTTTGTTATAAATAGTATGGGCTCTTTCACTATGTCGACGACTACCTCATACAGGTCTAGAAGAACAGCTACAGTGGGTGCTTCATAGCTCATACAGAACCGAGGAGTGGTAATGAAATATTTATTTTTCTTTTATGTCAATTACGTCTTATGTGTGATGAACTCTATATCAAATGTCTGTGAGTGTATTCTACATTTTTCATAGGAGTTTTTAGGCAGAGGCTCTAAGACAAATCGGCATAGGAACCATCATGTAATCCTAGCTAATTTAGACCTAAAAGAACAACCACTAAATCTCAATAATGTCACATTGGGAAGTTGGAGAATTAGTAATGAAGATCGATTGATGACATAACAATATGGTGTAATCTGGTTTTCTCTACAAATTAATTTTCATTCAAAGTAACTTGGTAAATTGCCATGGAGCAAGGTTTGATCACCAGGTACTCTGATAAATGCAGCGCATTGCGCTGCACGGGCCCCCTAGTATTATTTAGATTTTGAGACTAATAATTATAATTGTACATTAAATATAAATTAAATTAAACTACACAAAACAATATTTTCGATCAAGAAGTGACCGATTAGGCTTATCTTTAAAAATGATAGCGGAGGAAAATTAATTGCCCAGTGGCTTTTATATATTCATAAAGAGTAAGTTTTGTGTACATGTGACAATTCTATTGCTCTTTTCTGTTCTACTTACAATAAAGTACCTTAAACCTTTTTGCAATCTCTTCAATTTAGTAGCGGGGTAAGACTTGCTGGAAATCACAGTCGATTGCGGCTCAGAAAGATGTTTTACGACATGTAGGCCTACACGGCAATACTTTTCGTTCATATGAGTGTGTAAAACGTTATTAAATACCTGTAGTCCAAGCATTTGCTCGGTAAATGTATTCATATTTTTACAGTAATAATCTCAGCCACATAAACCTATCCTTTAAAATGTTAAGTCCAAATTCGGTAGTTTCTTTTCAAGAAGAGCTAGTTCGCTTTGCTTTCATGATGTTTTAATATACGCCAAAAGCCTAAGGTTGCTGCACTCTGGTATTAAATTGTTAAACCATATGTTGAAACTGTAGGCCTAACTCTTTGATTTTAGAAACTATGGCCAATGTATACAATGGCTATGGGTTTTACTTCTTCACTGATCCGATTGTTTTCTGTAAATAAATATGCATAAAGAAATGTTCAAATCGAATAGACGTAGGCCTATAAGAGTTGTGTTTAACATTGAATTGGCTTGTTTTTACACTTAAGTCTGGCGAAATGTTAACAAAAACTGGTCACGGTATATTATGTAGGATATTGTAGCCTACTATTCCTACACTGAAGAATATAACTTCAACCAAGTCTCGGTTAAACGCCTTTTGGTTGATACTAACCAAGTAATTGGTAGCTGTTAACTTTGTATACAGTACCAGGGGGACCGAGCTTAAGCTCGGTAAAATTATTACTTTCGTTTCTCACACAAAGCTCGTTCGCTCCGCTCACTCGCCAGGAGGAAGGTTTGCTGCACATTGGTATGATTTTCCTAAAACTACAGGTTAAAGATGTAACACATTGGTTTATTTTATCTACAGTTATCAGCTGATTATTGTTCAATTTAAAAATCTCCATAAGGATAACATGGGATCTTTGAAGGGCTCTAGCGCGAAAACCGGATTTTTCCCAGCTATGGGACCAGCTCCAATCGATTTCTGGTGGCCAAAACCCCCATATTCAATAAAAAAATCAAAAATCCTTGGAGCGAAAAAAAACTTTGCCCGGACAAACGGAGTTTGTTTTAGAGTATAAGATATTTAAAAACAACCCACTGAATTTGGTCAAAACATAAGCGATTGACTTTAACAAAATAAATAATTAACTAGTGGCTTGTAGGGGCAAAGGCCCCTAAAAATCAAAATGGTGATGTCTCAATAAATAAGTTTCAATTTATCACCTTCTTGCAGTATTATTGTATTTTTCTCTAGCTGTAGTGTAAATTTGCACGTTTGGGTTTTCTAATCAAATATTTCCTATTCTTGACTAAACTTTAAGGTGGTAATCAAATCAGTAGTTTACCAATAATTTCCCCTGAATTAAAATACAGTAGTCTATTTTGTAGAAAAAAAAAAAAAAAAAATATTGCACTATTATACTACCGAACGCATCATGTTCATGATGAGTTTGTAACTCAAGTAAATAGAATAGTTCAATTAATACAAAATAAGCCCATTAATACTGCACACTCCTCCACCCTGGACCCCTGTGCCCCCCCCATTCCCCCACACTCGCCGTGACCCCATGCCTCCCCGTGTCCCCGTCCACCTTTCCTGACCGGTGTTTCCTGTTCCCCCATTCTCCCGTGCTCACATGCCCGCAGTTCTTCCCCGTGTCCTCTACGTTCCTCATTCC
Source organism: Neoaliturus tenellus (assembly GCA_030545055.2). NCBI lineage: Eukaryota > Metazoa > Arthropoda > Insecta > Hemiptera > Cicadellidae > Neoaliturus > Neoaliturus tenellus. The sequence continues at coordinate 205,237,776 of CM061534.1, read as the reverse complement.
TTCCCAATGCCCAACCCCCTTCCGTGCCACCGACGTCTCTAGTAGCCCTTGTGCCCCCATTCCCATGCCCCCATACCCCCATGCCCCCATGCCCACCATTTCTCCCCGTGTCCCTTTATCCCCATGCCCCTCTAACCCTCGTGCTCCCATGCCCCCGCACTCACGATAATCCCGTGCCCACATGCCCACCGTTCTTCACCGTGGTCCCATGCCCGCTATGTTACCCAAGCCTCCTCCATGCCCAACTGAACCCCGTGCCCCTTGCCCCTAGTGCTCATTGTGCCTTCCCACCCCCGCACCTCCACGTGCCTCCGGGTCCCCTATGTTTCAGTGCCCCAATGCCCGACGTTGCTCTCCGTCGCCCCGGTGCCCCCATGCCCATCTACCTATTTTGCTACTGACGTCCCTGGTGCCCTTGTGCCCCAGTGCATCCCCATGCCTCCCCAGAGTACCCCTTATGTCCCGTACCCCTGTACCCTTCATGCTCTCGTGCCCTCATGCTCGTCGTTCCTTCCTATACCCATATGTTCCCCATGCATCCACCGTGCCCCTCAAGCCCAACTGTCTCCAGTGCCACAGACACCATTCGTGCCCTTCGTGCCCCCATGTACCCGAAGCCCCTGTGCTTCCCATGGTCCCATGCTGCCATCTCCGTCGTACCTCTCAGTACCTCCGTGCTCCCCCGTGCTCTCCGCCGTACCCACTATTTCCCCCTTGCCTCCCCCGTGCCCCCATGCTCCCTTACCCTCCGTGCCACCGACGTCCCTTGTACTTTGATTGTAGTCTATTTTGTCTGTTTGTCAATAAAGTAGAACACTGATTGATATATGTCTGTCTTATCACACTATCATTACATAATAGCTGCTCATCTTTATGGATTAATGGGCGTTTATTGTTTACCAACGACATACGTAAAAAAAGAAGCAGAGAATGGATCAAACCAAAACCAAATATTCCTCATACGGAGGCTATCCATTGTTAGTAGTTTACATATAATGATTCAGTCGGAAATAAATAAACACTCAACAAAACGATTCATCTCCTCAACTCCAACTACTAAATAGCTAATATATAAATTAGTGACGTAATATTAAACAACATTCACTGTGTTAAGACAATTAACCATTCTATCAACCATGCCACATATAAGCAAATTTTAACCTCGGTATACTCGGCATAAAAATCCTTCTACTCCTGTTTCCTTAATGACATAGATGGGGCTAAGAAGATGAAACCTCCTGTGGATCCTAATCCATTCACGACTATTAGTGTTCTCCTTTTTTTATAGTGCATTGTCAATTTTAAAAAGTCATAACTATACGGTTATCTTAACTCAAAATATCTGTTCAATAACCAGCTGAGTTGATGATAAAAATTATTCACTATGAAACATCTGCTTCTTCCCATTAGATTTAAATTAGAATTTCAAGGTCCAATGGGGCGAAGCCCAGGTAACTTTTGACGATTCTGGCATTTTTCCTTGCGTCCTTGGCCCTCAAGCTTTAAAATGAGCCATCATACGTTACCCTGTCTTTTTTTCTAACTTATTGAGATATTTCGTGGGGACCGATTCGCTTACCGAAAACTATAACACTCGATAGGCATTTTCGACCGTTTTACATCGTTCCACACACACATAACATTACCTACAAGGGGGCCCGTGCATCGCAATGCGCTGAATAGATCGATAGTACCTGATGATCAAACCATTTACCGATGCTCCATGATAATTCACTGAATTACTCTGAATGAAAATTAAATTGTAGTGAAAATCAGATTACACTATATTGTTATTTCATTAATCGATCTTCATCAATAATTCTCCAACTATGAATCCCCAATGTCATAGTGTTGAAATTTGGTGGTTGTTCTTTTAGGACCAAATTAGCTTCTTGGTGGTTTTTATGCCGATTTGTCTTATAGAGCCTCTGCCTAAAAAGTCCTATAAAATTTAGAATAAATTCATAGATGTTGGATCTAGATATTTCATCACACGAAAAAAGTAAATGATAACAGAAGAAAATCAATTTTTAAGAACATTTTTAATATATACATAGTTCCTATAATCTATCCACAGAAAGCCCTTAAAGTTCTTTTCATTATTATACACACGAAAGTACACTTTCTAAACGTAAAATGAGCTAAGAAAATGGTCAAATTCAGGACAAATAGGAAATTCAGCGTTATGAGTTCGGTTTTTTCTTGATACTAAGTTGAATAAACAAATATATTCACATTGTTTACAATTTTTTCGATATCGTAATGAAAATAATAGAATAAATCCTATACTATAATACGAGGAATGTCTGAAGGGATGTGTGTTCCACGATCTCGAAATCTAGCTGTCAGATTTTGCTTAAACTTTGCAATTAAAAGTGTATTGGCCCAAAAATAAGTTTAGAAAAGGCCTCCATCCCAGAAAAAATCGAATTTTGTCAGAATTTAAGTTTAAAAATCGTAATTTTTAACATTGGTCTTATGGGTTGCTATTTTGGTAACGAAATAACAACGAAAGGTATACAAAAATAAAGGAACATTAATATTAAGCAGACTTTTTGAAACAGCTGTTAACTGTGAAGAGGTATAGTTGGTTGTTGGGGGAAATTTAATAGCTCTAATGACACTATATAAAAACTGAATTAAAACCAACGAGCAGGGCTCGGTTAACCTGGTACTTCTATTGAATTGCAAAATAAAACAGCTGTTGATAGTAAAACTATACAATATGATGTTTTAATCCAGTAAATTTGTATTCAAAAGTTCCCCTCACTAGAAAAAATTGGGGTAGTTTTGATTTCTTTTGTTTCTTATGTTTTTTGGGGTGCTGAATCCGAATCTGAGGTTTGCTAACAAAATTTCTTGACGGAACATTGTCAAAAATGGAAAAAATATGATTTTTTTTTATTTTTTTTTTTGTAATTTTTTGCTTATAACTCAAGAACTATTAACTTTTCGTAAATAATGTATATTATAAAAATTAAAGTAAACAAAATTTGCTACAAAATGCACCCCCCATTTGTTATTCTCCGATGAACCGTTTGGGCTCCAGGGCTGTTTGAATATTGGAGTTTTAGCGAATTTACCTATAGGGAATACGCTCTTACGGTAGTAGTCACGGTAAGACCTAAGACCGGGACCATGTTACTTTTTCGTGTTACATACTCTGTTTCATGTTACATACTCTTTTACGATGTGTATTGTTAGGAGAATAGTCATTTATATCCCTATTTATGAGCACGTAATGAAATTTTGTTTACGGGTTCATCTAGTCAAAATTAATATTACTAATTTAGAAATTCGCTAAGTAGTACGCAGGTCTGCTGCGACGGGGGGTATTACCATATGGGTTTGTAAGGAAATATAAGTTAAAACTTGCATAACGAATGTACATACCAAACTTGATCAATTTCTGTTATTTTTATTTTCACCATAAACCCAATGGGGGAAGTATATAGGTCTGTCGCCATATAGATTTTGCAAGTAAATAAAGTATATACCTTTTCTAATGAATGTACATAAACAATTTTATAAATCTATGTCAATAAATAAGCAAGATAGAGGGTTTTGTTGATTTCCCATAAGAAAACCATGGAAAACTTATATTTGGATTTTCTCCATAACCATATAAGCTAAATAAAAAATCAAAATACCAAATTGTTTGTTTTTTTTTAGCTCTTTTAAATAGTTTAGGTTAAATTTGTTGAATTTTATAAACTAAGGTTAAAAAAAGCCAAAAACCAAAAGGTAACCCTTTTAAAACCCAATAAAACCCCGCTAATGTTGTCCGATCATTCTGGTTTGCAAACTCGATCAAGTAAATGCTGCCTTACACCCCTGTACCAAATTTTATCAAAATCGGAGTTTTGGTTCAAAAGTTATCGTGTTAACTGACATATACATATATACATGTATAATATATATATATACATATATATCAATTTGAATGAACGGTGTTTTTGGCTTTTGGGGACCTCAACACGAAAAAGTAACATGGTCCTAGTCTTAGGTCTTACCGTGACTACTACCATAAGAGCGTATTCCCTATAGGTAAATTCGCTAAAACTCCAATATTCAAACAGCCCTGGAGCCCAAACGGTTCATCGGAGAGTAACAAATAGGGGGTGCATTTTGTAGCAAATTTTGTGTACTTTAATTTTTATAATATACATTATTTACGAAAAGTTAATAGTTCTTGAGTTATAAGCAAAAAATTACAAAAAAATAAAAAATTTTCATATTTTTCCATTTTTGACAATGTTCCGTCAAGAAATTTTGTTAGCAAACCTCAGATTCGGAGTCAGCACCCCAAAAAACATAAGAAACAAAAGAAATCAAAACTACCCCTATTTTTTCCTATGGTAAACACTAATTGACTGCATTATTTGTTCTGTAAGGTACATTGAACATTTTGGAATTATCGTTGGAAAATATACTCCAAGTCATGATGTGGTAAAGCCACAATTTCAAACTACCTGTTACTATTAGATTTGTATCCTTTTATCAAACTTAATACTTGTATTTCCGAACAAAATATCAGTCCATCATTACAGGGACATTGGAATATCTGAGGTTGGCACCGTCTCTAACTCACAAAGAACACACAGCAGGGTGCCAGCCGCGGGCATAAAATTGTCCCGACCGCCCCGGTATCGCCCCTGCATATCGTCTCTGTCAATTCATATCTCAAATAATACTAAAGGAACCGGCGCAGAAAGTTTTTTATGGTTAATATCTGCATTAAGAGTCTTTGAAAAAAGGAAGTTTAATGTAAAATAAGTTTGTTTACACATGAAAATCTAAACAATATAGAATTCAATTTATGATTGAGAATTAATAGATGTTTAGTAAATTCAATTACTTAATGTTTAATTTTTGGTGCTTTTCGGTAAAATTGTGTTTTGGCGTTGCTCTGTAAACTTGAACAATTCTTTGTCACAGACTGTAGGCCTAAACTAAAATACCAAACCCAAAAGGCTTTGTTCTTTAATAAAAAGAGCTTATATTCGCTCAGCTCACTCGGCACACAATTTCTGAAGGGATGTGTGTTCCACGATCTCGAAATGTAATGGTTCGATTTTATTTAAATTTTGCATTTAAGAGTATTTTGGCTCAAAAATAAGTTTAAAAACAGCCTCAATCCCAGGAAAATCAAATTTTGTCTATATTTAAGTTTTAAAATCGTATTTTTTAACATTGGTCTTATGAGTTGCTATTTTGGTAATGAAATAATAACGAAGGTTATTAACCTTCCTTTAAAATAAAGGAACAGTAATGTTAAGCAGACCTTTTGAAACAGCTGTTAAATGTGAAGATTTATAGTTGGTTGTTCGTGGAAAATTAATAGCTTTACTACAATGACACTATATATCAAAACTGAATTATTAAAACCAACGAGCAAGGCTCGGTTAACCTGGTACTGTTGATTATGAAGTAACAGAGATCTATTTTTGTTTACTATCTGGGTTTTTAAATTCATCTGAAGGTAATCAGCTGTTAAATAACAATTCACATTAAAGAACTTTTCGAGTAAAGAACATCGATATCACCTGTTTTCGACCCTCACTTCTACCAACGAAACACCTGTTTCCGGCCTAGGGCGGTAATGGAAACGCTAGCAGAGAAATCTAGAATATTAGAAGGTATTTAACAACAACAACAACAACAACAAATAACAAATCAGTGACGTAGTTAGTAGTTCATCTGATAGCAACTGTTAAATATGTATGACGTAGATGGGAAAATAGTGTTTTTAGATTGGAATCAGCTGTAGTCACTTACCCAGAGTATTAGTTTTGGTGGCCTTAGCTGATGTGAAGTGGTTGCCTAGCAACCAGAAACTCAAGCAGTACATCTCGCTAGGTTAGTCGAAGTTGAGGTTATGCTTTGTTTGTTATGAACGGAAAAGTAATTTTTTCACTTGTTTAGAATGAATTGAATTGTGTAGTGCGATGAAAAATATCGTTCATAACTCGGGCCGAAAGCGTTTTACCAACCCTCGATCGTTTCAACACGATCTCGGGGCCGGCAAAACGCCACTTTCGGCCCTTGTGACGAAATATACTATTTAGTAATAGTTATTCAATTTTGTGGTTGATCTTCTATGTTCAAATTAGCATAGGATTACCTGATGATTCTTATGCCAATAATGCCTTATAGACTTGTGCCTAAGAACTCCTATACATTATAAAATAAATTTACACATGTATGATCTAGTCTTCGTTTCTTTATAATTTCTGTAGGAATAACGTTTGTCTTTAATAAAAGCATTTCTTTTGTAAAAAAATGTAAATTAAGTTATTCTTTTACCAACTAATACTGCGGAGATGCAAATTTTTTTTCTTGTTCCATTTTTTTAAACAAGTTGGACGTAATGAAATATTTTTTTATTTCCCATAATAATTCTTTGTTTAGGTGGAAAAAGTTTTTGTACTTCCCTATTGTTACAATACATTAGAGCACATGTAGAAAATGATCATCATTAGGTTTTTCATTTTAAACCCTGTTCTACTAAAGTTTTTATAGTCAATATTTTTTCACAAACGCTTCCCATTGGAAATACGATTACAATTCTTGACTAAACAACATGATTTGGTGTACAACATTTATTAATTTAATATTTAAAGTGTTATCTGACAAATTGTGTATTTATTCATCGAACAAACCTGTATATAAAATTCAGTTACACGATATAGACCATTAGGCTCACCAATTTACAATTTGTTAAGGCATTGATGTGTTTATTAAATTCCCTTTCAGTAAACTTGTGTAATCAAAGTTTTCATACTTTTTATTGTAGTACGCCTAATCTGATGAGTTAAGTAGAGAGATACAGTTTTTATACAATATGAAGATAGGTCACATTGTTATTTGTCTAGGATGAATCTCGTTAGGTGTCTTTAAATGGATTACAGGCAAGTGTTTGGTTCGAAACAAAAATTATTAATCGAATAATTTACTTCAAGTAACATTGTAAAAACCTTGTGTACCACGTATAAATACAGATTATCCAAAAACTATAGGTCTCAGATTCGAATCTCATTAATTTCAAATGTAAACATAGTTAATGTTAAGTTAACCAACAGGCTACAACATGCGAAGCACATGTTTTTACTTAAACTTAAGTACGCAGATGTTTTCAGCAATTCCGTTTTTTAATTTTTAATGATACTGTATAAGACCAATTTTAAATTATCATTATTTTAATTCAATTTAAGATTATTTATATAATTATTTTAATTCAAGATTTCAATGAAATTAGATCATTCCTAGCATAGAAGCTAAATATATATTAAGGTATGTTTATCCCACAATAAAGGTATTTTCCATGTTTGGAGACAGCAGTTTTAATGATCAGTATGTATACATACATAAATATTTACTCAGCTATATAGTTTATTTAATAGTAGTGCCTGGTTGTCCAGCGTTTACTCTATATACTTAAACCAGTTTTTTTTCAAGAAAATTAAACAATAACTGACATTTTGATGGATTATATTTTTAACTCCTTAACAGTATAAAACCATACCGACTTGAAACCTATAGCCTATGAATAAAGAAGGCTTCCCGAAATAATAAACTCTTAGATAATTCAGTTTGGAAAATCTTCAGACAACAACTAACTCGTAAGTTCTACTGGGCCGATTTCAACAATTAATGTTTCGTTGGAAATTTCACACGTTTAGATGGTCAAATAATTATGAAATCATGAATTTTAAAAACATTTATGGTGATAAACTAAAAAAAGTATTTTTAATAAGAAATACGTTAAAAACAAGGGGTTTCACAATTTTTATTATTTAGAGGCAAATTTTTGCTGACCTAGGTATTGAGCACTTCCAAAAAATGCATATTAGTAGTTTATAGAAAATTTTATTCTCTTTCGGAAAATCACCATCCACTTTGGTCGATTTCCTCACCATTAAAAGTTATTTACAAAAATGCTATGCGCAAACTCGAAATTTATATAGCTGTGGGGAAAAATTTATAGATATATATTAGATGGGAAAATATAGAATATTCCTAACAAAGATCAAGGGAGATTGTAAAAACAATCAGATGTATTATTTACAAGGAATGCTGTTTATAAGTACGCAGGTCTGCTGGGACGGGGATATTTTTTTACAAGTGAACATTTCATTTTACACTTAAAAATAAATATTTAAATTAATACAATAATTTTAATTTTAATGTTTCACACAGATTACAGTATTTGGGTCAAAATTTAATCCTTTTTATGTCTGTGATTGAAAGAAGTTGCATTTATTTAAAAATCGTTAAAGAACTAGAGACAAGATAACTTGGTTTTCATTTCCAGAAACTAGTCCAGTCTTTGAATAAACATAGTGGTTAGAGTTATTTTTTCAAATAACATATTTTGTATCAACCGGAAGCTAATTCAATTTCCAATAAGTTTTATGTAAAACAATGTTAGGTTCGACATCTAACCAGTTTTATGTAAAAATAAATTTTAAAAGTCGCAATATTTGATCAAATCAATTGATCAGTAAAATGACCAATACGAAATTGAAGGCCTCGTCCTTCAAAATTTAATTAAGTTCCACTGTATTATCTTGGCTGAGGGCATAAAAGAACAAGGAATTATTGGAGTTTATAGGGGGCGTGAGAAAAGATGTAGACGATCATAATTATTGAAAGTTGACTTATTCGACTTTATTCCCCTTACTAATACAAAACTGAGTAACGTAAAACCTTGCCAATTTGAAAGTCTGGCGAAAAAGATAAAACAGATTGGCTAGTTCCTTCATTCTTGACCAGAAATGAACGCTAAAAACGTTTAGAGAATTTGAAGGCGCTTAGTTTATGGACATTTGAGGCTTCTCTTAGTGATTTGGAAATTACAATGTTAACTAACCTGAGGGGATAAAATGTAATGCGTACTTAAAGAACTGTATGTGTTCACATGAACACTTTTTAAACATAGCTCATAGCGTTCTTCGTAATAAATATATATATATATATATATATATATATATATATATATATATATATATATAACAGTATAATTAATTTTGAATATCTAGCAGATGTTTAAGTAAATCAGGGCGTAAGGACTGACTTAGAACTGTGTAAGGATTGTCTTCGCTGGGACTAAGACGAATAAGCTCAAAGTATCTCATAAAACTTTCAGTTTACAAATATACCTAAGCATTGAAACTTTGGGGGGGGGGGGTGTCATATTGTAGAGAAACGACAATCTTTCCCAACAAGTTTAAACACAGTTTAAGTCCAATAACACCCTCTACAAATGTTCCGATGGATTATTGTCACTCAAAGTGAAAATTTAATTTTCAACCTAGCAAGATTACCTTTACATGTACAAATAACCTAGGTAAGTTTACGTATCCCTTTATATTTTACGTTAAGAGTACTGTAATATTTTATAACTGTCTATAACCAAAACTCGAATAAAAAAACTTATAATTATTTTTAAATGCATCTCTTTGCTGACAAGGACAAGTCAAAGTCAAAACTTTTTCCCTACATATTCAATTAAATTTATTGTCAATTCAACATTTTTACAACACTTTTAAAGCACTTTATATACTTTTTCTGGATATAAATCATAAAATAATGTTGTATATAAATACAATAACAGTATAAAACAGGATAAAACCCAGTCTAACTTTTAATGCTTTTTTTTAATGCAGTTGGTCTAAATTTGATTGGTTAGTATTTTTAAAGTGGTATACATGTTCATGAACACTGTAAAATTATTGGGAAATTAGAAAAGATTTTAATTTATTTTTGAAAGAGCGCAAATTTGATTCTTTTTTCATATTTTTTGCATAAGATTTAAAAATTTGATCTTAATTTATTTACTCTAAAGGGATGGTAAATTTTTTCGAATGTTAAGTCTATGATGTTCAGGCCTAAAAAGGTTATTCAATCTTGTATGATAAATATGGATGTCACTTCCTGTTCGTAGCTTGCATTTATTTGCGGGAAAAATAATTAATTGTCTCTAAAATGTAAATGCAGGTAATTGTAAGTAATTGCATACTTTTGAAAGTGTCTTAACAAGATTGATTTAGTTTTGCCTTTACAAGATTGGTTTAGTTTTAAATGGAATAACCATCGTAATGCTTTTTTTTAAACAATTAATAATCTTTTACATGTTTTTTAATACAATTGTCCCATATTATAAATCCATAAGACAAGTGAACATATATAAGTCCATATTACGCTGTCAGTAGAATTTTTCCATCGAAATATGTAGCCAATTGTTTGAGAACAATTTATGTTTCCAATGTCAATGTGATAAATCCAAGTTAATATTGCACTTGATTTTTTCATACACAAAAGAACATCCATGAGTTCTTTTATTTTTTAGCAAAAGATGAATAAATCAAGTAAATAACATTATAAATCTGCAAACGCCTGCAATTTTACTCCCGCAATACGCCCACGCGGTCTGCCGTTTGAATTGCTGGACCAGACATGTGTGGCGTTTCGCGTTTGAATGGCCAAACCACACATGCGTTTTCATCTCCCTCTCCCCTCGCGCCTTCCCCTCCCTCTCCCCCCCTTCATCGCGTCTTATCGGGCTCGAGATTCTAGGAACTCATGGGATGTACCTGATTCGGCTGCGATGGCGGAATGCCTCCTCCCCCCCGTAACCGCGAGTTTGGGCAACCTACGTAATGGCTACTTCCCCAGTTACATATTTGAAAATTAAGCTCTATTACAAGTTAAATAAACAATGTCTGTAGGCCTATACTAACCATGAAAAGGCGCAAATCTCTGTAATGTTTACACAACCATTTAAGGATACCAACCAATTTAACCACTACTAAGAACGTTGCTTATTCTTCTAAATTCACTTTACAAAAAGAACATTTAATTTGATTCACAATAATTTGATAAAATTTGACAAATACTGATAATAGGAAATCAATTTTTTAAATTAAGCCTATTTTATAGAAGCTAAGAGTTCTGCGCGGTATGTGGTTTACTCCACCACTTACTGATTTTACTACGTAACTTATAAAACTTATAATATTAAGACAAACTTAAAATTTCGATTATTGAATAAAGAGATAACACACAACCCACATATTAATTATCTTGGAAAAATTCTCAGCTTGAAACTATTTGCTACTCCTAATTGACATAAAATCCAAATTACGTATGTTAAATACTAATAACTACTAAAATGTAGGCTACATATATGTTACAGTTTTTTTTTTCAAAGAAATAATTTTGGGACCGTCAACATGTTATATTTTGGCACAAATAGGCCTACAGTTAATTTTCTAAAATTAAAAGGGAGTAGCTCCAATAACCGATCGTCAAGTTATTTGTACATTTTAACTATACATGTAATTTTAGTTACGCAGATTTACTTAATAACAAGAGTTTCTTTAGGTTAGATGTACTAAGTTGGGTTATGAATTTGATATCTCAATCTTCAATGAACATAGATAAAGACTTTATACCTATTTTTAGCCTTTTTAGACTGGCTTTAACTTTCAAACCGTCAATAATTTAAAATTATATTACTTCTATTTTTTTCAAAACATATTTTAAATACGGTATAAGATATTCGTGCCCCCTACCATAATTTAACGAATAAATTAAATTTATTTGTACTGAACTAACAATGTTTTGAAAATGAAAAACCATACACCGATATCTACTATGGCACTGAATATTAAATAGCTTAAAAACCAGACATTCTCTAAACATTCTATATTAAAAAACCAGCTAAACTAAAAAAAAAGTTCTCAAAGCATAAAAATCAGTCTTATTTGTCTATTTAAAGAGACAGGTTTCAATTCGCAATTAAAAACATGTAAAAATACAAAATACTTTAGAAAAAATTGGGGAGTGTGTTGTATAGTTCATGGGTTGTCTATAAAAGTAAACAAGCTTAATTGATTCAGTGATTGTATCTTAGTCAAATTTAATATGAGGTAAAAGTAAAAATAAAATACAATAGGAAACCTAAATATTATTCAACAATATTTTTAATGCAAAATTTTCGTTTATTAATTTAAATAAAGAAAATATTTTTTATATTCTTAAAGGAAAACTATTAATATTGATTCCAAAATTAGTTGGCTCCTATTGAATTAAAAATCTACAACCCTCAGGACTTACGCTGGTTGCAACGCTTAGCTGGTATATTTAATTTATATTAACTCGTGATATGTACGCTACTACTGAGCACCTATACTATTAGTCATAGTACGGTAGTGGTGTTTTGTTTTACCGTTTGCGTGTTGTTGTGGAGCGGCGACGGTGGAGACAACAAGCAAACACAACAGAGATAACGGCGCGGCGCGGCGCGGCGGTATTGTATTGTTGGCCGCGCGGCGCGACCCACCCATAACATCAACGGCGATAGTGTGTTGCACCCTATTTACACCTACTGTACTGGAGAACCGCGGTAGTGGGTGGAAAATTGTGAATCACTACTGCAAAAAGTTACTGCGGTACACTGGTTGAATGCCAAATGACATTCTCCTATATTAAACGGGATCAATGAGAAATTCTGTTAAACGTAATTAACTAGAAGAACAGTCATCAGGTAAACCATAAATGAAGTTATTGTACGTTTTAATTTTCCTATTTATTGTAAATTTATCATACAGTATTTTTATTGTCCAAAAGACTAAATTTCTGCGTGTTCATATTCCATGTAAAATGTGTTTAGATGCAACTTTGTTTATCAAATTTATCATTGAACTGTAGCAATATAACGTTGTGCATTCGCGATAAAAGAAAGGAATGCAAAAATGTAGACCTATATTTACGTTTTGTATGGGAAGTAACCAATGTTAGCATCAATTCAATATACAGTACCGCTATTGCTTAAGATACTTAATGCTACAATGTTAAATACTTTGACTTATTGTAATAATTTATTATAATAAGTTAATTATAATAAACTTATTACGTTAATTTACGCTATAGTACGTTAATTTATTGTATAAATTTTATACCATAAGTAATAAAACAATATTCACCATATAGCTGGTTGCAAAACGTATTTTAAGTTTCGTATGCGTAACCAAGAATTGTTTATGAATTTCCTTATTACAGTATAATAAACCACAATTTCTTAAATTAAGGGGGTTGAGTTTTAAATAAAGCATAGGGGATTTCACACATTTTATTATAACTAGCCGTTCCACAACAGGACGCAAATTGTAAAACAAAACACCGACTAGTACAGGTTTTCAGGAGTAGAAAACATATCGCGTGCAAAAATAACAAATAATTTTACATTGGAAAGCAAAGCATTGCAACTAGTACCTATAGGCCTAAAAATACAAAAGGTTTTAAGGATTATTTAATCTCACGTTCGGTAACTCACCGTCGTATTGGTATATTTTGCTAGTAATACATGCAATGATGAATCGTTTTTTGAGCCTACAGTTTCAAGTTTTCCCAAACATCTGGAGTAATCTTGGCTATTAAAAAAATACCACCTTTTCAAATGTTTCTTTGCGCATTGCTTAAAACACACATTATAATGTTTTCGACGAAGTAGATTAATTCCAGCAATTAGTAAAATTCCAGCAAAACCTGTTAAATTTCTTTGAACTATTGTGTAACCACAAGATGAAAGTTTGTCATCAATAATTAGAAAATAGGAGATTTATACGACAGGTAAATTAATACAAATTTTGAGAGATTATAGATCTGTCGCATACAGTTGATTAAAATAACAATTAGGGAAGTACAGATAACACAGAATATTTTGGCCCCCGTCATTTACACTAGATTCAAATTGGTAACCCTGGTACTAAAAACTGTCTTTAACTTCTTCGCTCTACTCCAATTGTTTAATTTGTAAATTGCCATCACAGGCCGAGATATTCTGTGTTATCTATTCATTAAGATGTTTAAAAATAATTATTCACTTATTTTAAGGAACATCTTATGAAACAACATTACGTTTACGAAACAAAGAAACTTTGGAATCATGTAAAACATAGTTAGTTAGTAGCATATTCGCTCACTTTTTGTTTAGACCATAGCCATAGCAAATTTTAACCTATTAGTTAGGGCTACCAAATATAAAAATATATGTAAAACTTTACATATATTTGAGTTATTTTACTGTATTACGCCTGCCAATTTAAGTCATCACCTTTAAATAAATTCTGATCAAGCATTCTTTAGAGAAGCCCCTACTTGTCACTCGCCGCTGACGATATCGATATAAGTTAGTTGTCAAGCAGTTAAATTATTTTTGATCATGTGTGGATTAAACAAATTCAACTCACCGGTTTCATCGCAGTTTTGACATGCACGTTGTACAACTTGTATGATTTCCCTATATTGTAGACATTCACAGGTGGTGCATGACCTCGAATCTCACAGTTTTACTCGTATCTCGAAGCTATGGGAACATATTTTTAAATTTAGTCACAACATCATTTGACTGTGTTATAAATTTTTGTTTATATAAATATTTTATTGCCAGGCAACTCAAAATTTCAATAATGGAATTATTTCGCTGTTGCCAAAAGTTTAATACACTTAACTATAATGCCAAATTTTTCATATGAGCTTTCCAATAATTCATATGAGTACTTAAAAATGTTACAGCGTGTGATAAATGAGTTTTACTTTAGTTTATAATTTTTCTAATCAATTTATTCATATATTACTTTATTTTATATATTTTTAATTATTTTAAATTTATTTTCAAATGAGTTTACCCAACCGAATACTTTGCAATTAATTTATCATCACGTGGTATTTTTGCTAGCAAACATTTTCATTTTATTATTTATAAATTGTATTTTAGCGAATGTTTAAATAAATCCACACCATCTTGAGCTCACCTTCCTCCTCTCACCGCTCCGTGTATCAGTATAATTAGTTGTAAATTGTTTATTAATAGTTATGGAAATTAAGTTCTTGGATTTGGGTTGAACCTCATCCCGTCAACGTCAATTCTTTTAAACACTAGGGGGCCCGTGCAGCGCTATGCGCTGCATTTAATAGAGTAGGTACCAGGTGATCAACCTTGCTCCAGCATGGTAATAAACCGAGTTACTTTGGAAATAAAAATTAAATTATAGTGAAAATCAGATAACACCATATTGGTGTTTCATCAATCGATCTACATCACTACTTAATTCTCCAACTTCCCATTATGATAGTGTTGGGATTACGTGGTTGTTCTTATGCCGGTATCTCTTAGGCCTCTGTCTAAACACTCTTATAAAATTTAGAATAAATTCATAATTTCTAGATCTAGATAGTTCAGCACACATAAAACATAAATGACAACAGAATAAAAATCAACATTTCATTACAGCTCATCCCCGTTGAGTTATGCAGCACTCACTGCGGCTGTTTTTGTAGTACCATTTGAGGTAGTCGTCGACATAGTGAATAAGTCCACATCACTATTTATAAAGAACTAAATCCTCTTTAACTTAATTTTCCATCAAATAAATAAATCACAAAAATTAAGACAATCTACAAACATCTTTGTGGGTGTGGTCCATTTTGTTTTTATGAGGCGATATTTATATTTTGGTTAAAAATTTTCTTTACACAAACCATTTTTGTAATAAGATTGTTATTTATAATGGAGGTACAAATTTTTAAATGTTGTCTCTTTTTATACTGGTGTTTAATATGTTAGCATTCTGCATTAAATTTTGTTATAGTATCATAGTTAACAAACAGGTTATTACACCGATAATCTATCCCTTTTCTTATAGTTCATAGCAGTTTGAAAACCCATGCACACAAATTTAGTGTTTTATTTTAATATTTGTTGAGTTTCGTTATTGTTTCAATACCAAACGGACAACCTAAATAATACCAATGTCAAAAATCTCAATTTACACACTTGCTTTCGTACAAAGAAATTAATTCGTCTAGGGTTAAGTTACTTAACCTATTTTTGTGCCCAAATACACGTAAATAAAAAGTTCAACTAAAATCTACCCTCTACATTTTCAGAAAAAGTTCAAACACCACAAAAGACACTCCTCATATTAAAGTATGAAATTTATTGTATTGATATTACAGTACAATTTGTATACAATGGATAGTTCAATTTCTTCTATTTAGCTCAAGGAAGCTAGAAATAGAAGGTAAGGGTCACGTAAACAAAAACCATGATGTAGCCGGTGCAAGGCTTGACAGCTGATTTAGTTTCTGTTTACTAATTGCAGAGAACTGTCAAAACCTATGTAATGTTTTGATGCTGAAACACATAATGTTTTTATTTTAACGATAAGGTTAAGTTATAAAACCTATTAAGTTAATGTCAAAAGTGTGTGTGAAATTAATTTGAAACTTACACTATTCTTTGAAATAATTTATTACCGCCTTACATTTTATTTTTGATGAAAATAAAATGTTCTATTCGTTTGTAACCGTTGTTAAAATTGTCATAGAAATTCATTTTATTAAAAATATGTGGTTGTGTTTTTTCTAATCATTTAGATCTAATCCACACACTGAAAAACCATGTTTGAATCTGTTGATTCCTAAAAAAACTGTGATCCTCGCGAGGTTCTTGAATGTGTTTTACTTTCGTGCATGGGTAAATATTCAACACACTCAGGTACATTCAGCATTACGATAGCATGATGTAAACTTGCTGTAGGCAATCACAATAAAGAAACTGTATTTAGTTTCAATAATGTTCTTGTTTGCATCATACTCAAACACTACTGTAATTAAAGTCACTCACGATCATAGTCCTTGCTAGAAAAGTGTCACTTTTGAACTTGCTAAAATGAAGGTATTTTATTACGACAAAAAAGTCTTTAAAAAAATGTCTTCAGCTGGAAATCAGTGAAAATTAAATAACTCTCTCTTATAAAGTTTATTTCCTTAAGGTGACACCTAAAAATAACTAATAGGAATTTATTGGAGGTAACTAACTAATTGAAGTTTATTTACGTTTATTAAAAACGTAAATAAATGGTGATGTCATAGGTGCAAAAGAACACCTGGTGCATAGAGGGCGTTGTATGTCTTGACCCCTACCTTCTTTTTACTTATTTTAGATTCCTTGTATTTAGCTATTAAAATGTGTTTTCTGTTTTACTATGAACAGCTGTTTTATTTCCCAATTCAATATAAATTGATTCCCACGTTAAGCTTATGGACAAAAATGAACTTTGAGGGATTCCCGTGAGCTTCAGAATTAAAATATCAAAAATCTAAAACCTTATTGCAAAACTACGAACTGAGACCATTCTTTGGACACCTCAAACTTTAAAATTGGTCCAGAAATAAGGGAGGAGTAGTGTTAACAAAAAAAGGGCATCACGTATTATATATATAGAATATATATAATATATAGATTATCCTCATATCGTTATAAACGTTCAACCTTATAATATCATATGATTCCCCAATTATTTTATTGTCCATCTATTTGTCGACATCACGTGATAAGTGGTATGATGTAGGCCTACTCATAATCGACATAACTCATGTAGCATATAATTTGCTCATAATATTCACACGTGTTATACACAATAGAAGTAGGCAAAATATGACAACTCCTTTATTACTACCTTCTATAGTGAAAAAAATATAAGTTAAGTTAAAAATACAAATAATAACAACCGCAGTTCTATAATGGTGTATTCATATTACGGAAACAAACATACCATATATAGTGACACCATTGCTTGATGGACACAGAGGTGTCATTCAATGACGTCATCACCAGTGGGCTCATGTAAATGATAATGATGTTGCATTAGCTAATTAGGTTTACAGCTACGCAACAGAATATGTATCGAATGTTGTGCATTATACCGGGGTGGAATGTGATAACTTTCAATTCGTGAATCTAGACTCTAGCATGTCAATAAAAAATTTTAAGAAACACATTGTTCTTAATGAACAGTGCATGTCCAATTGTTTAAAACATTTTAGGCAAATTCAAAACAAGAAGACGTACCCGTATCATTGATAAAGCTGATTGCTTATATAGGATGATAGACCACAGGAAACAAAACTATACTCTGTGGGATTTTGTGAACATTCAGTCCTTAAAAAATGTCCTTAGAAAAATAATATATTACCAAAGGATAGGAAAGGAACCATAGGAAAAAATGTTCGTTTACCTTACATTACCAATGTATATGTGGTTGAAGTTTGGATTTGAATATTTTGTAAAGATGGGACAAAGTGCCGTCTGAAAATAAACAATGAAATGAAACAATTTTCATGTTTGATGTCAAAATTTGTGAACGATTAAAAACACCATAATTCTTTGAACATCTTGTAGGCTATGTAGTTGGCTAAAATGGTGTTACTAGTGGCTCAAACTTAAATGGTCACAAAAATGTAACAGAAATATTTTATAGACCGAATATTTTATAAATCATAGTACTCTTTTTGGTTGGCTTGTAACAAGTAAAGATGAGAAGATTACGGTATGGTAAAAACTACATTAGTTTATTAATGCTATATATGATTTAATTTCAACGCCAATCAGTACTTTAACATGCGCAAGGGAATTTTGAAGTTTTTAATTTATATATAATGTCTTTAGTGGTCTTAAGAGAGGAATATTTTATGTTGCGATATTTTATTATAGTGTAGAAGTAATGTGATATGAGAATATGGATTAAAAGTAGGCATACTAAAATTAAGTATGCATAGCCTAAATTTGTGAATTACAAGTAACTTAATGTGAACTTTATAACATGTTTCATAAACTATATACTAATAGTAATGTATTACGTGATCCGTTTTAATTCATTGCAACTTCACTCAGTTAGGTGTAATGTTTCAAAAAAATACAAGAGGAGTTTTATGGGGGGAAACATTGTATAAAATATTTTTCTTTAATAACTCCATAGTCTGAAAGAATCGTATTGACCAACTGTATGTGTCTCACGTAAGGTGTCTCAAATTGATTATCGATCAACAGTTTTGTGATACAATCTTGAAATAACACTAATTCATATTAAATCAACATCAAGGAGTACCGTAACTAAAACATACAGTATATTTTGACGGTGTATCATTGCAGATGTTTTAAAACTGTGGGCCACAGGTTTTGAATATTGGGATTTCAAATAACAAATTTATGACTTACTATTTGAAAGTTATATTCAATACAAGCATTTTGGTGAAAATATAATTTGGTAATTTTGATCCGTTTGGTTTTAGTAAAAATTAAAATTTACCAAATCTATAACCCTGCAGTTCTTTTACTATTTGTCATAATTGACTTCTGATTTAAAATACTTATTTGAAATAAGCTACGTTTTACATGATACTGTCACAAAACCATTAATATTAAAAAAACTAAAATTTGAAAACTTTTATGTTTATAAAATGTTTACACAAAACACAAATAAATAAAAACATGTCACTTGGTACATCACCACCGAATCTATCGTTGAGCTTAGCAACTTTGTAATTTACTTACACCGGTGTAAGCTATAACGAAACGGTTTCAGAGTAATAACGAAAAACTAGTTGTTGCCCGTCGATACTCGACGGATATAGCTCCATTGTAGTAAATGAAACGCTATAATAGTGCAAACATGTAAGGTAGTTTATAAAATGTACTTCTTTGAAATGCCATACCAAGAACAATAATATATTTTACAGAAAATACTGCGATTTTAGTTGGAGCGTCGGAAAAGTAGGCCTATTCCTTAAAACCAATAATGTTGCATCCTTGTACTTATAGGCCCTACTCTTTAGTATTTTATAAACATGTCAGTTTGATTGTTTAGGTAGGCCCAAACCTAATTAGCCTAAGGAAACCGTTCTATTAGGTTCGACAAAATCAGAAATAAGTAGAACCAATATCCACTTGTAGGCCTATTGGATAAATTGTTCTTAACAGTTTTTTTTTTTTTTTTTTTTTTTTTTTTTTTTTTTTTTTTTTTTAAGAATTAGGAAAGGCCTACAGTGTTGTAACTTATGATGGTTGGCTTTAACAAATATTGGTATTAGGGCAGGGTAGAACGTAGAGAAACCAATTATAAACACTTTCTTATCGCAATATTTATGCTGTAGTGTGCAAGTTTCAATAACTATCCAAATTTAAAGAATACAAATTTATTTCACAGAAAAATTACAAAATTTTAGTTGGAGTGTCTGTCAAAGTAGGCCTATAGGCATATTCCTTAAAACAATAATGCTGCACCCTTACTATGTAACACAGACACTCTTTAGTATTTTATAAACATAAAAAATCGATTGTTTACTTAGGCCTAAACCTTAGTAGCCTAATCAAAGCGTTATATTAGTTAAAAACATAAAAAAATAAGCTAGCCTAAACTATCAATTTGTAAACTTGTTAGTTTAATAAATAAGTTTTTTGAGAGTTTGAACAGGCCTATAAATATTTTAATGTATCTATTTTGCTTAAAATAAATATCGGTACCATCAGTAAAACATTTATTAGTGACGCCGTTATTGGACACATTACAAAAAGTATATTTGTGAAGATCGGTCTGGAACCCGGGCTGTCTGGTTTGAAGTAAAACACGCTACCGACAGCGCCACAAATACTGTTGTTAAGCAAAGTAAATGTAAAGCATAACAACGTTGCAAACGACAACTTGATTGCATAAAGAATTTCCAATACATCCGTTTCTTTTAATACAAATGTGAGGAATTTATTTAAACTAATCCTTTACAATTTAGTCTTAATCTTAAAGCAATCAGCTATTTTACATAATTAAGCAACATTCTTTCCATTTAAAGGATAATACATTATAATAATTGTGAACGTTTTTAGGCACGGTATTGGTCATAGTAAACTCAATCCTTCTTAAGATTTTGCTCATTCACGCTGTATTTAGACAAAATACCTCGTGTGTTTACAATCAGCAGATTGAAAGAGTGTAAAATAAATTTACTGTAAAGGTTTGAAAATGTTGATATTTTTAATTTAAGGAAGTAAGATAACGTTAATTACATAATTAAGCAACTTTATTTCCATAAATGACAATACATCATAATAATAGTAAAAGTTTTTAGGTACTGGCCATAATAAACCAAATCCTTCATGAGCTTTTGCTCATCCACTGTATTTAGACTAAATACCTCGTGTGTTTACAATCAGCTGATTGAAAGCGTGTAACATAAATAAATTGTAAAGGTTTGCAAATGTCGATATTTTTAATTTAAGGAAGTAAGATAAAGTTAAAGTAAATAAAATCTGCTAATATACAAAGGTTTACGTTTTATTTGGTACAAACTGCGTGTAAATTGGTCCAGCGGAAGTCTCAGACGAACTGTCCAAAGGATTGGAAATGTTGGCTTTTTTCCCCATGTTAAATCTCCATAAGAAAAGTTTATTTTTAATTTTTGACCGATTTAACGTAAATATTTTTTAAATACGAACAAAACCTGCTAATATAGAACCGAAAACGTTTATTTTGGTACAACCCGCATGTAAGTCGGTCCGGTAGAAGTCACAGACGAACTGTCCAAAGGTTTTTTACCTTTGTGTTTTAAATATATAGATGCAGTTTCCGTTTAACTTGCATGTTAATTTAATGATACAAACAATGGGAGAAGGGCTTGTATTTACGTGAGATTTATTTATTGAAAATGAAACTATGAACGTCTAATGAGGACTGGTTTAAAATCACAACAGTGTATTAATAAATTATTAGCCCTTATATCCAGACAACATACCCTTAACCGAAGACATTGTCAACTTAATAAATGCTGAACGATATCAATTAGGAAAACATGGTTTAAGGAAAGAGTGAACCCCAATAAATTGGAATCATTAGTAACTGTGTTAAAGAGTAATTAATTAATAAATCTAATTGCTGTGGCACCATGTTGGTATTCTTCAGAAATAAGTCTAGAATTCATATGCATTGTCCACTTGCCTACACATCCAAGAGGAGTTCACTTTGTAGTTGGTTTAACATATATTTGTATAAATGTTCCTAAAAGACAAAATAAAAAATAGGCTTGGTCAAAATCATCTTTATGTTGAATCGTGGACTTAAGAACCCGATATCAAGACAACAATAAAGACACTACATGGGCGACACCTGAAAACTTTGTAAAAAGTAATTAGCACCAGTCTAATATTATAATAGGCTATTAGCCTGCTGTTAAAATAACTTACTCTCGAAAGCTTGGCTGCTGTTGATAGGCTATCGAATGTTAATGTGGTGCATTTTAATGACAAATTAGGCTGTTAATTCAACAAACTTGGAGATTTGGATCTTTGTCGTCGTTGTCTCAACTTTCCTTCCCCAAACCTATAGTAAGGTTAGACACTACCGAATCATGAACCTGTTTTCGCGATTGTTTATTGATCAACACGTCCTCGATCATTTAACTTTAATACGTAATCTGAATCTGAAGCAGTGAAATGTAAAGTGTATCGTGTAGGTAGTAGATATAAATATATAGGTATAGGTGAAGGTTTAGGGAAGTTGGTAGCTGAGTATAGTTCATAATCGCTGCCCAAAGTTCAGCGAATTCCCGACAGTTTTTCAGTCAAAATCATTATTATTAATGGTCCAATTTACAATATAAACAGTCTCAATATGTGTAATCGATTATATTGTAGGTCGTTGAAGAAGGTCAGGCCTTTTGAAAAAAATGTTTTAGAAAGCTTCGTTTGACCTCAGTGAAGAAAAGCCTTTTAATTTCTGTGGTCTTACGTAAAAGTGCATCTCCATTTTAAGAGGGCGTGCAAAACCTATTAGCCAGTTTACATTTTATACTCTGGTATTTGAAAAGTCAAATGGTTAAAGTCCTATCTCTCAAATAGACAGCAAATTGTTGAAATTTCTGGCTGTAGATCTAAAAATAAATCAATTAACTATGGAGTACCTCAAGGTTCTATTTTAGGTCCTATACTTTATAATATTTACGTTAATAGTCTAACCAAAGAAGTTAACTATCAAAACATAATTTCCTATGCAGATGATATTGCTGTAACAATAAACAATCCTTCGGTTGAAAGTTTAGAAATAAATAGTTATATTATCATTACACAAATTTATCAGTTCTTGGGGAACTTAAATTTATATGTGAATCGTAAAAAAACCAATTATATTGGTTTTAATTCATTGAGAAATAGAGATGAAAATTTTTATGGTAATATAATAATGGATGAATTTGAGCTAACTAAGGTTAAAACAGTAAAATATTTAGGAATTATAATAGATGAAAATCTAACATGGTCCTCTCACATAGACTCACTATGCAACACTATAACTTCCTGCATATTTTGCTTGAGTTATTATTGTCAATTCAGATATAAACCCTTACTAAAATTGTTATTATCATGCAGTAATAGAATAAAAAATTAGATATGGTATTATAATATGGGGATCAGCAACTCAGAGTTTAATGAAAAGGATATTTGTTTTACAAAAAAGAGCAATAAGACTAATTCAAGGGTTGAAGAGAAGAACATCTTGCAGACAAGCTTTTAAATCATTAGGTATATTGCCATTATATTCATTATACATATATGAAGTCATAATGTTTGCTAGATTCAACAACAATGATTACATTACCGAATCTATGCGTTTACATAATATTAGGGGAAAAAATAATTTAAGACAGGAATCTCAAAGGTTATTACTTAACTGTAATCTAGCTCAAAATATAGGCGCTTCTTATTTCAACAAGTTACCTTACGAAATAAAAAATATTACAGACAAAACTAAATTTAAAAACAAGCTAAAAAAGTTCTTGATTGATGCATCTTTTTACTCAATAAGTGAATTTAATGAACACTATTACAACCGACCCTAATTTATCACAAAATAATAGAAGCATTAAAATTATCAGATTAAATTGATTTACCTTATAACAAATTATATTAACTCCACAATATTTTGGCACAGTGTCATCTGAACGTCAGAGGGTTTAAAATGTTTAAGTTACTATTATTGAACGATTAAATTATGATATATTAATATTCTGTGGGATCTAAAGCATTCAAGCAACCGGGCTGTATGATGCTGAAGGTCTCTTTACAATAAGTAAAAAAAAGAAACTCTGCAATGTTAAATATGCAATGAAAATAAAGTAATAGATAAATATTATGCCACAAAATCATACATATGAATTTAAAATTCATAAATAATTCATTTTCCTAACATTTTATTGGGAAATATGACGCATCCCAAGCATCCGGGCTGTAGTGATGCTGATTGTTTCCCATCAATTGATAAGTAAAATAAATTTAATTAAAATATTATTGAAAAAAAAACAAATATCTATAGATAATTTACAACCTAATAACATAATAATAAACTTATTCATAAATAACAAATATGTACATAATAATTGTCAATAATAATAGAATCATAAATATTACACACTCTTTCGTCCTTGTCTGTTTTGTTCTCGGTGAGACGCCCAAACTGAAAAGGAGACAACAGAGAAAGGTGAAAGTTCAAGGAAGGAAGAGTATAATTAAAAACCAATCGAAATTAAGAGATAGGCAAACAAACCAATGTGGATAAATGTAGAGATGAAGAAAGAAGAAGGAAGAAGGAAGAAAGAAGAAAAAAGAAGAAGAAAGAAAGAAAGAAGAAAAAAGCAATTGAAATTAATTAAAAGACTTGAAAAAGCTTAGAGTATTAAATAAATTAACAATGAATTATCTTGTTGAAAAATCCGGAATTGTGAGTTTTAAATTGTGAATCAGGTAGAAAGACTTTTTGTAAATTACCATACAATGTAAATTTGTCAGCGGAATAAAATTTATTATTATAAGTTTTGTTTGTTTAAGGTCTGATTAAAGAAATTAATCCCACTAGAATAATATAAGAATTTTAGTGAGCCTATAGGGCAAAACCTTAGCATTGACTTAAAATAAAGTCTCTACATGCCAAACGATTTCAAAAGATACCATAAAATAAGTTAAGTAATATTCCCTTTTGGAAGTTGTATTCCCGTTAAAAGCTACATTAATAAAATTTGTCTGTATATTATTGCTAAAAGCCTTAAAATGTTTGGTTATTTTTACATTTCATCATGCATCGCAAAATCCAACTTCGGTGTTATCAAAATTTCTGCTTTCCGTATTTTTTCTATCTGTGACGCTCACAGTCTTTAATTTGTCTACTTTTTATAAGATATCGGCTTTACTTGGTTTCTATTTTTTCCATTGACTTTAAAAACATAATAAGAAAATCCCTATGGACTAAAAAAAAACCCTCGAGTGATTTGAAGGATCTTAGTAATTGCAATTGCCTGTCCGATCTTAGGACTTTTCCTCTTATTCCATCAAATAGCCTAGTTCTGTTAAAATATCAATCGTCTCATTTCACACGAAGATAGTTTTAGAAAATTATATCTACATTTTTAGTGCTACGCTGATGTATGTATGATGCTATGAGAGGAATATTAGTTACTGTAAACCAATATTCGTCAACAAACCCCTGACTCTTATTAAATGAAATCCCCTATGTTAATGTTATAGGAATATGGTTTTTAATCAGCTGGAATATGTCTACACAGATTGCAAAACTCACATTCTTAATACTCATTTAGCCTCATTTATATTCCGCAGGTCGCGCCGCCATGAGCCGCCAGTAGTGCCCGCCCCCGCTACACCAGTGCCAGTGCCAGTGCCGCGATGATGGAACGCCTGGAGCCGCTGTCCGACCCCGGCCCTCTGCCTGCAGGACCTCGTGTCCGGCGTGGCGACCTCCTCGTCCGGCGGCCACGAGCTGCACCACCACGGCCACGGCGGCCTCCACGAGGGCGGCCTGGGCGGCTCCATGTTGGGCCACCACCACCACGTCCACCACCACGAGCCGCACCACCCCGTCGCCGTCTCCTGCCCGCCCACCGTCCTGCACCACGAGCCGCTAGAGAAACTGAAACGTGGTGAGTTGACTCCGAGCAGATACCCCCTCCCCCGCACATCCTCACACCCGTAGAATAACCGTTATCACCGTACCCCTGTGAAAAACATTTCCTTAGAAAACCTCCCATGATGATAGTTACACCTCACCCCTTAGATAACCTTCTTTCTATTCATCCTTCCCTCCTGTCCTCTTAGATGATACTTTACTTCCCTAGGTCACTCCTTACCCATTGTATTCCCTCCTAACCATATCCCCTTGGGTAATCCCTCGTCCCTTAGATAACCTTATACTATTCTATCCTTATGTTCCCTAGGTGATCCTTGACCCCTTGAATCAACTCTGACCCGGAATACAATCCTCTACTCCTCTTGTATTGTTCCCTTGGAAATGATCATCTTAATTCCGCCTAATTCTACTCCTAAAGATTTCTCCTTATTTATAGATCACCCCTAACCCTTTTTATAGCACTCCTTTCCTCATGACCCTACATTCTTATAGCCAATCCATTACCTTCTGACCTTCTGAGATGACCTCCTACCTCAATTCACATCTTTATACAGCCCCTTGGATGATGCATATTATATTATAGGACTTGCTGTATGTGCAGAAGGCGACCTCCACAATTCTGTTACCCGACTTGATCGGATACCTATCATTTTAAGAATTGTTAATTAGGTTAAAAATAGGGTTTATTTAATTTCATGGACATTGCACTAAAAGAAAAAGAATAGGATTAAAACTTTTTAATTTTACCTCCTAATGAGGTGTGTTTTAATGAGGTTTTCATTATGCCTCTTATATACTGCGAAACGATGATACCGTACAGACTGCGATTTTAAGATATTGTAAAGAAAACTATTTGAAAGTATTATGAAATGTAAACTATTCTCTTGCCCCAAAGAAACCCCCTTTAGAGAGCAAGACTGGAAATTTACACCTTCGATTCAGTGAGATAAATTAGTAAAAGTTGATAATTCACTTGGAATTCCCTACATAGGTAGTAATTCACTAATAGTAATAGTAATTCACTAGATATAGTAATTCACTATACCTGAATAGGTGCTTTATGCTGTTCTGAAGACAACATTTATATAACTTCAAATTTCATTATTAGGTATAGTTTAAAAACGATTGTAAGAGAAAATATTTTATTTACATACTCAATACTTCCTGGAGCACAATCATCCTGGGGATGTATTATTTTCAAAATGTTCCTTACAATAGTGTTCATAATTAGACCACTTATTATTAGATTATTATTTTACCATATGTTGATCGACTGTTAACAATATTATACTTTTAAATTGAAAAATGTTTGGATAAAAATTAGTTTGACGTAGGACGAAGTGAATGAACTGCTAGTAATATATTATGACTAGTGGAGTGTAGGGGCAAATGCCCCTAAAAATCAAAATGTTGATGTCTCCCAAAATGTTTCAATTTATATCCTCCTTGCAGTATTAGGCCTACTGTATTTTTCTCAAACTGTAGTGTGGATTTACACGTTTAGGGTTTCAAAAAAAAATCCTAATCTTGACGAAACGTTTTGGCTGTATGAAATCAGTAATTTACTAATAATTTCCCCCTGTGCCCTGTATTAAAGTACAGTAGTCTATTTTGTGGGAAAAAGAAAAATGATTGCACTATTATAATACTGAACGTGGTAAAAACGTGGTTTTAAACCTTAAACATGTTCATGATGAGTTTTGTAACTCAAACAATAAAATAGTTCAATAAAACATAGCCCATTAATAATGTACACTCCTTCACCCTGGACCCTGTGCCCCCATCCCCCACACTCGCCGTGACCCCATGCCTCCCCGTGCTCCCCTTCACCACTCCTGACCCGTGTTTCCTTACCCCTATGCCCCCGGGGCCCGAGTACCCCCTCATGCCCCTGTGCCCCTCATTCTCTCTTCCCCACATGCCCGCAGGTCTTTCCCGTGCCATCTATATTCATCATTCCTTCCCAATGCCCAAATACAAAACCAATTTCCGTGCCACCGACGTCTCTAATATGCCCCACCTCTTGGGCCCCCCATTCCCATGCACCCATACCCCCATGCCCCATGTCCACCATTCCTCCTCATTCAACCTATATCCCCATTCCTCCCTAACCCCAGTGCCCCGACAACCCTCGTAGCCCCATGTCCCCGCACCCAGGGCACTCCCGTGACCACATGCCCACCGTTCTTCCCAATGGTCCAGTGGCGGCTCGCCCATAAGGACTCCCGGACGCCGCCCCTCCATAAAGAATTTATTAAAAATTCAAATATAAAAACTAACAAAAATATTAGTATGAGAATATTTAACAGAATGACAATTGTAAAGGTCATAAGTTGGAGATAGAAACAGATCGTACCAAATAAATCCATAATCGACGACGATTTTGTGTCTAATTCTATCGCGCCGGGCTCGTGCCGGAGCGACGGACGCCGGCCACGGCGTCCTAGCGCTCTTGTAAAATCAAATGGAGACGCGCATACGCGCAGCTCACTCACACAGGCACACCCAACGGCTGCTAATGCAACGCTCTGCCCGGCGCCCTAGGCTGCGCGGGCCACTGCTCCAGCCAGCACTGCTACCAACCGAGCACTGTCAGTTCCCCCGCGATGCCCCGTCGTCCGTCTGGGTTCTGTTGTGCGTATTGTTGTACGTTGTGTTGAAATAGTGATTTATATATATTTGTGAGGAAATGTAAATGGGTGAAAGTAAAATGGGTGACGTTGGAGATGAGCAACATTTACACCAGGTAAATCGAATAGTAGTAATAGAATTAAAAACATTGAATATAATAATTATTTGAAGAACCTGGGGCTTCTAAGGCCCAATTTAGTTATTAATCAAATGCAAAGTCGAAACAAAAAGAAAAATAGTTTTAATCAAAAGTGTTTTAGAAATTTATACAATTAGGCCAATTTTGGCTCTGTGGCTGTAAAATTAAAAACTCGTTTTTCTGTAACACTTGCTTTATTATAGGGATTCAGGATCGTGCCTTAACTGTTGGTGGTATTTCAGTGATTAAACATTTGAACTAAAAAGTTAAGATACTTAAAACGAGTGACAAACACATCAATGCGTGTATAGAATTTGACGAAGTACTTGGAAAGATCAATATTAAATTTGCGACATTAAATAAAACTATAGGCCTGCAAAACGTCTTAAGAAATGCAGATTTTTTTTATTTTTATTTATTTTTTTTTTTTTTTGCTGTATTTTGTTAAGCAAAATCGTTGACTATGTATTCATAGTCAATGGCAAAATAATCCCACATTGTGATGTATCCTTTACAGTTAATAAAACATTTGATTGTATTAAGGCTTTCAAGTACGATCAAGAGTTTAAATATGAATACAAAAATAAGAAACTCCCCTGAACTGGATTAGTCCAGTGTGTGAACAATAGCGTACATGAACCCAGACGTAAACATGGTTTGAAGACCGGAAATATATTTTTGCAAAGGAAGAGTGTGACATCTTAACATCCGGGGTAGCGGACCGCTTTCAATTCTAGAACACACCTGTCTGCGGCAAAAACTATTTCAATCTGATTTGTTTCCTCAATTCAAGCAAATGTCACGAAAAATAAGTAGGCCTAAGCATAAACGGGTTCATATCAACTGAATAAAATTGACGGAAAACAACTGCTTGTTTTAGGTCAATTATTATTGACCTAAAAGGTCATCTCTGTTGTACATAGCTGATACTCTGCAGTACAACAGATCAGTTATGTACAACAGAGATGACTTTTCGTCAGCAATTGTGATTAAGATTTTTAGGCTATATTGCAATTAAATTCAACTTTATGATGAATTATACCTGTTTGATGGAGTAACTATTATTTATTGACATAAGAGATAATCGTTTTCCTGAAGCAGACATTACTTATCTTCACTGGCGTAAATATTAATAAAATAATGATAAGAGCCCCCCCACCGTCCCTGACCACCGGCCTCCACTGCAATGGTCACCATGCCCTCTATATGCCCCAAGCCTCTCCCGTGTCCCCATGTCTCTCTGCCCCCATGCCTCGTGCCACCGACGCCCGTAGTGCCCATTGTGCCTTCCATTCTCGCTCCGCCACGTGCCCCCGGACACCCTATGTTTCCGTACTCCCATGCCCGACGTTGCTCCCTGTGGCTGTGCTCTAATCTTTCTTCTAAGAGTGCCCCACATGCCTATCTACCGCTTTTGCCACCGACGCACCTAGTGCTCCTTGTGCCCCATTACCCCCGCCACCACGTGCCCCAGTGCATCCCCATGCCTCCCCAAAGTGCCCCTTAAGCCCCGCACCCCCGTACCCTCCATGCTTTTGTACCCTCATGCTTGCCGTTCCTCCCTGTGCCCCTATGTTGGCCATGCCTCCACCGAGCCCCTCATGCCCCCCTGTCTCCAATCACCGACACCCGTCGCGCCTTCGTGCCCCCATATCCCCGAACTCCCCTGTACTCCCCGTGGTCCCGTGCTGCCATCCCTGCCGTCTCTCCCCGTACCTCAGTGCCCTCCTCTGCCCCCCCCCGCCGTTTTCCCTATTTCCCCCATGTCTCCCCCGTGCCCCCATGTCCCCTTACCCTCCGTGCCACCGACGTCCCTCGTATTTTGATTGTAGTCTATTTTGTCTGTTCATCAATAAAGTAGAACACTGATTGATATATATTGTTAGTTTTCGCACACTATAATTTACATTGAAAGCTCCCTGTCTTTATGGATTAACGGGCGTTTATTGTTTCTCTATAACCTACGTAAGAAAAAAAGCACCTATATATACCTACTTAAAGAAAACCTACACAAACCGACGTAAAGAAAAAAGCAGAGAATGGATAAAACCAAAACTAAACGGAGGTTATTCAATGTTAGTGGTTTACATATAATAATTCAGTCCAAAATAAATAACACTCAACAAAACAATTCAACTCTACCTATTAATAGCCAAAATAAAGCAGTAACTTAATAACTAAACGACATTCACTGAGTAAAGACAATTAATCATTATATCAACCATGCCACATCTAAGAAAATTGTAATATATATAAAGAAAATTTATTATAATAAATTTACAAAAAGTGTATGCTGCATATACCAATCATTCTATTCATATTTCCTTAAAGACATAGATGGGGTCATGAAGATAAAATCTTCTGTGGATCCTAAATTCGTTCATGACTATTAGTGTTCTCCTTCTTTATAGTGCATTTCCAATTTTTAAAGTTATAAGTATGCGGTTATCTTAACTCAAAATATCTGCTCAATAACCAGCTGAGTTTATGATAAATACTTGAACAGCTGCTTAATCACACGTGTGGATCTAAAAATCTTCTTCCCATTAGATTAACATTGGAACTTCAAGGTCCAATGGGGCGAAGCCCAGGTAACTTTTAATAGTTCTGGTATTTTTCCTTGCGTCCTTGGCCCTCAAGCTTTAAAATGAGCCATCATACGTTACCCTATCTTTCTTCTAACTCGAGATATTTCGTGGGGACCGATTCACTTACGGAATTATATATATAGATTCGTAATGTGTCCTTTTAAAATTTATAAATATTCACGATACTCTTAAATAAACACACACGACTCATTTATGTAAAAAATATAATAAAATAAACACTAAAAAACATAAATATTAACTCGTAATGTAAATTAAAACTCCACATTCTATTGTAGCCTACAGCAGCTGCAGCTGAAATGCAGAGTTACAAATGAAAACAGTCCGATAAACAGTAACGAGCTTTGTTTGAGAGGCAATTTCCCCGAAAAATCGTTCCATCAGGGCGTGATGGGGCAAACAAAAATTAGACCGTCCCACCGAGAACTGGTCAAATTGAATAACAAAACATCGAATCTCGATTAATTGAAATCGATTTGTCTTTGGCAACGACGCGACGCGACGGCGAGCGACCAGCGGCAATTTGATGACTGGAGGTTTAACTTCTACTTGCTTTCCACTTTGCCTCGGATTTCTGGAAAGCATTTATTCATATTTGTCCCAGCGATGTTGAGAATGTTTGCGATTGTTTTTCGTTTTTGTATTCGTTGGTTATGGTTTAGTTATGGATTGGTGATTTGTTTTTGGCGAGCCTAATAGTTAAATGTATATAGGCCTAGTTTAATTTTTAATTTTGGTTATATAAAAATGCGTTTGTTTCAATCTAAAGTTTTACATCTTCATTGTAATTGTGAATTTTTATAAACTACGATAATCTATTCTCAATTTTTATTTAGAAGGGTATCTTACAAATCAAGGGAGTTTTCTATCAACTTTGTAACTTACAGCAGCAATTTTTAATTTTTAATTTAATATAGACTTAAATACTTCTGGATCCAGAATGCTTTCTGTTAATAACTTATAACTGGCTGTGTAGCTGAGTGGTTATATTGCTCGCCTTTGAATACAAAGGTTGCCGGTTCGATCCTGAGGTTAGTCTAATTTTTAAGGTCGATACTGGACCCTTGCATTTGACACATGACATTAGGCTATTGATTAATTATGCTTTCTAACAACAGGTCGACTTTAAATAGTATGTAACAAGACCAGATCTTGATCAGTTTCTCATAAAAAAAGTTATAAAATCCTAAAGATGCAGAAACATACAAGATAATAATATAAGAAAACCTCACAAAATATGTCGGGATTGGGCACGCAAAAATGAAAAAGAACGATTAAAAAGAAGTTGTTCTGCAAGAGGCCTCATTGGAATTTTTTTCTAATAGTAGACCTAATCTTTGGTTTGAATTTGCTGTAAAGTCGCGTTTGAACACACTTTTAAGCCAAACACAGGAAGGTTATGTCCCACTTTGACGACACGTGCTTCCAAACTACAACAATCTTGTGAGCAGCCGCGTTACACCCCTTGACCCGAGGGCACTCGAGGCCTGTGCCCAGCCCTTGACGCGCCGCGCCCTCCACTACCACTACACCCCACCACTGCCACTGATACCCTTCATGTGCGCCGCGTCGAGTGGACAAACAACCCATCTCTCGCCACCGTTTACAAACTTCCGGCAGCGTTTGGTTTAAATTGGTTGTTTGCTTATAAACTGAGTAAAATAATGTTATAATAATGAGTAATAATGTGAGTTATACTTGTGGAATTTAATAGTTAATGCTTCAGAGCAATTAATAGACAATGTTGTTTTGGGAAGAAAATGTGTTCAACTAATTAAAAATATGTTTGAGTGTATTTAGACTCAAAGTAATGCTATATTGTAAACCTTACAAACATGAGCACTATTTTAGAATGAGCGACAACATGTGTAACCTACAGGAAGTAGATCTTCATTTTACAGTATCAGTAGATATTTGAGTTTAATATCAAAAGCGAAATGAACTGAATACCACTCGAATCATATTCGAAAATTAAACCAATATTACATTGGGTTTTTTTAACAACTATAACTTGGCCAAACTTGTTTCTTTTTTCTACAAAGAACATAGTGAAAGTTATACAGTAACGAAAAAATAATTGTGCTAAATTCGTAGCGCTACGTGAGTTTTAGTAAACGTAATTAACATTTTTTCTCTTACTAATTTACTGTGTCATGGCCATAAACTCGTGGATAAAACTTATGTTAGAAGTTAAGGATTCAACTATAGGATTTTTAACATTTATCACAGAGCAGTTTAACGTTCAAACGGGTGTGTAAATACTCAGCGATAACTGCAAAATTTATATTCTAAATAGTATTCAGGGAAATTTAATTTCCCCGAAACTGGTATTGTGATTTTCTGATTTTGCGTCAACAATTTTAAATAACACCAAACGATCCACTACCCCCGCTATAGACGTCGTCCAAGTATCAACGTCCACAGCCGCTGCGCTGTCACCGTCGTCGTCCCCACTGATCTACTAGGGACGGCCGGCCCACATTGTTCCATCAGTTAGGCTTAGTCTGACAGCCTCTTGGACCCGCTAATATAATCATTTATGTCACCCCTTCCCCGGCGGCGCGGCGCGGCGGGCCGTCTAGAAATAAAATTACAAATTAGTTATGGACCGATTTGTAAAACAAACTGTTTAATGGCGTCAGCTCCGCGCCTCGTCGCCGGTGCCAACGACTCGCAGCCTCTTAGTCGCTGCACCTTGGGTCGCCTCTGGAGCCCGGTGTGCGCGATGGTTTGGGGGTTTGATATTAAAAAGGTTAAGGTTTGGGAGATGTATTGAATTGTTCAATTTCAGGATGAATACCTCTCATTGTAGTTTTTTTCCTGTTTTATGATTTATTGTGTTGCGAATTAGAGAGGGAATAAAACTTTCCATATACATTGTATATTAACAAAACTGTAACACAGAAATAAATCGAAAACTTTACCATAATTATATGTTATGGTTTTGTGCTACACAACTCTTCATTCATTGTACGCCAATACCTTACTAGTAAACAATAATGCTCAGCGACTCTTTTATACATGGTTGTGATTAAATGGCTCTTACTCTAGCACCCGTCCTGTTAATACTTTTGTTGAACATACAAAGTAAATAATAAGCTTTAACCGTTTGTCAAAAATAATTTAATTACTAGTTAAAGTGGTTAACAACCTAATACAGAAAACATAAGTTTAAAGAAACTGGTGAAATGCCAGCAGTGCAACATGTGGGTTTATGAAAAAGTATAGTTATTAATTATGCAATACTGACAAGAACTCAATAATACTAGGAGACCCCAGTAGGTATAAAAGAAACGGCAATCCTTAAATTGTGATTAGTTTCAGTTTAAGTCTTGTCAGATTTGGAATGCACAGGAGCCCTAATTTTTAAAGACGTGGTTTTGATCTGATTCAGAAACTCTGACTTCAACACTGTCAACTCTGATTCAGCAAGTGAAGTTCTAACATATTCTGGTTAATCCTGTACCAATAATCTGATAGCAGAGCAGCTTAAAACACATAAACAGTCTTATCCACAGATTTATGGATAAAATGCCAAACATACCGGGTATTTTAGAAATTTCCTTTTTTAGTTACCGTACCTTCATACCTCATGGATGTTCTTCTTACTTATCTACTTTTATTAGCTTTCGACTGACTCGGAGTAAAACGTAATAAGCAGCGCGATAGTGTAAAACACACCCAAACGTCACACCAAAACAAACCCGTCATCGATCGAAAGCAATTACAAAGACAATCAAAATGTTTTCCGCCGCGCTCCCCCAAATCGGAGTTGACACCCCAGATAAGGTCGGCCGCCAAACCGGCCTAATGTGCGGCCCTGTGTGAAGTTAGCCTAATCTAAAAGGGATTACACGAGGGGTCGCCCAATCGGCTTACAACGCCGTAGTTTGCATCCCCTAATTGTTTTGTCACTTAATCTTCGTCTCATATTTCAATTCTTGTTATTGCTCTGCCGGTGCATATGCTTGTGTCAGGGCTGATGCTGATATACGTCCTCAGATCTCCGGGCACAAATTGCCTTTTGGTTCGATCACAGTCGGATCTTTGCTCTGATAGTCGTTAGCCTTGGATTGGTTTTCGGTCGCTTAGTCGAGATACGGACATACAGCATGGCGCGACTTTGGGTTCGTAGCTTATGGTTTTGTGGGCCATTTGTGCTAAAGGGTACTGGTCGTTTAGGACATTTAGTTGATCTGCCACTTGGTTTGAAGGATGAATGGTTGAGCGCGACACCTCACCACAACTTCATAACATATTTTCATGAACGTTTCACCTTCAACACACCTAATTTATGTATCGGTTACCAATTAGTACGAGTTTTACTGCCATCAAAGTTTTGGATAGTACGAAAGAGAATAGTCCTCGGTTTAGATGATACGACAAAGTTCCTACTTCAAGTAAGCCTTAAAGATTTAAAACGGATAAAATATTTTTAAAAAAATGTTAATGGATAAAATAATAGTGAATCAAAACGTTAGTAGTAAAATAGTGACAAAAATAATTTATTATGTACATGTAAATTTTTGTCATTTCAATTATAGAGTTTTCACGATCAAATTAGATTAAATCGATATTTAATAATTTTAAGTCACTGAGAAGCTATAGCCATATCAAAAGACTTTCATGCAGTCTTTTTTAACGTCTATTGCAATTAATTAGGAGCCTATACATTGATCGAAACTAACAATTAAGAAGTAACCATGGTAATATATTTTCATTTCAAACATTACTTTGAAAAGTAAAAATGGTTCCTGTAAGTGCAGTTACCGGTATTGTAATCTTTGTTGGATGCTCTTGTCTAAGTATTGGCAAGTGGCAAAATATTCAAGAGATTCAAGATGACGAGGTGCAAACTACTGCCCAAGCTAAAAATAAAGCAACCCAGCATCTCCAACAACCGCTGAAAAGCGACTAAGTATAAATTGTCTGACTTGAAGAAAGTCACATGGGCAGACCAACAGTAAACATCACCTGCAATTCCTGTCCCAGGCAAGAGGAGCACAACCACCAGTGAGGTGACAGCCAGAAGGAGGCAGCGCGAAAGAAGCCAGAACGAAAGGAGGCAGCGCGAAAGGAGCCAGCCCGAAAGGAGCCAGCGCAAAAGGAGGCAACCCGGAGGAGGAGGCAGCCCATTGAACATCACTCTGGTCTTGGCCGTGAAGTTAAGGATGCAGTTTGGTCACCCAATATCCTACGGAGGACTTCTACGAATTGGAAAAATTGAGATTCAAAGGAGTATTCTGTCCAGGGCTGCAGAGTTGAGTGGACATCAATCATGCACCTTCGTGGTTTTTGGTCCAGATAACAACTTCTGTGAACAGGAAATGAGGCCTAGCAGGAAGAAAATAGATGCAGAGGCAACAGTCTACACCTCATGGGTATCCAAGTTTCAATGTTAATGTAATACATTGTGATTTATGTATAAAAATCTGGGTTGAAATAAAACAATTGAAAACAATATATTTCCGTGTCATTAATGATTTTGGTTTCAATGAATTAAAAAAACCTAAGAAGTTGGTTAAAAATTAAAAAAAAAAATTGACATTAAATGTCTGATTATAATTTTAGAGAGGTGCAGATAACATTTTTGATAATAATGGTAATACTACAGCTATAGAAATATAGGCTAACTAGTCAACAAATTGAAAATGTTTACATAAACAAAACTCAAAAATTCTAAATGCAACACATGCAATTGGGTATATCATATTAAAGCTCTCATGATGTATATAAAGTAAATTTTAATGACTATTATTTTTGGTCTATGGATAGAGAAATTTATATTCTGGCCTCCCACAGGAAGTGCTAGCACACTCTCTCATAGCATTGGAATATTTCTGTTGGTTCCTTTATGGGTGAACTGTTTGTTTAATAACTTGGACCCATTTACGGTGAAGGTTTGGGTGGATTCACTGATGCGGTAAACAGACCACTTGCCAAGATCAGTAGAACACCCCGGCCCAGACACTGCACAGAAGACGCGTGCGGGGCGGCGGGTATAGCCCACCATAAACTCGTCCCTCTAATCTCCAACCGTTATTCAGTAAACACACTCGACCAACACACACACACACACACTAACACTCACACACTAACACACACGCCCGCTTCAGTTCCCAACTCTAATCCACGCTCGGGCCATTCAAACAGTTCCGCTAAGCCGTCACGTTAAACACTAACTTCTTCCATCGATTCAGAACCACTTTGGAATATTAAGCTTCCGTTTGAAGAAATAACTGTTTAGGTGGTTGTTTAGGCCGCATACGTGTACCTTTCCATTACATAGTTAAAGTTTTGGGAAATGTTGAAACGTTCATGATTATAATAACTATTAATTACTTGGAGCTGTATTATGTTTAGTTAAGTTATATGGCTCGTTAAGTTACTTTTAGAAAGCCTTTATACAAAATGGATTGTTAACGTGTTGGATTAAATTTACTTAATAATTTGTGCGTTTGAATTCTTGTTTAATGAGTTGATCCGTGAAATCCTAAAGGAAATTTTTTTAAAAATTAACAATTAAACAATTAATTAGTTGGGAACAATTTAAATTAAGTTTCATGTAATCAATTGTAATTTTTAATTAGTTTTATGTGTCAAATATCCACTTAATTGTTATGTGAAATTGGATTTAATTTAAGAAAGCAATATCTTAAACAGATTTTCCCACTCAAGTGAGATTCAAAATTGCTGAGGGGTAAAAACGGGTGAATACTTCTTCAGTCTGTATTCGTGTTCCTTCAATAACGATTCCGAAGAAAAGTCGGAAACAATGTTACGATATGTTAGTTATAACATTGTTATTATTGTAATTGTTGCACGACACATTGCCTTCGAAAACAAATATTCGAAAGGCAATTAATGTGTTTTAAAATGACTGATTGATAATGCTTTCGAATCCTTTTTTAAATGGACACAAAGATTCAAAATATTTTACCCTTTTAACCAGATGATCTCTCAGAAAAATTAAAATTTTGATCTCCAAAATACATACTCTATACATAAACAATTTCCTCATCCTACGGATCGTTTAACCAGACCAAAGAAGTGAACAACATCGTCGGGCCCATAAATAAGGGCGAGGGCCGAAAAAAGCATCAATGTGGGATTAGGGCGTCCGAGATCGTAATTACGCGATCTTAAGGGAGCAATTTGAGAGTAACCACATGGGGTTCAAAGGGTGATTTGTTTTTGGGGGCTTAGGGAGCCCATATGCGTCGGCGCGCCCCTACCCCCTACCCCACCGTCGAGGCGTTATACATGCTGCTGTATCGTACACCTCCACCTCGTGTTCGGGCTATTTATTTACTATTATTGCACTCTTGTTTACTAGGATTAATATTTTATTAATGGATTTGTTATGGGAGAGTTGGAAAACATTGGGATTTCATTTGTATATAAATAACGCTCGAATTAGGTTGCTAGATTTAGGATATGTATTTGGATATTTAACTATTATAGTTCCTATCGATATCCTTTTTACTTCTTACCTAGTTTATTACTGTATTGTTGATTATACTGGTGCATTTATTGTTTCAAGGAAGCCTTAATTTAGTTAAAATCTAATTTTTCGTTAGTTAATTTCTACTATATTTTGTTATACAAATCTGCTTAGTAGAACAGCGTGGGGACCAAAATACTTTTTCATTCCGAGTTTCCCCGTACAAGTTAGTACGGAGAACGGAATGTATGATAAATAGTGTCCTTGGTACGGAAATGAGCTACAAGTAAAGAATTTTCCTTATTTGACAGTTTTTGAAAATCACTGCAAGAACTTTGTATAGGAAGTTAATATGCATGGAACTACATTATTAAACAGCTACTCTCTTTAGATTAAATCAATTATCTAAAAAAAAGTCTAATCCAGGATAATTTAACATAACGAACCAAATATTATAAGCACAATTTTTTGCCAACAATCAACCTTAGAATTTTCTTCTTCTTCTGATTGTCCCATTCACTTCGGTGTGTCTCAATTACGGTTCACATTCTGTTTTGTCCACATTCCCATTTATGGATGAAAAGGATAAGCCACGAAACTCCCAAATACCAAAACCAGACATCCCTCCTCCAACTTCCTCTATAAGTCTCTCCCTGATGTATCGGCCGCAACTGTCCTGTAGGACAAGACGTAACTAATGTCCGGCCCTCCATCACTTGCGGACGACCACCCGGGGACACCTGTTACCCCGGCGGGGCGGAAACCGAGCCGAGGGGCGGCGGAAGTGATGGTCTACCGGCGACCGCAGCCGGCCACCTTGGGCTCCCGGGGAGGGGGTGACGGGTCGGCCGACCGCTCCTTGGACGTTGATTAGTCTCGGTCTTGGTCTTGGACATATCCTTTCCTCTAACGATTTAATGATTGCATTAGAGTAATCACCAATATATTTACCATTTTGTATTTACCATCAATATATAAACTTTCTGATAGGTAAAACTACCAAAGGCTTCTTTAAAAATTGTAAGTATCCATAATGATGTATAAGTGTAGATTACACAACAAATGACGTAGGGTAGTAGTCACAGTTTTGAGAGAAAACGTTAAAAAAAGAAGATATTATACAAGTACACTAAAATAATAGGGACTCACACTATAGTAAAAGGAGTACATCGACAATCGACGTCTTATGTCTTATTTAGAGATGCAATGGAATTTTTCATGAAACGGTTGATAAAAAGTCGCAATTCGAATTGTTTAGTACATATGTTGCATACAGTTTCTTCATGGTCACAAATCCTTCATAATATTATCACGGAAAATAATAAACGTTTGTATCCAACTTATAAAATATCTTAATAGAACTAGTAAGTATCTTCATCGTATTAGGATTGTTGAAAGTTTTCAGAAAACATGCACCCTATGCGGCAAACGGTCTCACTCACCGATTTCATACGCATGGATTAAACAAAACACTTAATTCAATTGTTTAAAAGCTAAATAAGCAGGTCTATTGCGAAATGAGTTATCAATTGGTACACCCCCCCCCCCTCATAAATGTCTATCTACTGCAACACTATATGACGCCGCCGTGGGAGCCTGCAACTGGCCGTGTTATGAACCCCGTGAGTCACCCCATCCCGCGTTACTGCCGGTCCGCTAAACTCTTATTAATAACGTTTTTTAGGTATCAGCTCGTCACCCACCCCAGCTGCAGCAACATGTGTACATATTTCCACAGCCCATTCGGCACACTAGATTACTCGTCCTTCATTAAACGCCCTATGAATATGCGGCGATAAAAATGACACCCCGGACTGCCGGCATATTTCCATGACACTTAATTTATCAAATTCGAGTGGTATGCAAATTAGTTGGGAAAGTGAATTGTGGATATTGATGATGTACTGGAAGCAAAGCGATGATGTAGTGGGGTTTCATTAAGCAACTTCCGTTGGCAGGGCTCAGGTTTACAATATTGTGAGCGATGTAGTCCACTAAGAAAAAGTAAAATTGATCCGACTTTAGGCTAGATTGGAGATCCAACATCTACATTACTGTACAATGATAACCACGGTGGGGAATTTACCTGCATTCTTAAAGATTTTTAAATTCAATTTTTCTGTGTTTTTTTTTTTTTTTTTTTTTAAGGTACCTTTCTGCTTAGTGTAAAAAAAATAATGACTAAACATTAACATTGACTTGATTTTTATACAAATTTTCACTCGTGTTAAGAACAAATTAACACAAATTTTTTAGGCTGTCATTTAAGAGACTTCATCCAAACCCTTCTGCATAAGTATATAGACATACTACCTACTGTGGCACCTACTAACTGCGTCGTGGTACTGCATACTGTGGTACTACTGTGATATTCATATTTGAATACCCGAATGGGAGTTATGAAAGCCCTATTTCATCCTATAGGCCTAATTTGGGTCCAGTATAAGTGCAGTTTCTCAATTGTAATGCAGTAACATGAAGACTATTTTGGCAAAATATTGTTTTAATTTATAACATTTTGATTTTGAATAATTTGTAATTTAAAAGAATAAAAAACAATTTGAGTTATATTATTACGTCATTGTCTGCAACACAAACCAATGCAGGCCTAGATACTTCAAGTACTTTGTCACAAATTGAAAATTAAATTTTCACCTTAATTCCCCAACATCACTAATAATTATACGTCCGTGCAAACAGCGGGAAGGCGGTTTGTCGCCGGTATAACATTCCTGTGGTGATATACGATGTTTGGCGGGGGCGATAAGCGCGGGCACGCACACAAACACGCATATACGAGCGTGTAGACAATATTATACCAAGATACGCGCGGCCACAGGTGATGTTGATATTTGCAATAGATAACCGCTCGCTGCACACGCGCCCACCGCCCCGTCACAGCAAACCTGCGTACTCGCCGAATCTTGTAGATAATTTGATAAGAGTTTTCGTTAGAATACCGCGTATCTCTCATGACGGAGTTCACTAAGAAGCGTTAAAGCTTTTTTAGCATTTTTTCTATAATAAACCCATGTAAATACGATTATAATCAAGTTTTTAAAAGAAAAAAATTCCCTGATGGTATATAGATAGTTTCAATTTATAGGATCGTCCTTGCAAACACTGTGTTAAAAAAAATAACTACTCGTAAAAACGTGTATTCTAGTCGA
Organism: Neoaliturus tenellus; assembly: GCA_030545055.2. Classification (NCBI taxonomy): domain Eukaryota; kingdom Metazoa; phylum Arthropoda; class Insecta; order Hemiptera; family Cicadellidae; genus Neoaliturus; species Neoaliturus tenellus. The sequence continues at coordinate 205,195,981 of CM061534.1, read as the reverse complement.
GACTTTTAAATATTTAGGATTTAAATACATTGGTTTCATGCTTTTTTACTTTAAAATATTTAAACCCTATAAAACTTGATTTGATTGAGAAATCATCTGACAAGAACTGACGCCTTCATGATTAAAAGAATTAAAATATGTATTGTATGTAATAGGCCTACTAATACTTTTGTCGTTTCCCGTCGATACTCGACGAAAACAACTCCATTCGTGGTGATCGAGTGGAGCTCCAGCAGATGGTGCGGAACATGTATAAAATGCACCTTTTAAAATTCTATTTTCATTGATCATCTTATTTAACAACATAAATTAAAGTAACATAAAGTATATTACTTAACAACGTCTGTGGTTAAGTAACATAAAATATAGTAGCAAGGCCAACTACACATCAGGCCAGAATGCCCCCATCACATGTGTTAAAACGTCACACTACTAGTGCGCCAGCAGCTGATCTGAAAAATGCGATTCCAATAATAATTACCTGGAACTCCCGTAACATAAACAAATAATTTACTCAACTTCCGCTTATATCCCCGAAAATTGGGTAAATTACTCGCTTTTGGCAACACCGATCAACTGGCACACCACTTCTGTGACGTCATCTCTCTCAGCACTCCGGCCTGGTGTGTAGTTGGCCTATTAAACAATTTAACAATCAAAACTTAATTACTTATTAAAATTGTAAAGTTTTGGCCTAAATAGTGTAAAACTAATTATTATTTTAATTTAAATAATAATTCATTATAATTATGTACATTTTTAGGCACTAGCCCCTAATAAATCAAATTCTATTTGAGCGTTTGCTCTTCTTTACTATTTTTGGACAAAACTAGTTGTTTCTAGTTAATAATATTAACTACATTTTAAAATCATTACATCAAGACAGCTGTTTTTTTATTATTTTTTTTATGAAATGAATCATATGTTAGGTAAACTTACTATAAATTTTGTCTTATATTAAAAATACATGCTAACTTTAACTGAGGGTGACAAGATTTATTCCATGGCATCTACAGAGAATTCCCTTTAAATTGACACCTCAATTATCAAAATCGGTTCATAAATAAAATAATTTTGCTGCTCACAATAAATTCTTTACTGAATTAGTAAAATAGATACCTCGTGTATAATAATACAATCAGATGATTAAAAGCCTGTAAAATAAAGTAATTGCCAAGATTTTGAACTGTCGATTTTTGTTATTTAAGAAAGTTAGATATCATTAAAGTAAATCAAACCAGCTGATAGGCCTATATAAAAGATTAGCTTTTATTTGGTACAAACTGCACGTAAATCGGTCCAGTGGAAGTCTTAGACGAACTGTCCAAAGGATTGAAAGATTTGACATTTACCCTATTTAAATCTCCATAAGAAAAGTTTATTTTCCATATTCGACCAATGTAACTTAAATATTTTTTAAATACAAATTAAACCTGCTAATATAGGACCTAAATGGTTCGTTTTGGTAAAACCCCAAGCATTTAAATAGACCCAGAAGAAGTCTCAGACGAACTGTTTAAAAGCACTTTTTACCTTACTGTTTTAATAGTATAGATTTAAAGATCCGTATAAGGAATATTTTGTCATATCCGTTATCTGATTTTTACCTTGCATAGGTCGTACAGAAACTACAAATGCCCTTTAGTGTATAAATGCAGGGATCTTTTCATGTAAATGACGGTGTGCTAAACGAACAATATGTCAAACAATATTCTACTTCATCGAACGAACAAACAAAATAGACTACAATCATAGCACAAGAAACGTCGGTAGTCACGAGGGATGGGTGGGGGCGGGGGGGCACGGGGGCACCGGG